>SKCR01000091.1:0-102833 GCA_019454045.1 Zanthoxylum bungeanum
ACGAATCCTATCTTGATACACACAGGATATCCTGAGCATCAGTCTACACCCAACGAACATGCGGAGGTCTGATCTAAATAGATCGGTGACGTGACTGTCATCTAAGTGTGGAGGATAATTCAGATATTCACAGTGGTATCTCAAGTCAAAGAATCACTATGCTCACTCAACCCGAGAAGATTCTTATTGAAGTTGGTGTACCATCCATTAAGAATCTTCGGTGAGTCGTTCAGTGTTTATCCGCTATAAACACCTACACATCTATATGAGTCTCCAAGACTCATGGTTCACTGAGAAACCATCGGAATCTAAGATTCCAATATACGACATGTACCAGTCTCTACGAGTTTACTTTACTGACCAAGTAGTGTAAACCTTGACCGGGAACTGTCTAAGAATGACAACGTCATGATACAACTCAATGTCAGTTGCGACGCTTTTGCAACAATATCATAACTAATCATTCTAAGTTCGGTTACGTCTTTACCATATTAAAGAAGAAGTTATATAAAAAGAAACTGTCCATTTTATTCATAATAAAACATTACATTAGTATTTACAAGGAAATACGTAATAAAATTGGCGCTCAGAGCACCAACCATAACACTAGCCATACTTCCTTGATGGCTATAACACTTAGAGTACCAGTTCTGTATCCCTGCGTGATCATCATCTCCATATGACTGAAGTGATACTTCCATCTTGACATCACACCCAATACACTACGATTCTCAGTATACCCAGAAGAGGCGTACACAGAACCTGTTAAAGCCCCAGACGACCAAAACCAAAGTATATTGATTGTCGCAAGTATTAGCGATGCAAGTCTCAGGTTAAGACCAAATACACCTACCCTGATTCGGATTCCTATAGACACATAGTCATACTACCAATGAGATTCCCATGGGTTTATCCAGAGCGAAGCTGTTCCCGTACCATAGGCAAACAAAACCTCATATTACACTTGCATAAGTATCCAATACCCAAATATATGAGAACTATGCATAAGTATCCTCATATTAAGCTTCCATAACGCGCACAAGTTCAATACTATCCTATTCCGCATTATCGATGTCCAGTCTCGATAATACTACGACTAGGGATATTTAATGATATAACCTTATATGGATTAATACTGTCTCATATCTTATTAATCTGGTACTAATCATATGGACTTTTATCATTTATATATCCAGGTAATCCAATTACAAATTGATAAAAGAGCAATTTCCTTTATCATTAGTTAATTTGTACAACAACACCATGTTCTGTAAAAATAGTGATGTTATGGGTCATATATGTCCAACAATCTCCCACTTGGCCTATAGCCAATCACTCAAGTGTCCTACACCTGAACTATCCACGGGTCGCTCAAACTTCTGCTGAGAAACAGCTTTCATCAGTGGATTTTCAAGGTTATCATCTGATGCGATTTATTCAATCATCACATCGCCACGATGTATGATCTTACGAATCAGATGAATTAGTCGAAGTATATACTTGGATCATTGATGAGACCGCGGTTCTTTAGCCTGCGCTGTAGCCTAGCTCAACTGCTAACAGAACTACTCCTAATCTAATTAGGAATTTTATTGATCCAAAATACTTCTTTTGCTGCCTCAGCTGCTGCAATGTTCCGCTCTTGTTGTTTATTCGACAATAGTATCTTGCTTGGAAGATTTCTAGCTCACTGTTCCGTTAATCAAACTATATACGTACCCTTATTGCGACTTACAATCATTTTTATCGGTTTGGAAACTTGCAGTGGTGAACCCAGTCACCTCAAGTTCTCATTTCCCCATATGCTCAGAAAGCATCATTGGTTCATCCAATATACTCAAGGATGTTTCTTACATCAATCTAGTGACCATCACCTGGATTGGCCTTATAGCATCTACATATGCTCAAAGCATATGAGACATCAAGTCACGTACATATCAAAATGTACGAACACTGAGAGAGTGTCAGCAGCTTTATAGATCTATCCCAGTAGATCTTTATTCTACAATAAAGCCTGCTTCTCCCAGGTATTCCATGGAGAATTTTAATGAAAGCCAAGCTTTCATCGATTATATTATGAGAATGTTATTGCCAAGAAGCAATACATCATCAATGTCTAGGACAATCATTATTAGTGCGCTCCTACTAATCTTCTTATATACACAAGAATCATATTCGTTTTAAATTAAATCATATACCATTATGATTACATCAAAACACTAGTTCCAAGAACGCAATACTTGCTTCAATCCATAAATGGATCAATTTTTCTTGCAAACCTTGTTTGCATGTTTTTGGTATGACAAAACCGTCAGGATATTGCATACAAACATCCTCCAAAAGGTTTCCGTTAAGGAAAGCGGCTTTGGCGTCTAGCTGTCATATTTCATATATGAAATATGCAGCATTAGCAAGCATCATCCGAATGGATTTAATCATGGCAACAAGTGAAAAAGTTTCATCGTAATCGACACTATGTCGTTGACGATACCTTTCTGTACAAGCCTAGCTGTGTACATTTGTATGTTGTCATCCATGTCTATCTTCCTTAAGACCTATTTAGTACCAATAGGCACAATGCCTTCCGGTACATCAACCAGTATCCAAACATGGTTGGTATACATGGGACTTCATGGCACTTTGCCATAAAATGGAGTCGATACCTTGTATCGCTTCCTCATATGTAGTCGGTTAATTATCCTCAATCAGATTAACATCTACATGAGGTGAGATCAGAAACCCATACCTCCCAGGTTATTTTCTGACTCTCTCCGACCTACGCGGTTCTTGTGTATTCGAAGATTGTGGTACAATTTCATCCCTGATGAACTGTTGGTGTTCCGTGAGGACTCGGTGCCTAGAATAGTATTACTCTGATTTTCATCGAGTTTTACTTTCCTCCCACCTACCACTGCATATAGGAATTCCTCTTAGGAAAATCGCATGGAGAGCAACAATTAAATTGTTCTCTTGTGAGCTGTATAAGTACTATACTTTGGTTTCCCTAGGACAACCTACAAATAGGCACTTATCCGATTTGGATTCTAGTTTGGTATCATCCAAACATATGCCCAGTATTCCCAAATCTTCAGGAATGAGAAACTCAGTTTCTTTCCTGTTCATATCTAATATGAAGTCTGTCTAATAGATTTTCATGGAACCTTATTCAAAATAAGTATCGCATTGTTTAATGTGTATCCTCAGAAGGAAATTGGTAGCTCAGAGCGACTCATCATTAACCTTACCATGTCCAACAAAGTTTGGTTTCTTTGTTCGGACACACCGTCAAATTGAGGTGTCCCATGAGGAGTCCACTGTGAAAGAATACCATACTCTTTCAAGTAATCTTGAAACTTATATGTCTAAGTATTTTACACTATGGTCCGACCGTAATGTTTTTAATACTTTTACCAGTCTATTTTTCTATTTCGTGTCGAAACTCTTTGAATTTATCAAAAGTTTCTGACTTGTGTTTCATAAGATACACATAACCATAACGTGATGCCACATCCGTAAAGGTTACGAAGTATTCATATCCACCTCTAGCCTAACTAGACATGGGCCCACTTATGTCATTATGAACGAGGGCTAACAGATCGGTGGCACTTGCACTTTTACCAAGTAAAAGGAGTTTTAGGCACTTTGCCTAATAAACTAGATTCGTAGACATTATTTGAATTAGAATCAAATATTTCCTAGTATCCACTATTTGAAAGTGTGGATATATGAGTCTTGTTAATGTATCACAGACAACAATGCCACTTTTAAGTCTCAACAGATTTATTCAGTTTGAGCTTTTGTTTGTCATATTATATGTTTGAGATTCATTTATATTCTAAATATAAATACTGTTATTCACATATAATGTGCTTATCTCATATCATCTTTATAAACAAAACACTTAGTGTTCTAAAATAAAGGTATACCCGCATCGGGTTGTAGTAGATATAGAGATAATGTTTCTAGCCAAACTAGGTACATAATAACAGTTTCCTAATTTAAGTATATGCCCAAAGGGCAGTTCCAAAACTTAGGTTTTTACGGCTAAAATGGTGACTCTCGTCTCGTTTCCAACTCGCAGGTTGATCTCATCTGAAGCCAGTCTCCTGCTTATCAGCAGATCCCGCAAATCAGTACATATGTTTATGTACCACCTCCAGTATCAAAAATCCAATTTTAAAACCAGTACTGAACATGTTTATAACAAACATACTTGAATTCGGAGTGTAGGCACTTCATTTTTGCATATAAGTCTCGATGATGAGCCTCGTACGGAGGCACTACCCTTTAAGTTGCGGAAGTCGCGGGAAACAGACGTCGGAAGGGAAAAGTCCGAAATCAGTACCTTGTTGGATTTAATTCGTTTGCTTAGCTTCAGGTTTGCTCGTTGGACCTCTGTTTTAAAACTTCTTTAGCCCAAACCCCCATAAAAACCGCACAAACAGTCACCCAAAACTGCCCTAAATACCGTAAACAGTAACTAAAAATAACGACCAGAAAACAGCAGTAAAAATAGAGGAAACAGCGGCCCAAAACAGCAAAATAGCGAAGGAAAACATTGAACCAGTGAACCAGAGGAGTTGCAGAGCATTAACCATTCTGAAGGCCCCGTAACACACTTCCAAGAGGCGACTTAAAAGTAAGACTTGAGGGCACCCTTTTATCTATTCTTGTTCATCTTTTTAATTATTTATTAGTATTTCTTCGCATGCGTATTGTTGGTTCATGTATGTCATTGTTCCGGGATGAATGATTTTGTGCTATCTCTCGTGGTATATCAGATGGAAACCCAGACGTAAATTCTATAGCCGAATCCGAATGGACGGTAGTGCGGTCTGAACTTGGGATATAATTCCACGTACTACTTGAGAAATGCACATATCTTGTTTTATCTACTCTTGTGTTTATCCATGGTTCATTAGAAATAGCACGTTATTTCCATGCATGATTTAATTATTTCTTTCATATTAGGAGCTTAATGTTTATGTTTAGACAATTATTATTTATTTATGTTTACCGCATTTATCAATTTAATATGTTCATGAGATTGTGTGCTTGCCGTTATCTCGACTTACTTTTATGCATGCAAACTTAGATATAGGTTATATGCAAACTTAGATATAGGTTATATGCGAATTTAGATGTAGGTTATTCTTGCGTATGTATGTTGTGTAGACTCAGTTATATTATCACATAAATCCGTTCATTACAAGTGGCATAAGTAAGGGACCATTCTGAACCCAATGGTTTGAGGTCTTCCCTTGCGAGGGGTGAGTGCGGCCTTAAATCATTTTTCCAGTTCACGCTGGGTGGTGACTCCATTTTATTTCTCCGGTTTAGTCCCCTGCGGGCTACTCCGTACTCCCAACCGGGCCGCGAGCCTGGAATAGCGTCACTGATTTCTGTGTCCTACACGGAGCCTTGTCCCGCCTTCACTTCCTTCATGTCTGCCTTGTCAATACGGCAGTCACATTTCTAGTGACCCCGTTTGCCATAGTTTAGGCAGAAAACTTGGGATATGTCCTTTTAAGAAGCTCTGGCTGTGTATAACGGATTGAGCACTAAAGTTATCATCACAACGAGTCTTCCTAAACTCATGTTCTACTATTTTCTCAACTCCGGGCTCAGGACCGAAAGGTTTTTCTATCAAATAGAATAACTTCTCAACTCCCAGGACTATCGTGAGGTTTCATTCCCAATCTGGAAAATTAAAGCCGTTAAAGACATTTTCACCCAGGATTATGTCCTTTGACGCTAATCTTTCAAGTCATCTTGATTGCTATAGTCCAACTATCCAATCAACGATTTCAGGTATAATCTAATGTAATGATTACTATAGTCTAACTATATAATTAACTACAATTTGATTGATTACTTTTAAGTGTATTGATTACTATAGTCCAACTATATAACCAACTACAAATGAAGTAGTTTGAATACAGTCCAACTGTTCAATTAAAACAACAATTGAATATTAGTCCAACTAATATATTTATATATAATTAATAACGAAAAATAAAATGAGCGTGTATTGGCAAGTATCTAAACGAAATTACAAATTTAATACTTGCCTCCCACTATTTTTCGGCGAGCCTCTAACCCTATGTGTAGTACTCGGGAAATCTAGTTTCCTAGTGGGCTAGGAGCCCGTTAAATAACACACAACCTTGACTTTGGACAACAAGTTGTATGAAACTTAACTAGGTAGATCTCTAAGATCAATTGGATTTCATCCAATTCCTAGATCCAGTAGGTGGACCTCCAAGTCTGAAACATATATCCAATATATGCCAATATATCCAATATATTGCCTAACCTTTTTCCTCTGAATCAACTAAGCCTTGACTTTGGCTCAACAAGTTTAATGAAACCAGATAAGCGTGACCCATTGACAGTGGGAAAGCTTCGTAATCGAGGTCGATGAACAAGAAGTGACCTTGACTTTGGCCAACAAATCACAACTTGCCCAAGACGTACGATATGGAACAAAGCTTTCGTGATTCAAACACATCCGCGATAGATAAAGGTCTTGACTTTGGCCAACAAACGCTTAATTTAAAACGCTTAATACGCTTTTAGAATACCTAATCCAAGATTGGCATTGGTTTGTTGGCCAAAGTCAAGACCTTTATCAATTATATCGAACTTGAGTGATTCTCTTGAATTATATCGAACTACAATTTAAATAATTTGGCAAGACCTTTATTGAATTATATCGAACTTAAAATTGAATTATATCGGGCTTAAAATTGGATTATAATTTGGCAAGACCTTTAAATTGGATTAAAACGCTTAAAATTGTATCAAAGTCAAGACCTTTATACAATTTAATATGTATTAATTTGGCAACCAACCTTATTCTTGAATTATATCGAACTACAATTTTAAATCCAATTTAAATTGTATCCAATACTAATTCATATTTAATTCCAAATTAAATAATTACACTTATTTATGTGCCTTAAAGACTTGGATTCCAAATTCAATCTTAATGGGTCTCAAAGGCCCAATTAGTATCCAATACTTTTCAATTAAAGTCCAATGGGCTTTTAATTAATTCTTTAGGATTGGGCTTTTGGCCAAAATGGATCTAACCCATAATGTTTAGGCCCAATAGGAATCACCCTATGCTATAGAATCAATTTTGGCACATTAGGCCCAATTAAATTATTAAAGGCCCAATAGTCATATTTTGGACTTTATGGAAATGGTTTAGGCCCAAGTATAATCCAAGACTAAAATTTGGCCCAATCAAGCCCATTAGCCCAATTACAACAAATTAAATTAATCTATCATTCCAAATTACACATTAATTCAATTGAAGTGTAATTAACACAATTAATTAATTAATCTAGTATTTCCAAAATATTAATTAATCTAATTAATCATGTTTAACATCTAATTCATGTCCAACACAAATTAAAGCACAATCAATCCATTCCAACATGCTAAGCTCACGGCAAAGGCAATAAAAATCATTCAATTTGATTTCAATCTAATTAAATCAACATTCAATATTTCTATCAAGCCAACAACACATCCAATATGTAAAATTTCAAAAATCACCATGAGCATACCTAGGGTTACATTCGGCCAAGGTAGAGATTTTAGGGAAAATTAATCTAATCAATTTTTCACAAAATCAATGATACACAAATCCAATTCAACATCATATGAACTCAACCAAACAATCAATTTAGGAAAAATCAAGCTCCAAACACAAAATCCCCAAATTAAAGTCATGAACCCTAGAATCCAAATCATGCTTAGATCTCGCTCTGATACCATTGTGGGTGTCCTAGACATGCCACCAGATCTCTAAGCGTGATTAGTGTGTGAATAAATCAAGAAGTTTGCGGAATTGACTTACATTGATCGGCTTTGACTTTCAAAACTTTTCATGGATGTTGAAGCTTCCAAGCCCTTTTTGTTGTTCCAAACTCATGGGTGAGTATCCGTATCACCTTCACTTGACTCCTTTATGTGCTATCAAGAACAAAAGTGGCAGAATTTTGCTCTCCAAGAGAAGCAAAAATTCGGGCTAGAGAGATGAAGCAATCGGCCTTCACAAATCAGAGGCCAATTCGGCCAAATCAGAAGTCAGAGGCCACTCGGCCTTCCTTAAAAAAGAAAGCCAATTGCCTTCTTCTACAAGAAGCCAATTCGGCTTGAAACTTCAAAAGTCAGAGGCCATTTGCTTCTTTTACTTTTGGTCAAAATCAAAAGGAAGCAAAAAGTAATTGCTTTTCTTTCTACCTTTTTAAAAGAGAAGTCAGAGGCCATTTGCTTTTATTTCTAAAAGAAAAGCAAAATGTTGCTTTCGGCCAAGTGAAGAAGGCAGAGGCCATTCGGCCGATAAGAGAGAGAAATGAAAATTTTCCAAAAGTTCATTAGTTGTGTTTTACTTTGTGTTGAGTGTTTAAAGATAAAATCCAAACACTATTGTCAACCACTTCCATCAATTGTTGACAATTGATGTAAGTCATGGGTCCCACCCATTTAATTCCAAATCTAGTTGGCTTATACAACACACTTTGGGCTCGGATTCGTTTAATCCGATTAAACAAATTTTCCGTCGCGACGTAATTAAATCTAATTTAATTAAATAATAATACCCAGTAAAATTATTATTACGGAAGTCACTCGTGAATTAATTCCAAATTAATTCTTTCGTACGAATTAAAATCCAATTTTAATTCCGCTTTGAAATCTAATTTCAATTAATATATCTAATATATTATTTTAGCCCAATTAAATAAATTAAATAGTAAAATCTAATTTAACTATTATATTTACTTTACCGATTAATTCCAAATTAATCGTGTTTTCTCTTCTCGACGAATTTAATCCCAGATAAATTCTCGACTTAATTAATCCCAGATTAATTCTTTCTCTCATAATTAATCCCAGATTAATTCTTACCGTAATTAATCCCGGATTAATTTTCTCTCTCATAATTAATCCCAAATTAATTCTGTTTGAGTCAAATATCATCGGTGAATCTTTGGGATGCGACCCAAGAGATACCTGGATATGTTGGCAGTAAATACGGTCATCGGACTATCCAAACACGTGCGTACTCGGTACCACATTCCTACCGATTTACGAGACATGATTGGCTTCTAGTAAAACACCCTGCCTACCCAATTCCCCAGAAATATTCTTCTACGGAATACAAGATCTTTGTCAGGCGTAGTATACATAGTATTGCATATTACGATCCAGCATCGGATGTCACATGCTAGGCCTGGGGCTGGAGTTGTGTCTGCCCCGTATGAAACATATATTGGATCACTAGCAACTAGTCTCTTTATGATCGGAAAGTCATGACCTAGCCATACTTCCATGATGGCTATAGCACTTAGAGTACCAGTTCTGTATCCCTGCGTGATCATCATCTCCATATGACTTAAGTGATACTTCCATCTTGACATCACACCCAATACACTACGATTCTCAGTATACCTAGAAGAGGCGTACACAGAACCTGTTAAAGCCCCGGACGATCAAAACCAAAGTATATTGATTGTCGCAAGTATTAGCGATGCAAGTCTCAGGTTAAGACCAAATACACCTACCCTGATTCGGATTCTCATAGATACATAGTCATACTACCAATGAGATTCCGATGGGTCTATCCAGAGCGAAGCTGTTCCCATACCATCAGCAAACAGAACCTCCTATTACACTTGCATAAGTATCCAATACCCAATATATGGGAACTATGCCGTTAAGCTTCCATAACGCGCATAAGTGCAATACTAGCCTATTCCACATTATCAATGTCCAGTCTCGATAATACTACGACTATGGATATTTAATGATTAAACCATATGTGGATTAATAGTGTCTCATATCTTATTAATCCGGTACTAATCATATGGACCTTTATCATTTATATATCCAGGTAATCCAATTAAAAATTGATAAAAGAGCATTTTCCTTTGTCATATAGTTAATTTGTACAACAACACCATTTATGTACAAATAGTGATGTTATGGTCATATATGTCCAACATATAACACCCCGGTTCAGGATCATGAGCATTTAGAATTATTCTCAGTTCAATCGTATCACGTTCATTTAGACATAATCCAGCATTGACTGACATACCAGTCAGTACATAAATAGGCCTATATTTCATTTTTCTATCCCAATAATTTTCTCATTCTCAATTCTCTCAAGTCTCAAATATGTCAATTGTTCTTTATGTTTTGCAATTCTCTTAGTTTTATAATTCTCCAATATTTGGGAAAAATGGCAAGCTATCTGAAAAAAAATAATGTCCAATATCCCAACCTAATAGAGTGGTCAAAGTGTCGGTACAAGAAGAATAGAAGTTAAGTCTCAACCTTCTGATATTTTCAAAATTTATTTTCATTTTGTCGAAATTGAAAATAATGGCCCAAAAGTAATATGCAACTGTTATCGTGTATTTTACAAATGTTGAGGTGGATCCGGATCCCCTAGGATCGGATCGATATCCCGCGCAGCGGTAGCGGTCTCAAATTGACTGGTTTGGTTAGTGTACAATTTCAAAAATTAAAACTCATGAACATGCTTAGGTTATATATTTCATTTCATTTAAATATTATATTTAATTATGAGTTCGTATGAAAAAATATGGGATAAATCAGAGTCCGGAGACTCCAAAATGGAGAAAAGTATTCAGCAAATGAGCATTGCGACGCACCTTGTGCGCGCGTTGTGACGTGCAAGTGTGAGAATGCCAGCTATGTGCGTGTCACGAATTACGCTTATGCATTGTGACATTCTCTACATTCGCATGGTAGCGGCAAAGCCATGAGGCTATGGTCTCAACGATGAACGAAGACACCCTTCTCCTCTTCCTCCTCCCAACAAAATATCAACCAACACTTCCAACTTACTCCAAACACTCAAAATCCAATTTTGACATTATAACCAAAACCAAATACATTTATACACTTCAATAAAAATCAAAGAACAAATCATGTCTGTAGGCACTGTATTTTTGCATATAAGTCCCGATGATGAGTCTCGTATGGAGACACTACCTCTTTAGATTGTAGAAGCCGCGGGAAACGGACGTCGGAAGGAAATAGTCAAGAATTGACACATTGTTGGATTTAATTCGCTGGATTAGCTTTGGGTTCGCTTGTTGGACCTCTGTTTCAAAACACATCCCTGGCCCAAAACCCCGCAAGACACACACCAAGCCCGCACACCACTAAGCCACACACCAAGCCCACTAAATGGACCAAGCCCACACGCCCAATGAAACCCTAAAGCACACGCCCACTCACCTTCCAAAATACTAAAAAATGCATTAAACACATGCATAAATCAAGCCAAATCCTCTTTCTAAATTAAAGAAATCCCATGGATCCCTTGCCTAATTAAATCAAATCATATCCCTAACTAAAAGAGAATAAATCAAATTAAATCAAATCACTTCCCTAATTAAAATATTTTTCCTTATCACATAATAATTAAAAATATCTCCAATAATTACACAAATCCTTTCCTTTTCAAACAAGGATAGCCCCTATCCCTTTGCCTATAAAAAGAAGCTTTCACCACACATCCAAGACCCTAGCATTCACGCATATTCACACAAGAAACATCAAAGCTCATTCACGCCTAAAGCACATAAAAATTGCCTCCATTGACATCCAACAACACCCCTAAAAGCCCACTTTCACTGCCGCATATTACCTTCACACATAAGCCTCTCAATAGCCGCATATCACCCCTCCACTGCATGCCTAAACTGTCTCCAAACTACCTCACTCACTGCTGCAAAAAAAACCCTTACTGACCAGCCCCAAACTGTCGCACAATACCCTTTGAAACACCGCACAAACTGCCCAAAAACTGCCAGTAATTGCCGAGAAACTACCCATAAAAAAACTTCCAGTTTGCCATGAAAACTACCCCCCAAAAACTGACAGTTTGCCGTGAAAATACCCACTGAAAACTGCCCAGAATTCACCCAAAAAATGCATCAAAAACTACCCAAAACAATGACAAAAATCGCAGCCCCAAATCCCAAAAAAACCGTAAAAACAGTGGCCTAAATTACCTCAAAATAGTGACCAGAAAATACCTTGAAAACAGTAGCGAAACGGAGTGAAAACAGCAGCCCAAATAGTGAAACAACGAAGGAAAATGTTGAACTAGTGAACCGGAAGAGTTGCGGAGCATCAACCCTACCGACGGCCGTGTAACGCTCTTTCGAGAGACGAAAAAAGAGGTTAGACCTGAGGGCACCCCCTTTTATTTATTATCCTTTATTTTTTATTTATTTTATTACTTTATTTCACATGAGTATTGTGGATTGATGCATGATGTGAATTCCGGATGAATGGAATGCGTGTTCTCTTTTGTGGTATATCGAATGGAAACTCGGACGTAAATTCCGTAGCCGAATCCGAATAGACGGTATTGCGGTTTGCACTCTGGATACAATGCCACGTACCACCTAAGAGACACACGTATTTCATTTCATCCAACCTTGTATTCGAGCATGATTAGGTTGCTAGTACGTTATTTGGTATTTAAGCATGATTTAGTCTAGTATATTGTTTGTTTTTAAGCATGATTATGTTATCTCTTTATGCATGGTTTAGTTCTTTGATTTCGCATTAGGGATTTAGTTTACGTTTATGTTTAAGTGATTATTCGTTTGTTCTTTGTGTTCGATGATTCAACATGCTCGTTGTGTGATATTGTATGCTTGTCGTTATAATGACTTACTTTCAAAGCATGCAAACTTAGACATAGGATTTATCTTGATGAATGCGAACTAGATCTAAGTTACCCTTGAACATATATATGTTGTGTAGATTCGGTTAAGTTATTGCACAAATCATTTCATTACAAGTGGCATAAGTAAGGGACCATTCCGAACCCAATAGTTTGAGGTCTTCCCTTGCAAGGGGTGGGTGCGGCCTTAAATCATTTTTCCGGTTCACACCGGGTGGCGACTCCATTATTCTTCGGTTTAGTACCCCGCGGGCTACTCCTTACTCCCAACTAAGCCGCGGGCCTAGAACAGCGTCACCGATTTCTGTGTCCTACAATGTCATTCTCATAATATCCAATATTATTACATAAACACAAATATACTCAAAATATATATGTGCATCATTTTTGAATCCAAATCATAAACCAAATATGAATCACACAAAGAAGCAACTCAAGAATAATTTTATGTCATTTAAAGGTGGTCAAATGATTCTAGAATGGTAGCCTTGGTTCTCAACCATCATCTAGGATTCCAAACCCTAATTGGTATTCCATGTCCAACAAGAACACTTATTGACCTAATTAAATTAAACTTGTGACTCTATGCTTCTCAAGCACCTATACATACCCCTTTAACCTCAACACAATCACAACATGTGCTATTATGCATCCAACACATAACATATCACTACATGCTTCAAGCATGACATCTAAATCATCAAAGAATGCATAGCATGAAAGAGATGATCAAGAACTTACCTAGTAAGCTTGAAGAAAGATCAAATCTTCAAATCTCTTTGATTGAGTTATTGAGAAGCTCAAAGTTTCTTCACCAAAATTTGTAGTATTTTCCTTAAAAGCGCTCCAATAAATTTTAGTCTAGGTTAACTTATGAAAGATTTAAGATTTCGCTAGCACTTTAATTCATAAATGCCTTGTATAATAAACCCTAATGTGTTGGCAAATTCTCATAGGACCACATATATATAATAGATATTAATCTAATTATCATTAAGCTTGCAACTTTACTAAATATCAATTTTCTATCACACCATATTATTATATATTATAATTACATAATATCTCTCTACCAAAAAGATATTAATTAAATAATAATATAAATATCATTTAATTATTTATTTAACCATTAAATAAATATGATTAATCAAATTAATCCCAATTAGTCCAATAAATAATTAATGTTATTTAGTAATATTTAATTATTTAATTGATAATCATAGTATCAAATATTACTTATTATCAAATATATTTGGTTATCTAAGTGCTCAACGAGTACACTTCATACTGCGAGACTCTCTAAGTTCGGATATGTTTGTTATATGTAGGTAAATCGGCCACCTTTGAATTGCGAAGAACGTAAATGACTTTTTCAAACTATGCAAGCCGAGATCGTCGCAAATATTTAAAAAAAAACCTCTTTCATAGGCTATTCGAGTGGTGCGTAGGAAACATAGATTCTCCATCAAGTTTCCAAAGCACATATCTCACATTGTCGAAAAATTCATGATTCTATATAACTAATCAGAACACCATTTCCGACATAAACACGATCAACCATAGGTTATCGACTTTGGCCAAAGTCTTCAAAATCGCAACTCAAAACGATAGATACATAAACCCCTTAATGGTACACATTCAGACCGACATATCCTATCTTGATCCACATTTTATTAATGAATGTATTGGTCCACACCAAACGAACATCCAGCGGTAGACCATCAAAGGTCTCTGACATGCATGTCATCAAAGTATGGTGGATCACACACAAAATAAATATTATCATATAGTTAAAGGATTAGATATGCTACTCGACTCGATGAGATTCCTATTGACGGTGGCATGCACTACCAACTATTAGAAATCGTCAAGTGAGTCTTTCAGTATTCGCTCCAACAAATATCCACATGTCTATACAAGCTGACATCGCTCATGGTCCATTGGGTCTGACCATTGGAACTCAAATTCCAATTTACAACAAGTGCTAGTCTTATAGGTTATAGAAATTCGACCGTGTTCCAAAACCAACGTCTATGAATATATCTTTTAAGAGTAGTTTATAATAGCAATATTATCCCAACGACGGACTACACCCATTGTCCAGTATCACTATATGACTATTCTAATGTCGATGTTATAATCAATATATATATATATATATATATATATATATAATATATATATATATATATATATATATATATATATATATATATATTTTATCCAGCATGTTTCGAGAGAAAATAACACAATAATAGATACCATAAATAAATTATTGAAATGAAAATATAATTATTTTATTATCTAAAAATAAAATATCATACAATACAATATTCACAGGTCTTGTTGAAAAGAGAGTAATATTTTTATCCTAAAGTTATATAAGAATTCACACCTTTTGGCAATAACAGTTTATTTATATACAAAAAATAGTAGTCTTTATATTACAATTCATATATTATAATATAAATAAGATCAATATATATTCTCATATTAAGAGCTTCACCCTTGACCCGAGCTGGAGGAAATTAGCTACTCATGATTTGAATAAAAACATGCATAATTTTATTATTAAAAAAATTACAACAAAACTTGAATAAAATAAAACACATAAGACATTCTCTTCCAAGTTTTCAAGAGAATTCCTAGAAGAAAGTATGAGAAATGAATGTTGAGTATCCTGTTATTTATAAAGGATGTTCAGCATCTTCAATAATTGCATTTAATGCAATTGTTGAAGATAATTACATGTGGAGGGAGACCATTCACCGAAAGGTGGATGAATGTAATGTTTGGCAATTATGACCCATAGCGTCACTATTTGTACAGATCATGGTGTTGTTGTATAAATTAACTATGTGACAAAAGAGATTGCACTCTTATCATTTGTGATTAGATCACCTAGATATATAAATGATAGGAGGTCCCTATGATTTGTTCCTGGATTGAGAATGATATGAGACAGTATCAGTCCACGAAGGATAAATCATTAAATATCCATAGTCAGAGTATTATCGAGATTGGACATCGATAAATACGTAAAAGACTAGTATTACACTTGTGCGCGTTGTGAGGGCACAACGACATAGTTCTCATATATTTGGGTATAGGATACTCATGCAAGTGTAATAGGAGGTTGTGTTTTACCGATGGTATGGGAAATAGCTTCGCTCTGGATAGACCCCCTCGAAATTCCATTGGTAGTATGACTATGTGTATATGGAAGTCCGAAATCAGGGTAGGTGTATTTGGTCTTAACCTGAGACTTGCACCGCTAATGCTTACGACAATCAATATACTTTGGTTTTGGTCGTCCAGGGCTTTAACCGGTTTCTGTGTACGCCTCTTCTGGGTATATCGATAATCGTAGTGTGTTGGGTGTGATGTCAAGACGGAAGTGTCACTCCAGTCATATGAAGTTGATGATCACGCAGGGATACAGAACTGGTTCTCTAAAAAGGTTGCAACCGTCGGGATAATATGACTTGGTAATGATTATCCGATATAGAAGAGACTAGTTGCTCGTAATCCGATATATGCTTCGTACGGGGCAGACACTGTACCAGCCCCAGGCCTTACATGTGATCATCCGATACTGGATCGAAATACGCAATACTACGTATACTACGCCTGATATAGATCTTTTATTCCTGTAAGGATATTTATGGAGAATTGGGTAGGCATGACACTTTGATAGAAGCCAACTTGTCTTGTAAATCGGTAAAAACATAGTACTAGGTACTTACGTGTTCGGATAGTCCGACAACCGTATTTACTGCCAACATATCTGGGGATCTCATGGGTCGCTTCCTGAAGATTCACCGATGACGTATGACTCGCACCTTTTAATTAATCTGGGATTAATTAGACGAGAGAGAAAATTAATCTGGGATTAATTGCGGAGATATTTTATCTGGGATAAAATATCAATAAAAGAGAGATAACGATTAATTTGGAATTAATCGATTAATTAATATATTCGATATATTAAACGAAATTGGATTTCGACGCGGAATTAAAATCAGATTTTAATTCGGGTGAACGAGTTAATTTAGAATTAATTCGTTAGCGACGTGAATAGTAATTATGCTAGGCATGATTATTTTATTAAATTAGATTTAATTACGTCGCAACGGAAAATTCGTTAACTTGGAATTAGCGAATCCGAGCCGGGATTGTTTGCGAGCGCATTCTCATTTCGAATTCGAGTGCGGCACGCAAGTCAAATCAAGCGTCAAATCGCTAGTCGCATCTAGCGTCACATCATTCGTCAATCAAGTGATATGTGTCTTTCACTTTGAGTGATTGACGCCAGTCACTATTCATTGATTGATGGAAGTTGATGTGAGTTGTTGGAAAGCATTTATTGATTGACTTTTTGAAAGCCAAATGTGTGGTAAATGAATTTGAAATTCATTTAAGTGTATTTGATACACAAAATCCATCTAACACATTCAACTCTCTTTCTTCTTCATCTCTCTCTCTCATGCCCATGGAGGGGCATTTCTTCACTGGTTTGCCGTGAGCCTTAAAGAAAAATGGAAGAAAAGTGTTTGGTTTTTGTGGCAAAAATCAAGAGAGCTAGCACTCCGAGAGCCATGCGAAGGTGATAGGGAAGTCCACCCATGAGCCGGGAATCGTTTCACAAAGCTTGGAGCTTGATGGAGGACCTCCAATGGCCGAAAACAGTGAGCAAACTCATTGCCACTGCCGTGAGCTGCAATGGGCAGAAAATGAAGTTTTGTTCGTTGCCGCTTCGCTCAACCGATCGATGTGAGTATTCCGTAACCCCCTCGTTGTATTCGCACTTATTTTCAATGCTTAAAATGATCTTGGGATGCTTAGTATTTTCCAACAATGGTATCAAGAGCAAGGTAAGCATGAAAATTTTTTAGGGCTTAAAATTTGGGTAAAAATGTGTTTGAGCATGATTTATGAAATTGGATGAATGAATATGTTTAAATGTGTTTTAATTGAGGATTGATTGGATCAATTTGTAGAAATTGTGTTTGGAACAAATTTCCCCAATTTTTTGGTGTTGGCCGAATGTTATGCCCTATTTTGTCTTGGTGATTTTTTTGAGTTTTTGATCATTGGATGTGTTGGAAATCATTTGGGAATGTTGATTTATGTCGATTGTGGATTTAATTGGATTAAACCAAATCGGATATAAATAACCCCAAATTGCCGAGACTTATGCATGTAATTGGGTTTGATTTTTAATTAAATTGTGTTGGACATGATTTAATAGTAATGAGCATGATTAATTAGGCTAATTGGTGTTTTGGAAATGTTAATGGGGTAATTAATTGTGTTATACACTTTGTGTCATTAAATTTGGAATTTGGAATTTTTGTAATTTAATTATGTTGGGCCTTAAAATTGGATTTGGGCTTGTTGTGTTGTAATTGGGCTTATTGGGCTTGGTTGTACTAAGTTGGGTTTAGGCAAAATCGGTTGGATCCAATTGGGCCCAAAACCGCTTCCATAAAGCCCAAATGCGACTAATGGACCTTTAAAGTTTAATTGGGCCTATGTAACGACCGGTAGATATTACTAATACATATGACAATATTTTTGCGTACAAGACAAAGGAATGTAAAATAAATCATGATGGGATTCAAATACAGTTATGAAAAGACATCGGGAACGATCGGTAAAATTTTCGAGGTCCCGAGAAGAAACTGTACCGTATGCCCTTTTGTACTATATGTAGTATTTTGGGCATAACTTTTTCATACAAACTCAGAATTTTATGATTTTATTTCGTCGGAAATCTTAGACCAAGACCTACAACTTTCGCGTTAAACATTTTTCCAAATTCGGACCAGAACTAGGTCAAAAACGCAAGTTAGAATCTGGATGAATAGTTATTTCGGACCCAAATGACAAAAACACCAAACCTCTTCATTCCTCTAGATATTTCTACACCTTTCTTTGTATCAATTAGGTCCACTATATAAAGGACAACTATTCACCTTTTACAAAAGACTAAAAAACGAATTTGGAGAGAGGAAGAGGAGAAAACCGTGAGAGAAAAGAGAGGGAAAAAGAGGAAGAAGAAGGAGAGAAGAAGAAGAAGAAGAAGAAAGGAAGAAGAAAAGAAAAGGAAAGAGTAGGAAAGCTTGGCATCCATAGATGACTGGGAGATTAAAAGAAAATCAAGAAAATGGAGGTAAGATTCCATAACCCAAATCTTGAGTTTTGATTTGGTTGGTATGAATGACTTGATAATGATGATTAGCATGTTAGAGATTATAATTGATGAGGATTTTGAAATAATTGGAGCATTGTCTTAAGTGTTTTAGGTAATTTTGGGTTTGATTTCCAAGATTGATAATTTAATTAGATGATAATTTGGGGGTTTGATGCATGATTAAATGAGTTAAAGATGAGGTGTTTTGATATTAGTTTTGTTATGGAATGAAAGTGATTAAAAATGGGTTAAAAGTTTTGAGAATAGTAAATGATTTAGAGTATAACAAAATGAATTGAAGGTTTGATGTACATTAAAATGAGTATATAAGGATGTTTTGTATATTGGTTTTTGGTTTGGAAGTGTTGAAATGGGGTAGAGTTACTTAAGGTTGTAAGAATGAAGGATTTAGTTATGCCGCACACCAATGTTCGATATAATGCCACACTCAAACTAATTGAAGAAAATAAACACAATTCACAAATTATAAATGGTGCTTAAAATGGTTAAAATTCTGTTGGGGGTTGTTGGATTGATGGAATTAGAGAAGAAGGCGAAATAAGAAAGTTAGGTAACGGTGTCGGTTTACAATAAGTTCCGGACAGGTTATATTTGGTCACTTCTAACTCGAGTTTTATATGCCCGATTGATAAACCGTAAAATTATAAGTAAACTAGACACATAGAGGAGTAACATATCAAAAAATCAGAATTTTTGGACTTAAGACGCTAATGTAGGAAAATCTCCAAAGTCAACTGATCGGCAGTAAAGTCTGCACCTGCGACCTGATGACCTAGGCTCGGTTTATGATTTTTAAAATGAGTTTCGGGTGTCCAAACGATGAGCCGTCAGCGCATAAATAAATTAGACACATAGGATCCCGATATATAAAAAATTCAGAACCATTGGACTTAATAAGAATTTTTGACGGAGTTTCGAATTGGAGTGATCAGCAGGGACTGATCTGATTCTGTCCCTGCTGAACAGCTGGTAGAAATCAGTTTGTTTACGGAGTTCCGGGAATCGAAATCAGGATCCGTAAAATTTGAGATAAAGTAGACTCATAGGGGCTTCAACCATAAATATTTCAAGTCTAAATTCCTTACCATTTTATCTCAGTAAAATTCCAAATTAGACCCAAAAACCTGGAAATTCTGGTTCATTTATTCTTCTAAGTTCATTAAATATTTCTTTGTTCTAACAATCCCTTTATTCTTTTAGATCAACGTTAGAAATCGCAACCACCGTCGACGCCGTGAAAAGACGTCATCAAGCCCCAATCAGTGAGTGGAAACTTTCCCTTTTACTTGATTTTCATTTCACATTTTCTTAAATAAGACTTACTTTTCAGGAACTAGGGCGTTAGCCAAGTTTGTTTTTATATCATATATGATTTAGCATGATTTGAAAAGTTTTATGAAAAACAGATGTTTTAGTTTGAGATTTATATTTTCAGAATATGTTTTATAGTTTTTCTTTCGGGGCATGAGGTAAAACCTCACCCCAGTATGTAACTATTTCAGATGGAATTGACGGATACAGAGAGCATGTGCACATGTTGAGGACTGGGGGGACGCTCCTAGATCCTCAGCGCTCAGATGGTACATTCCTGGGCGGAGATGCTCCTTCGGACGGAGATGCGCCTTCGGGCGGAGATGCGCCTTCGGGCGGAGATGCGCCTACGGGCGGAGATGCGCCTACGGGCGGAGATTCTGTTTTCAGAAAAAGGATTTCAATTTTTCAGTTTTCAGAAAAGAGTTTTAGAAAAGAATTTAGAAAGACGGATTTAGAATGAAGTACAAGAAAGAGTTTTCAGTTTTCGGATTTCAGATTTTCAAGAACACAGTTTTCAGAATTTCAGAATACAGATTTTTAACCAATAGTTTTCAGAAAACGGATTTCTCGAAGCCAGAGTTTTTAAAGACAGTTTTCAGTAAATTTGATGAAGTTTTTAGAACAAGAGTTTTCATAAAAGATATTTGAAAATGTGATTTTAAAGTTAGAAGACCTTTACTTCAGTTTTCAGTTTTCGTTCACTCACTTAGGTCGTATGACGACCTAACCCCCCTTCAGTTTTATTTGTTTTGTAGGGTTTTCCAGGAGGACGAGCTCGGGAGGATGGATACTGATGCAGTCACCAGGGTTGGAGTCCACCAGTTTAGAGTCAGAATATTATAGTCCAGTTAGAGTTCATACATGCACTAGTGATGTGATAGTCATTACAGATAGTCCTTAAAGTGTTGTAAAGAAGTATTCCTAAGCATGCATTAATAAAAGTATTTCATGTTGATTTAGTTATAGTCTTCACGTATGGCATGACATTTATATAGTTCAGAGTACAGTCAGATAGTAAGAGGCTTATGGGGTTAGCACAGCTATCCCCTGCCGGTAACATCTCCCGGATCGGGGATGTTACAAAGATGGTATCAGAGCATGGTCTAGGGAGTCAGTGACTGCAGTGGGCAGAGTGCTGGGGTCTTGTATACGCAGTATGTCCGGGATACACGTATATGAGGCACTACCTCTCCAGTATCCGATCCTCGAGTACGTCCTCAAAGCTTCTCAGACAGGTTAGTAAATATTTCCCCAGCCATTCGAATTCTCCTTTTCTCATTTTAGTTAAGAATCATTCCGTAGAAATCTTAGACTATTTTTCGAAGTTCTGAATAAGCTAGGGAATTAGATTGATAAATTCCAAAGAAAGTCGAAAGGAGAGCAAAAGAGAAAAGAGGAGACTAGAAGAGAAGGTACCTAGAAGCTTGGACCAGTTAGCAACAGAGATATGTAAAGATAGAGTAAAACAGAAAAGCTTAAAGATACCCACCCAGGAAAGTAGGAAGAGAAAGAAAAGGCTAGAAGAGAAGTAAGATAAGATAGAGGACATAAAATAAGAGTAGAAACAAGACACTAGAACCCATAGCAATGGAAGAAAGTAACGAAAGCACCAACAAGCATTAGAGCTACTTAGAAAAATTAAGATTCCTTTCCTACTCAAGAAAATCCTTCCAAGTAATCCAACAGACTTCGAAATCCTCTCATAGATAGTGAACTTTCCGAGTAACGAAGAATAGTCAAAGAGACAAAAGAAGTAAGAAATCCAGGATAGTTCTTAAGAGCCCCAATGGAATTAGATACCAAAAAGGATTCCAGATACCCCAAACTCCAACTTCGATTCCCAAGTGAGTAGTAGAAACGATTAGCTACCTTATTCCCTTAAATTTGATGAAGACGAAACCCTAAACCATCTAGCCTTCAATACTCCTCAATGACATCAGATAAGGGAGTTACTCTGATAGAACTTATTTCATAGGCACAGGTGATCATAAGAGGCTTGACAAAGAGTTCACCCAGGAAATTGGAAGGTAGATTAGTCTAAAGTTAAGTAGAAATCCATGAGAATATACAAGAATAAACCTATAAGGATAAAGAGAGTTAGAAGTGACAAAAGCAGCAGTATGAGGTGTAAAATAAAGTGCCATAGTAGAACCTACAGCAAGGATGGAAAGTATGGATTTGGAAGGCAGAAGTAAGATATAGAGGTAAATAGATAGAGAAATAGAAACAGATGAGAAATGAAGGAATCTATGGAAGTAGGAATTAGAGACATGGAGTTAAGTAATAATACCAAGACTAGCAGAAAAAGGTAAGCATGGTAAGATAAGGATAGAACAGAAGATGATTAGATCGAAGAAAAGGTTCTTCCCTCAAGTAAGATGCCCTCCTTACTTAGAAGAATCCCTCTAAGTCGATTCAATATTTCGTAAACCGTCTGGTATAGGTTGTGAATCCTATGATTAACCAAAGATCGTTATAAGATAGGAAAAGTAAGAACTCAAGAACGATCAAGGAAACTTTCTATGGACACAAAAAGCCAATAGAGGAAGAGAGACTTTAGGTCCTTCGAAAACTCAAATTGTAAGACAAACAAGATGAAATGACGATTTGAATAATAGACAGCTCCCCATAGTCAAGAGATCCAATAGATAGGATTTTTACCTACCCAAATTTGCACCCCTTCGAGACACTAGTTAAAGAAGTTATCCTGATAAAGTCTATCTCATACCTATCCTACATGAACAATGGACTCCATCAGGACGTAAAGTACTAGAACAAGGATAGAGAAACCTTCCGAGGCATAAGGAAAAAGGATTAGTGAGACGTAAACAATTCCTACTAGTATAGGTGCTGTGAAGGAAACTCAATGGAGTTCTATTTAAGAAATAAGGCGGAATCTGATAGGAACATCCATCTAGGAAAAAGATTAAAGAAGCCTTGAGAGTATAAAAGAAGGAAACACTCAAGATAGTTTATAGATTAAGGAAATCAGAGTAAGGATTTCTAGACCAGCAAAGGATCACAAGAAAGTCAGATATTGTAGAAACTACAAATAAGTTGAGCTAGTAAGGATTCGTAGGAAAGCATAAGGATAAGAATGAGAATAAATCTATAAGATTGGAAATATTTAAGGAAGTGATAAGAGTATCAGTATGGATGATAGGACAAAGAGAGCAAATCAAGGTATACAGCAAGGAAAGGTCGAAATTGGAGAAACAAATAGAAAATGACTCGCTAATAGTCTTAACAGTACGAAGTATGGTAAGGAAGCAGAATCATGTGATGGATCAATAGCTAGATCATGAATCTGGAGAAATTTGGAACTTAGAACTTGAAAAGAAGAGGTTTAACATCATGTTAAGAAGGATTCGTAGGATATAGTGAGTAACTTATAAAAGAACCCCGTGGTATTAAGGAAAGAAGGATTTTAGGAAGAATGAAGTGTAGGTATCAAAGAATGAGGAATCAAGAGATTAAGATTAGGAAGAAACCTTCAAGGAATCAGAAAGATTAAAGGAACAAAGACTATAGAAAATCATTTATGAGAGAATAGTGAGGACCTCATAACAAATGGAACGGAAGTGTAACTTTGAGATACCCCAGGAGCAAGT
The DNA here is from genome assembly GCA_019454045.1 of Zanthoxylum bungeanum. Taxonomy (NCBI): domain Eukaryota; kingdom Viridiplantae; phylum Streptophyta; class Magnoliopsida; order Sapindales; family Rutaceae; genus Zanthoxylum; species Zanthoxylum bungeanum. The sequence continues at coordinate 23,891 of SKCR01000091.1, forward strand.
ACAAGAGCAGTGATGATAAGAAAAGATAGTCCTAGTAAAGGATATTAACAGGAACCGTTGGATAAAGTAGCAAGAGAAGAAAGTAGTAGCCAAGCACAAAATAAGAAGATAGATGACAGTGTTAAGGATAACCAAGAACATATGAAATCAGATATCCTTCAAGTAATGAAAGAAGAGGATATGACCTATAATAGGTAAAAATAAAAGATGAAATAGAAAAGTAAATCAACAAGATGGTTGATACCAGTATGGGAAGTAAGATAGTCATAAGGGTAATAATAAACAAGAGAGAAGATACTTAGTTGCGACCGCATATAAGAAGACAAACGGATAGAAAAGAATAGTAGAAAAGATTGAGAATTGAGATCTATAGGATATAGTCCAAGAATAAAACATAGACCAAGTAAGCTCTTAGTATAATAAAGAAAGGATGATAAGAACACTAAGAAAGAATTAAAGAGGAGTTGCGTAAAGTACCCAGCCCTAGCTCTAAGAGACCAAACCACTACGGGTTGGGATGGTCTAACCGCGGGTTATGGGTGGTTTGGTAGGTTTATTATAGCGACGAGGGAACGTCAAAATAAGTTAATACAAAGCAGCTGTCGAGAGACGTGAGACAGAAGAATAGAAAAGAAAAGATCAAATGTAGTTCGCAGATGATCAGATAAGACTTTGAGAAGACGGGAAGAAAGTTGTCAGGTTAGGACAGAATAGTAATCAAGGAATGGCAAGAACTTAAGATTGTAATAAGCATGTAAAGAGAAAACTCAATGTAAGAAAGACAGAATAGACCAAGGAAGTCTATACTAGTCGATAAAATGAAGTAAAGAATAAGGGGGTACAAGGAAAAGATTAGGAAAGAGGAATCGATGAGATACAATCAAGGTAGGAAATAATTCTAAGGTTAAGAGGGACAAACGGAATGGAGAAACATTAAGTATTGGTATTAGATATTAGAATCCTCAATGGAAACCAAGAAACCAGCTATTGAGAGTTTGTTTACGTTAAGGAATTATGAGGCATGAGTGAAGGTCTATAAAGAAGAGGTCTTAGAGACAAGAGTATAAAGAATAGTGGAAAGAATAGAAGGACAATAGTCAAGAAGTACTCAGCAGGATTATTACAGAACGAGGACCTAGGAAGAAGGATTAAATAGCCAGTAAAGGATAGAGACTAGAAGATCAAGGAAACCACGAGTTAGACGCCAAAGAGGATTCGAGGACGAATCCTATTTAAGGAGGGGAGAATTTGTAACGACCGGTAGATATTACTACTACCTATGACGATATTTTTGCGTACAAGACAAAGGAATGTAAAATAAATCATGACGGGATTCAAATACAGTTATGAAAAGACATCGGGAACGATCGGTAAAATTTTCGAGGTCCCGAGAAGAAACTGTACCGTATGCCCTTTTGTACTATATATAGTATTTTGGGCATAACTTTTTCATACAAACTCGGAATTTTATGATTTTATATTGTCGGAAAGCTTAGACCAAGACCTACAACTTTCACGTTAAACATTTTTCCAAATTCGGACCAGAACTAGGTCAAAAACGCAAGTTAGAATCTGGATGAATAGTTATTTCGGACCCAATGACAAAAAAACAAAAACACCAAACCTCTCCATTTCTCTAGATATTTCTACACCTTTCTTTGTATCAATTAGGTCCACTATATAAAGGACAACTATTCACCTTTTACAAAAGACTAAAAAACGAATTTGGAAGAGAGGAAGAGGAGAAAACCGTGAGAGAAAAGAGAGGGAAAAAAAGAGGAAGAAGAAGGAGAGAAGAAGAAGAAGAAGGAAGAAGAAGAAGAAAAGAAAAGGAAAGAGTAGGAAAGCTTGGCATCCATGGAAGACTTGGAGATTAAAAGAAAATCAAGAAAATGGAGGTAAGATTCCATAACCCAAATCTTGAGTTTTGATTTTGTTGGTATGAATGACTTGATAATGATGATTAGCATGTTAGAGATTATAATTGATGAGGATTTTGAAATAATTGGAGCATTGTCTTAAGTGTTTTAGGTAATTTTGGGTTTGATTTCCAAGATTGATAATTTAATTAGATGATAATTTGGGGGTTTGATGCATGATTAAATGAGTTAAAGATGAGGTGTTTTGATATTAGTTTTGTTATGGAATGAAAGTGATTAAAAATGGGTTAAAAGTTTTGAGATTAGTAAATGATTTAGAGTATAACAAAATGAATTGAAGGTTTGATGTACATTAAAATGAGTATATAAGGATGTTTTGTATATTGGTTTTTGGTTTGGAAGTGTTGAAATGGGGTAGAGTAGATTACTTAAGGTTGTAAGAATGAAGGATTTAGTTATGCCGCACACCAAATGTTCGATATAATGCCACACTCAAACTAATTGAAGAAAATAAACACAATTCACATGTTATAAATGGTGCTTAAAATGGTTAAAATTCTGTTGGGGGTTGTTGGATGGATGATGGAATTAGAGAAGAAGGCGAAATAAGAAAGTTAGGTAACGGTGTCGGTTTACAATAAGTTCCGGACAGGTTATATTTGGTCACTTCTAACTCGAGTTTTATATGCCCGATTGATAAACCGTAAAATTCTAAGTAAACTAGACACATAGAGGAGTAACATATCCAAAAATCAGAATTTTTGGACTTAAGACGCTAATGTAGAAAAATCTCCAAAGTCAACTGATCGGCAGTAAAGTCTGCACCTGCGACCTGATGACCTAGGCTCGGTTTTTGATTTTTAAAATGAGTTTCGGGTGTCCAAACGATGAGCCGTCAGCGCAAAAATAAATTAGACACATAGGATCCCGACATATAAAAAATTCAGAACCATTGGACTTAATAAGAATTTTTGACGGAGTTTCGAATTGGAGTGATCAGCAGGGACTGATCTGATTCTGTCCCTGCTGAACAGCTGGTAGAAATCAGTTTGTTTACGGAGTTCCGGGAATCGAAATCAGGATCCGTAAAATTTGAGATAAAGTAGACTAATAGGGGATTCATCCATAAATATTTCAAGTCTAAATTCCTTACCATTTTCTCTCAGTAAAATTCCAAATCAGACCCAAAAACCTGGAAAATTCTGGTTCATTTATTTTTCTAAGTTCATTAAATATTTCTTTGTTCTAACAATAATATTCTTATAGATCAACGTTAGAACTCGCAACCACCGTCGACGCCGTGAAAAGACGTCATCAAGCCCCAATCAGTGAGTGGACACTTTCCCTTTTACTTGATTTTCATTTCGCATTTTCTTAAATAAGACTTACTTTTCAGCAACTAGGGCGTTAGCCAAGTTTGTTTTTATATCATATATGATTTAGCATGATTTGAAAAGTTTTATGAAAAACAGATTTTTAGTTTGAGATTTATATTTTCAGAATATGTTTTATAGTTTTTCTTTCGGGGCATGAGGTAAAACCTCACCCCAGTATGTAACTATTTCAGATGGAATTGACGGATACAGAGAGCATGTGCACATGTTGAGGACTGGGGGGACGCTCCTAGATCCTCAGCGCTCAGATGGTACATTCCTGGGCGGAGATGCGCCTTCGGGCGGAGATGCGCCTTCGGGCGGAGATGCGCCTACGGGCGGAGGAGATTCTGTTTTCAGAAAAAGGATTTCAATTTTTCAGTTTTCAGAAAAGAGTTTTAGAAAAGAATTTAGAAAGACGGATTTAGAATGAAGTACAAGAAAGAGTTTTCAGTTTTCGGATTTCAGATTTTCAAGAACACAGTTTTCAGAATTTCAGAATACAGATTTTTAACCAATAGTTTTCAGAAAACGGATTTCTCGAAGCCAGAGTTTTTAAAGACAGTTTTCAGTAAATTTGATGAAGTTTTTAGAACAAGAGTTTTCATAAAAGATATTTGAAAATGTTATTTTAAAGTTAGAAGACCTTTACTTCAGTTTTCAATTTTCGTTCACTCACTTAGGTCGTATGACGACCTAACCCCCCTTCAGTTTTATTTGTTTTATAGGGTTTTCCAGGAGGACGAGCTCGGGAGGATGGATACTGATGCAATCACCGAGGTTGGAGTCCACCAGTTTAGAGTCAGAATATTATAGTCCAGTTAGAGTTGCATACATGCACTAGTGATGTGATAGTCATTACAGATAGTCCTTAAAATGTTGTAAAGAAGTATTCCTAAGCATGCATTAATAAAAGTATTTCATGTTGATTTAGTTATAGTCTTCACGTATGGCATGACATTTATATAGTTCAGAGTACAGTCAGATAGTAAGAGGCTTATGGGGTTAGCACAGCTATCCCATGCCGGTAACATCTCCCGGATCGGGGATGTTACAGCCTAATGGCCAAATTGATTTCTGGGCTTATGGGGTACTCCTGGATTGGATTTTGGTTATGGGTTTGACCCGAGTTGACCAAAAGTCCACGCTCAAGAAATAATTAAAAGCCATTGGACTTTAATTAAATTGACGTTGGACGTTAATCGGGTTTGAGACCCGTAATGATTAAATTTGGAATTTAAGTCATAAAGGTTTATTAATAAAGTGTAGTATTTTAATTGGAATTAAATAAATGGATTAGTATTAAATACATATTAAATTGGATTTAATTATGTAGTTTAATTTAATTCGAGAATTCGTACTTTGATTACTTATTCGCAAAACGAGTTTGACTCGAGCAAAATCAAATCGTTGTTTGAACATTGGATGATCACTAATTATCAGATTAATTAATTGATTAGATTGATTGATAACATGCTTGTGTGAATACATGGTTGCGATGCATGAATAATGTATATCGGATGGATATTAGATGGGTGGGACAATTTAAAAAATTGTTGTAATAAATTTGATTTATTAATTGGACCTGCGTGTCCAGCCTTATTACCTCTTTATTCTTTGTATTCTCTTCTCACCTATTCCTCGCAATGTAAATGAGGTTTCCTTAGAAGTGTAATGTAACGGGTAGAAGCAAATACATGTGCTAGCGGGAGAGAGAAAGAGAGATATTTGATCTAGGATCAATGTGTAAAGTATCCATCCGCATATCATTATTATTTATTTATACGCGCCTTATTATGTGTTTAGAATGCATGTTTAAGGGTGTATGATGATGAGACCTTAACAAAGATAATAAATTGGTTGCCAATTTGCACTCGAAAAACCCTCACAAATATTAAGCGTTTTTCCTTCCATTGAGTGATTCTTACTCAAGATCCGAGACTGGCATTGGCTTGTTGGCCAAAGTCAAGGCCTTTGTCCGTCGATGATGTGTTTGAATCACGAAGGCTTTGTTCCATATTGGTGTATTGTCCAAGTTGTGGTTTGTTGGCCAAAGTCAAGACCACTTCTTGTCCATCGACATTGATTACGAAGCTTTCCATGGTCAATGGGTCGCGCTTAACTGGGATCACTAAGTTTGTTGTGCCAAAGCCAAGGCTTAGTTGATTCAGAGGAAAAAGGTTAGGTAATACATTGGATGTATTGGCATATATAAGATATATGTTTCGGACTTGGATGTCCCCCTACTGGATCTAGGAATTGGATTGGATCCAATCGATCTTAGAGATCTACCTAGTTAATTATCATACAATTTGTTGGCCAAAGTCAAGATTGTGTGATATTTAACGGGATCCTAGCCCACTAGGAAACACGGTTTCCCGAGTACTCGACAGAGGGTTAGAGGCTCGCCGAAAAATAGTGGGAGGCAAGAATTGAATTTGCAATATTCGTTTAATTACTTGCCATACGCGCTCAATTAAAAATATCATTCGTCAAATAAATTAAATGTTAGTTGGACTAATATTTAAAATGTTGTTTTAATAAATAGTTGGACTATATTCAAACTATTCATTTATAGTTAATTTTATAATTGGATTATAGTAATCAATATAATTGATTTTAATCTATTAAAAGTATAGTTGATTATATAGTTGGACTATTGTAATCATTATAATAAATAGTACCTAAATCGTTGATTAATAGTTGGACTATTAAAATCAAGATAATATTGAAAGATTGACATTTAAAACATGATCCTATGGAAAATGTATTTAAATGGTTTAATTTTCAAATTGGGAATAAAATTCAGGATGGTCCTGGAAAACTAATAATTTACTTTATTTGATAAAATAACATATTAGGCCTAAGCCTGGAATAAGCAATAGTAGAGCATGATCTTTGGAAGATTCATGTAATGATAACTTTAGTGCTTAATCCATTAAGCTTGTCGTAGTAGACTCCTTAATTTCTGAATCAGAACTAAGGATTAGATCCTTAAAGTATGATAATGAAATTGAAGGATCTTCATAAATCTATGCTTAGATTTTAGAAGTACTAAATTGCAATTGATAACTCTTGGAGAGTTAATGACTGTTCTCAAGGAGACAAAGTCAAAGTTTGCAATAGGCAAGTAGCGCAAGGCGCACCTTACTTCGATATTCTAGAAGGCCAAGGCTTGGCCAAAAGCTTCTGGAGTGTTGAAATGGGCAAAGGCAAAATCATTATAATCTTCTGGGAAGATAAATGACATATCCTAAAATGTCTGCCTTAATTGTGGCAAATGGGATCGCGGATGCGTGACTGCCGTTTGGACAAGGCAGACATGAAGGAATTGAAGAACAGGCAAGACTCTGACTTCAAATATGTTTGTCATAAATATGTTCATTACTGGTATTAAAATTGGATTTTAAATACTTAGTGTGATACATAAATATGTATTGGTGTTCAGAATCTGCTTTGAGCAGGATACTGACTTCCATTGAGATTTATCTGCGAATTGAAAACGGGACGAAAGTCGTTTTAACCGTAGATACTAAGTTTAGGAAATACCCTCGGGTATGTACCTAAAATAGGAAACTGTTATAATATAACTAGTTTGACTAGATACATATCTTTATATCAGTGTTTAACCCGTTGCGGGTGAACCTTTATATTCTAGAACACTAAAGTGTTTTATTATATAAAGATGATATTGAGATATACACATTAGATGTGAATAACAACATTTATATTTTGAATATAAATAAATCTCAAACATAAACATGACAAACAAATAGCTCAAACTGATTTGATCAGAAGAAACTAATTTGTGGCATTGCTGTCTGGGACATAATCAAACAAGACTCGTATATCCACACTTTTGAAGAGTGGATACTAGGACTGATTTGATTCAATTCAAATAAAGTCTACGAATCTAGTTTATTGGGCAAAGTGCCTAAAACACTATTTACTTGGTAAAAGTGTAAATGCCACTGATTTGTTAGCCCTAGTTCATAGTGAAGCAAGTGGGCCCATGTCTAGCTAGGCTAGAGGTGGATATGAATATTTCGTGACCTTTACGGATGTGGCATCCCGTTATGGTTATATGTTTCTTTTGAAGAACACAAATCAGAAACTTTTAAGTTTCGACACGAAATAGACAAACAGATCGGCCAAAGTATTAAACTGTCACGGTAAGACCGTAATGGAAAATACTTAGACAATAAGTTTCTAATATACTTGAAAGGGTATAGTATTCTTTCAATGAGGACTCCTCCCGGAACACGTCAATTTGACGGTGTGTCCGAACTGAGTAACTGAATTTTGTTGGACATGATAAAGGTTAATCATGAGTCGCTCTGAGCTACCGTTTCCTTCAACGGATACGCTTAAACAGTGCAGAACTTATTTAGAATAAGGTTCCATAAAAAAATCTGTTTGACAGATTTCATATTAGATATGAACAGGAAAGAAATCTGGTTTCTCATTCCTGAAAATTTGGGAATGCAAGGCATATGTTTGGATGATGCCAAACTAAAACCCAAATTGGATAAGTGCCAATTGTAGGTAATCCTAGGGATACCAAAGTATAGTACTTATACAACTCACAAGAGAACAATGTAATTGTTGCTCACCATGCGGTTTTCCTAAGAGGAATACTGATATGCAGTGGTAAGTGGGAGGATAGTAAAACTCGATGAAAATCGGAGTGATACTGTTCCGGCACCGAATCCTATTGGAACATAAACAGTTCATCAAGGATGAAACTGTACCAGTAATCTTCGAATACACAAGAACCACGTAAGTCGGAGAGAGTCAGAAAACAACCTAGGGTATGGGTTTCTGATCTCACCTCATAAGATGTCTATCTTGTTGAGGTATGCCAACTGACTACGTATGAGGAAATGATACAAGGTATCGAATCCCTTATTATGGAAAAGTGCCATGAATCCGAAATGGATTCCATGTATATCAACTATGTTTTGATACTAGTTGATGTACCGCAAGGCATTGTGCCTATTTGTACTATATTAGTCTTCAAGGAAGACATACATGGAAGGCAACATACCAACGTATAAAGCTAGGCTTTTAGCGGAAAGGTATCGTTATCAACATTGTGTTGATTACGATTCAACCTTTTACCTGTTGCCACGGTAAATCCATTTGGATAATGCTTGCTAACGTTGCATGTTTCATGTATGAAATATGTCAGCTGAACGGGAAAATGCTTTCCTGAAAAGGAAACCTTTTGGAGGATGTTTATAACATCCTGTCGGTTTTGTCGTACCATAACTGACTAACAAGGTTTGCAGGTTATTCGATCCATGTTTGGATTGAAGCAAGCATTAGGTTCTTGGAATTATCGTTTTGATGTAATCATAATAGTTTATGATTTAATTCAAAGCGAGAATGATTCTTATGTATATAAGGAGGTTAGTGGGAGCGCACTGAAAATAAATGTCCTATAAATAATGATAATATGTCATTTCTTGGAAATGATATTCCCATAAAAACAATCGGTGAAAGCTTGGCTTTCGAGAAAATTCTCTATAGAATTCTTGAGAGAAACAACTTTTATTCTAGGAATAAAGATATACCCGGATAGACTAAAAGTTGTTGACACTCTCCGAGAAATCGTACATTGAAAAATGTACGCGACCTGGTGTCTCATACGCTTTGAGCATATGGATTCACAAACAGCCCAATCCAAGTGATAGTCACTGGATTGAAGTTAAGAAAATACTTAGTATCTTAGAGATCTAAGGATGCTGTCTTAATCTATAGAGAAGGAGAACTTGAAGTGACTGGGTTCACTACTGCAAGTTTCCTAAACCGATAAAATGACTATAAGTCGCAAACAGTACTATACAGTTTGAATAACGGAACAGTGAGCTGGAAATCTTCCAAGCAAGATACTGTTACCGAATAAACAACAAATACGGGGTATTGCTGCAGCTGAGGCAGCAATAGAAGCCTTCTAGGTCGATAATAAATCTAATTAGATTAGATATAGTTTTGTTAGCAGCTGAGCTAGGCGTCAGCAAATGCTAAAGAATTAATGGTCTCATCAACGATCCAGATACATACTTCGACTATTCATCTGATTCGTTCGGATCATACATCGTAGTGATGTGATGATCGAATAAATCGCATCAGACGATAGTCATGCAAATCCGCTGACGAAAGCCTTTTCTCAGTAATTTGAGCCAACTGTATATAGTTCTGGTGTAAGACACTCGAGTGACTGGCTATAGGCCAAGTGGGAGATTGTTGGATAATTATGACCCATAGCGTCACTATTTGTACATATCATGGTGTTGTTGTACAAATTAACTATGTGACAAAGGAGATTGCACTTTATCATTTGTGATTAGATCACCTAGATATATAAATGATAGGAGGTCCCTATGATTTGTTCCTGGATTGAGAATGATATGAGACAGTATCAGTCCACGAAGGATAAATCATTAAATATCCCTAGTCAGAGTATTATCGAGATTGGACATCGATAAATACGTAAAAGACTAGTATTACACTTGTGTGTGTTGTGAGGGCACAACGGCATAGTTCTCATATATTTGGGTATAGGATACTCATGCAAGTGTAATGGGAGGTTGTGTTTTATCGATGGTACATGAAACAGCTTCGTTCTGGATAGACCCCCTCGGAATTCCATTGGTAGTATGACTATGTGTCTATGGAAGTCCGAAATCAGGGTAGGTGTATTTGGTCATAACCTGAGACTTACACCGCTAATGCTTATGACAATCAATATACTTTGGTTTTGGTCGTCCAGGGCTTTAACCGGTTTCTGTGTACGCCTCTTCTGGGTATATCGAGAATCGTAGTGTGTTGGGTGTGATGTCAAGACGGAAGTGTCACTCCAGTCATATGGAGTTGATGATCGCGCATGGATACAAAATTGGTTCTCTAAAAAGGTTACAACCGTCGGGATAATATGACTTGGTCATGATTATCCGATATTAAAGAGACTAGTTGCTCGTAATCCGATATATGCTTCGTACGGGGTAGACACTGTACCAGCCCCAGGCCTTGCATGTGATCATCCGATACTGGATCGAAATACGCAATACTACGTATACTACGCCTGATATAGATCCTTAATTCCTGTAAGGATATTTCTGGAGAATTGGGTAGGCATGGCGCTTTGCTAGAAGCCAACCTTGTCTTGTAAATCGGTAAAAACGTAGTACTAGGTACATACGTGTTCGGATAGTCCGACGACCGTATTTACTGCCAACATATCTGGGGATCTGATGGGTCGCTTCCCGAAGATTCACCGATGACGTATGACTCACACCTTTTAATTAATCTGGGATTAATTAGACGAGAGAGAAAATCAATTTGAGATTAATTGCGGAGATATTTTATCTGGGATAAAATATCAATAAAACAGAGATAACGATTAATTTGGAATTAATCGATTAATTAATATATTCGATATATTAAACGAAATTGGATTTCGACGTGGAATTAAAATCGGATTTTAATTCGGGCGAACGAGTTAATTTAGAATTAATTTGTTAGCGACGTGAATTATGCTAGGCATGATTATTTTATTAAATTAGATTTTATTACGTCGCAACGGAAAATTCATTGATTTGGAATTAGCGAACCCGAGCCCGGGATTATTTGTGAGCGCATTCGCATTTCGAATTCGAGTGCGGCACGCAAGTCAAATCAAGCGTCAAATTGCTAGTCGCATCTAGCGTCACATCATTCGTCAATCAAGTGATATGTGTCTTTCACTTTGAGTGATTGACGCCAGTCACTATTCATTGATTGATGGAAGTTGATGTGAGTTGATGGAAAGCATTTATTGATTGACTTTTTGAAAGCCAAATGTGTGGTAAATGAATTTTAAATTCATTTAAGTGTATTTGATACACAAAATCCATCTAACACATTCAACTCTCTTTCTTCTTCATCTCTCTCTCTCACGCCCATGGAGGGGCTTTTCTTCACTGGTTTGCCGTGAGCCTTGAAGAAAAAGGGAAGCAAAGTGTTTGGTTTTTGGGGATAAAATCAAGAGAGCTAGCACTCCGAGAGACATGCGAAGGTGATAGGGAAGTCCACCCATGAGCCGGGAATCGTTTCACAAAGCTTGGAGCTTGATGGAGGACCTCCAATGGCCGAAAACAGTGAGCAAACTCACTACCACTGCCGTGATCTACAATGGGCAGAAAATGAAGTTTTGTTCGTTGCCGCGCCGCTCAACCGATCGATGTGAGTATTCCGCAACTCCCTCGTTGTATTCGCACTTATTTTCAATGCTTAAAATGATCTTGGGATGCTTAGTATTTTCCAATATGTAACACCCGATAATCTAGACGATTTGTATTCAAAGGCCGGCGACTATTACATTATATGAGGCATGATACATGATGAAAGTCATGTTCAAGCATGTATATGTTTATAAAGGACTTTTTGGACATTTGAAAAATTTCTTGTAGTTCTGATGCAGAATTTAGCTTACATTCCAATCCAAACAGCCTTTAGTATTTGGGGCATAACGTTTTCATACAATCTCTGATTTTTATGAAATTTATATCATCAGAAAGCTAAGACTGAGACCTAGTCATTAAGCTAAGACCGAGACCTTCAACTTTCGCATTGGATATTTTTCCAAATTCGAATCATAAACAAGTCAAAAATCAAGATTTCCACGTTAGCTATAGTAAATTTCGAGATTGACCTAGATTTGGGTGATGTGGCATCATCACAACCAGTCATTTCATTACACAAAATTAGCTATTGTCTATAAATAACCCACTAGTCATCCATCTCTTTTGGGAAGTAAAAACGTGATTAACATTGTAGGGCTCTCTCAAAATTTTCTCACTTTTATACAATTTTTTAAGTTGATGATGATGAATTCCATGCTCATAAGCACACAAAATAAGCTTCTAACTCCCTTTCTGTCATTATTTTTTAGTTTTGGGCAAGGATATCAAATAGAGACTCACTACCTATAGTCTGATCGAGTGGGTGTAGCGACACTCAATAATTAGCTTCGCGACGCAGTGCAAGCAGAGGCTCTGTCTCAGGTCTGAACCAGTGGGATTCGCGACGCGCGACCAAATTTTAGAATCAGATTTAACCTTTCCAATTTCATCCTATAATATTATAGGTCACTCTAAGTGTCTCATATCAGCAAATGTACACCTATTGCATCATATTACAAGCATGATACGCCATGTAGTGATAACAAGTACTTGAATGGAGAAACTTAGTATAATTCCGAAACATATTCACGAATTATATTCTAACCAATTTTACCGATTATAGATTATCGGCAGGAATCCCAAGTACTTCGACGAAGTGAAATAGTGCCAACCATATTCCAAAATATGTGAGTGAACTCTTTTATCAAATCGTATTTACTTATTTATTTTGAATTAAAACTTATTTTTCCGCACATAGGGCGTTGGTCAAAATTTTACTATAGTTTTTTTCGATTGATGATGTTTTAGAAAAAATGATTTCAAAAGCTTGAGTTTTATGATTTTTGGAGGCACGGGGGAAAAACCCACCTCAGATGTAACTTGATACATATATGGAATTGACGGATACAGATACCGTGTGCACACGCAGTTCTGGACTAGAGATGACCGATGCCAATAGATCCCAGATTTTTTGTCAGGAGGGTATCATAGATCTGCACCCTGGCTCTAGTTTTATGGCTTAAGGGATGGTGAGACATAACACCCTAAGACCACCAGATATTTGCGTACGTGTGGACTCCCCCAAGTGCTAGATTTTACGTATGAGGGATGGCGAGATGTAACGCCCCCATGCGCCAGATATTCAGATACAAATTTCTCGGGAATAGGTTTTCAGAGACGGATTTCTAGAAATAGATTTTCCAGAGATGATAAGATTTATAAAATATTTTTCACGGGAACTCAGTTTTACAGAAAAGCTCAGAGTCTTGCAAACAGAAATGAGTTTTCAGAAAAGTTTTACAGAAACATATGTATTTTCAATTAAGAAATAGATTTCAGAAATGATTATTTTTTGCAAGGATTTTCCGGTTTTTAGAACCATGAATATTCAGAAAGAATCAATTTTCATTTTAAATTGTCCACTCACTAGATCGTTCAAATGATCTAAACCTTGTCGGGGTTTTGGGCAAAATACCCAGGTTACGCAACAAAATGCGGGAAAATCAAATTTTTCTCATTTCTTTAATTTTTCTTGGGTAATTCACTCAATACTCAAAAACAGAAATCATAATTTCAGTGAATTACCATATAACCCTAAAACTTTCCATTTTTATCATTTTAGTTCTAAGTTGTTCAAAACAAGCTTAGGTGATTTACAATCACAACCAAAATGATTTGTACATCAAATATACATTAAAACATAAATTTGAAAATTTTTCCAGATTTTTCAGTAATTACGGAAATGCCCATAAACTTTGCATTTTGATCATTTTAGTACTAATTTGTCAAATACATAATTATGTGATTCCAAATCACTAACAAAATGATTTATACATGTCTTATACATGAAAATACAAATTAAAATTCAAGAAAACAATTTTCCCAAATTTCCGAGAGGTCCCTTAATTTTCCAGAATTTACAATTTGGTCCTTTTTAGTTCAAAACATGTCAAGATCAAATCCAATCAATCCAAAATTTAATATAAATCATATATACATCAAATTACAACACATATATGAAAAGTCCCAAATTTGGAAAGGGTTATGAACCCTAATTTTACAATTTCCACAAATTGAGAAATTACACCTAATTAAACAAATTCAATACTTTAATTCAATCCTTACCACACCAAACAAGTCTCACTACCATGAAACAACTCGAGAACAATTCTAGGTCATTTATGAGTGGCTAAGAAACTCTAGAATGGCAACATCACCATCAAATGACTAAAAATGTGCTTATTAACCATTAATAAACAGACTTTGTTTATATACATGCATACATCTTTCATTCATGCTTCCAACCATCATATTCCAAAACTAAAAGAGTAGAGAAACAACCAAACATCATATGTTAAAGCTTGGAACCCTAGAAATATTTTTATAGTTGAAAAGGAATTGAAAAAACTTACAAAAGTTTAAGTTTTCTTCAAATCTTCTTCTTTTCTTCACATTTTTCTCTCAACTCTCTTTTGTAATATTTTTGGAAGCTTAACACACAAAGTTGCAAATGAAAAATGAAACCCTTATATATGTAGGGTTAGGAACGAAATTTGGAATTTTGAAAAAAAAAATTTGGCAATTTTTAATCAATATTAAAGAATTCAATTTTGCTACATTTTCCAAAAATTAAAATACATGTGCACCAATCATATTTTGCCATTTAAAAGCATAATGACGATAAAGATAAATGTATTTAATTATTCTAATTATTTAACAATTAAATAATTAGATAATCACTTAATAAAAATATCTAAATACATGTATCATATTTACTTCAAATATTTCATAATACATATATTTGGAACATGTGTCAAATACTTTATTTGACCAAAAAATTAATGTGTATTTAATAAAATCAAGTATTTAATCCAAATACACATTAACTTGGGAATGACCGAATAGCCCATATACATGTATCTTTTCGTTTAACTGTTAAACGATTTATAAATAATCAATATTATTTATAATAGTTGCCCTAGTGCTCTACGAGTATGTTTCATTAGTGAGACTCTCTAGATTCAGGCATATCCGTCACGAAATCTAATTTCGTATCCATAATCTACCCACCCGTAAATTATGACGACCACGGATAAACTCGCTGAATCATACAGGTCGAGGTCATCACATACATATAATCCATCAGTAACATGTATTCAGATTATTCCAGAGATATAGATAAAAACGTCAAATCTCTATAGGTATAATCTCGTCGACGATTCTATTAGCAATCTCTTAATAAGACTTAGAACTTACTTCTACAGTGTACCACGGGCCCATGGATTTAACATATTGCTAATTCCATATCGAATACATATGCTCTGTACACAAAACTGACGGATCCTATCTTGATACGCATAGGATATCCTGATGATCAGTCCACACCCAACGAACATGGGGAGGTATGATCTAAATAGATCGGTGACGTGACTGCCATCAAAGTATGGAGGATACCTCATACATCCACAGTGGCATTTCAAGTCAAATGATCACTATGCTCACTTGACCCGAGAAGATTCCTATTGACGTTGGTGTACCATCTATTAGGAAATATTCCGTGAGTCGTTCAGTGTTTATCCAATATAAATACCTACACGTCTATACGAGTCTCCCAGAATCATGATTCATTGGGATAAACCATCGGACCAAGTCTCAATATACGACGTGTACTGGTCTCAGCGGATTTTATTAACCGATATGTGTTAGTAAATCTTGACCAAGAACTTTATTTGATAATATACATCTAGAAGTGACACTTCTCAATGTCAATTACGGACTACTTTGTAACTGCGCACTACATTATATATTATTGGGTCTTTGTCTAATATATGCATATCATTAAATCATATTTAGTTTCAATCTAATCGTATATAAAAGCAAGAAGTACTACCATAAATAAGTAAAATTATGGAAAAATGAATTGTTCATATTCATGAATTGGACATAAATATAATCCGGATTGGCACTCCGAGTGCCAACTGTGGGAACACAGGATCTGGGGCGACGCATGCTGTCCCGGCCTCACGGCCCGGTTGGGAGTACGGAGTAGCCACGGGGGACTAAACCGGAGAATAATGGAGTCGCCACCCGATGTGAACCGGGAAAATGAGATTTAAGGCCGCACTCACCCCTCGCAAGGGAAGACCTCAAACCGTTGGGTTCGGAATGGTCCCTTACTTATGTCACTTGTAATGAAAGGATTTGTGTAATAATTTAATCAAGTTTAAGTAACACTTATTTCCAAGAGTATCATGCTTCTAAATTCACATGCATACATCAACAAGTTCATCTAAATTTACATGTAACACATATCCAAATTTGCATACGGCCTATTAGCATGTAATCTATGTCTCAATTTGCATACATAAAGATTAACATACGGCAAGCATACAAGTTAATAAACACATTATACTCATACATGTGGGGAATACAGATGAACGACACTTACACAATCTTGCATAATGCATAGAAATAATCAGGTTTATCATATGAAAGAATAGCTACTAGGGGCAATTATGTACGAAATCTGATGAAAATAACTCAGTTTAGTGCGTGCGCGTTCACGTAGCGTTCGAGAACGCGTTCGAACGGTAAACAGAAGGTTCGTGTTCGTATAGCGTTCGAGGACGCGTTCGAACGGAGCCGGACCTGATGCATGAAACACTAAGAAGATGTGTGCGCGTTCGCGTAGCGTTTGATAACGCGTTCGAAGGGTAAACAGAAGGTTCACGTTCATATAGCGTTCGAGAACGCGTTCGAACGGAACCAGACATGATGCATGATGAAACTAAGAAAATGCGTGCGCGTTCGCGTAGCGTTCGAGAACGCGTTCGAACGGTAAACATAAGGTTCGCGTTCGTGTGGCGTTCGAGAATGCGTTCGAACGGAACCAGACCTGATGCATGCAACACATTCATAGACAAACAAATCCATAATGTGGGACCTCACGTATCCGATTGAACTCATCTCACATCCAATCGAATATACACCAACCGGCGCGGCACAGCATCATAGTAAAGGATTTTAACCCCTCCAAATAGGGGACCTTTAATCCGACTTACTAAGCCCATGCACTCGATCGTATCATGCATACAAAGATAAAGGCAATCACATCAAACTGGGTATGCCCGATTGAACATATCTTACATTCAACCGAACACACATCAACCGGCGCGGCAAAGCATCGTGGTAAAGGATTTTAACACCTCCAATAGGGGACCTTTAATCCGACTTACTAAGCCCATGCGCTCGATTGTATCATACATACAAAAATAAAGGCAATCATATCAAACTTGGTATATCCGATTGAACATATCTTATATCCAACCGAACACACATCAACCGGCGCGGCAAAGCATTGTGGTACATGATTTTAAACCCTCTAAATAGGGGACCTTTAATCCGACTTACTAAGCCCAAGCACTCGATTGAATCATGCATACGAAAGTAACATGCAGAATTCAAATAACAAAAAATAAATAAACCGAAGCAACATAAAACAAAAGAGTGTGCCGTTTACTCAAGTGGTACGTGGAGTTGTATCCCGAGTACAGATCATACTACCGTCCATTCAGAATCGGCTATGAAATTTATGTCCGGGTTTCCATCCTATATACCACAAGAGGCGACACATTTTCCATTTCATTCAAGCCACAACATGCATCCACAAATGACTCTCATGCGAATAGAATTCAATAAACAATCAAAAGATGAATATGAACTAATAAGAAAAGTGCCCTCAGGTCTAACCTTTTAAATCACCTCTCGGATGTACGGTATACGATCGTCGGAAGGGTGGATGCTCCGCAACTCTTCCGGTTCACTGGTTCACTGCTCTCGTTCGTTGTCTTAATGTTTTGAGTCGTCGTTCTCTATCTTTTGCTGCTGTTTGGCCTCCGTTTTGCTGCTGTTTCCTCGCGGTTTCGCTGTTCAATTATTGGTCACTGTTTTGGCGTTTCAACGGACTGTTTCGAGTGTTGTTTTGTGGGTTTTTAGTGCAGTCTTGTGTGATTATTTTAAGGATTATAAATGCAGTTTTTATGTTACTGTTTTGAGGATTTTAGGGACTGTTTTAAGAGGATTTGGCTGCTGTTTTGGGGGTGATTTCGGCTACTGTTCAGGCGTGTTTTAGGAAGTGTAGGGGCTGCTGTTTTCGGTGGAAAGGGGCTGCTGTTTGGGGGTGTATTTTCAGTGATGTGTGGAGGTTTATGGGCTGCTGTTTTCGGTTATGGAGTGGGGGAGATGAAGAGAATTATTTGTGTTTTTCTTCTTGCTATTGCCGTGAGTGGCTAGGGCTCTTGGTATTGTGATTTTCGTGTAAGTCTTTTTGTATGAGCTAGGGCCAATCATGTCTTGGTTAAGGGTTGTTTATATAGAGAATGGCTAGGGCTTCACCTTGTCTCACAAGGAAGAGATTTGATTTAGTGTTGAGCAAGGAAAGTCAAAGATTGAGGGGGTACAAATTTGGTTTAGATTAGGAAGTCAATATCTTTAATTGGTTATGATTGATTTTACTTAGTCATGACATTTTTTAATTTAGTATGTGATTTTGTTTAGTTAGGAAGTTAATATATTTGATTTGTCTTTAATGTTTATTTTAATTAGGTATGTGATTTTTAGATTTGTTTTGATTTCACCATATGTTAAATATGTGTTTTAAGTGGGCTTTGGCGAATTGGGCTTGATGAGAGGCTAGCAGCAAAACCAGAATTACCGACACCGTTCGAATGCTTCCTCAAACGCGGCACGAACGCCCGCAATCTGTTTGGCGTTCGAAAGTATACACGAACGCAGCACGAACGAAAACAGTGAACCTTGTTTATTCTGAATTTCCCCTTCCGATGTCCATTTTCCGTGACCTCCGTGACTTAAAAGGTAGTGTCTCCAAATGAGACTCATCATAGAGACTTATATGCAAAAATGCAGTACCTACAGTCGCCCCCACTTTGATGGGACTTGTGTAATGTGTAACAGTGACAATCCTATCAAAGTTATGCAATGCATTTCTACTTACCTGGCTCGCCAGCTGCCACTTGACTTGCCATGTGTTGCGTGGAGTGGATGTTATGCCGTACCTGGCATGCTAAACCTCATACCCGAAGTGTCGCAGTTGCGTCTCCGTACCTAGAGTGTCGCAGTGATATCTCCATACCCGGAGTGCCGTACCTGGCATGCTAAACCTCGTACCTAAGGCGTCGCTGTAATATCTCCATACCCATAGTGCCGTACCTGGCGTGCTAAACAGCATACCTAAGGCGTCGCAGTAATATCTCCATACCCGGAGTGCCGTACCTGGCTTGCTAAACCTCATACCCAAGGCGTCGCAATAATATCTCCATACCCGGAGTGCCGTATCTGGCGTGCTAATCCTCATACCCAAGGCGTCGCAGTAATATCTCCATACCCGGAGTGCCGTACCTGGCGTGCTAAACCTCATACCCAAGGCATCGCAGTAATATCTCCATACCCGGAGTGCCGTACCTGGCGTGCTAAACCTCATACCCAAGGCGTCGCAGTAATATCTCCATACCCGGAGTGCCGTACTCGGCAAAATTGATCTGATGTCTCCATACCCAGAGTGTCGTACCCGGCAAAACTGATATGATGTCTCCATACCCAGAGTGCCGTACCCGGCAAACTGATATGATGTTAATGTGGGCCTCGCCCCCAGAGTGCCATACCTGGCTAGACTGATGATGATAAGGATGTCGGCCTCGCCCCAAGAGTTCCATACCCGGCCAGACTGATGTTGATAAGGATGTGGGGCTCGCCCCCAGAGTACCATACCCGGCCAGACTGATGTTGATAAGGATGTGGGGCTCGCCCTCAGAGTGCCATACCCTGCCAGACTGATGCTGATAAGGATGTGGGCCTCGCCCCCAGAGTACCATACCCGGCCAGACTGATACTGTTAATGATATGGGCCTCGCCCCCAGACTCATACCGATATGGGCTTCGTCCCCATGCTGATACTGATATGGGCTTCGCCCCCCAGATTGATGCTGATGTGGGCGTTGCCCTCAAACTGATGTGGGCCTTGCCCCAACACTGTTACTGATGTGGGCCTCGCCCCAAACTGGTACTGATGTGGGCCTCACCCTAACACTGTTACCGATGTGGGCCTCGCCCCAGATTAATACTGATATGGGCCTCGCCCTCAGACTAATACTGATACAGACGTGGGCCTCGCCCCAAACTGATACAGACGTGGGCCTTGCCCCGAACTAATACTGATATGGGCCTCGCCCCTGTGATTCATTCCTGAAGACTGCTGACATTAGACTGTTGCTGCTTCTGGTTGGCTTGCATTTGACGCTTTCTCTTTTTCTCCTTTGAAACCTGTTATTACAAAACAGAACAAACACAAAAGGATGCAAATATGTTACATGTATGCATGCATGCATGCATGATTGAATTTTCTATTTCGTTGGGTTAGGTCTTCTGCCAATTCTCTTGGTGACTGCTCGGTTTTCTCTCCCTCGGGCAAAGTACTGCTTTATTCTTTCCATATTGATCGGCTCGATGAACTCATTCCCTTCTGACAGTCTCACTGCCCCATTTCCCAATTTCTGAATGGCTATCTCATCTTTTCTGTTTTCTTATTCTGAGGATTCCCCGTGTTCATAGTACAAAGGTTGAATGCTTTTCTCTAATATACTCATATTGCAGAAGAGATTCAGCGAAATGAATGTCTTTATTATCTTTTAAGAAAATGGTTCGAACATGTAGACTAAATCAATGTCTATATTAAAAATGGAAGATCATAATTGAATAAGATCCGGGAAACAAACACCTCCATAATTTGCATCTTCGTCTTCACCCGTCTTCTTGCTTTCTTCGAACATCAGATTCTCCAACTGCAGTAGTTCTTTTTCCCATTTACTTCGCCTTTTTGCCACCTCCTCCCCGTCACTGTCCGAGAAGTTTTCCCAGAAATCCCCCATCTGCTTTATTTCATTTTTGCCACTGTTGTCCTGTATCCCCATGCGAGAAGTTTGATGGTTGTGGGTTTGGAAGGCAAGGTTGTCTGGTAGGCCATTGTTGATCATATGTGTGGGTGGAGGTTTTCTATGTGTCGAGTTGTTCTTTTTTAGGGTCAGGTATTTTGTGTGAGTCAATGAGGTCCTGGATTTCGTGCCTAAGGCGGGTGCAATTGTTAGTTTCATGACCCTTTTGCTGATGGAAGTAACAGTAAAGGTTCAGGTTAAGGTAGCATGGCACAGGGTTTGGGAGTGGTTTAGGCTCTAAGGGATATAGGAGTCCTTGCCTTTTCAGCTTTTCAAATACCTCCGACAAAGGTTTACCCAGATCGGAGAATCGTCTATTTCTGATGGGGGTAACCCCAGAGGGAGTGGGCTTGGTCCTTGAAGGTTTCCCAATGATTTTTCCATTCTGGTTGCACAACTTTCTATTATTAGCTACACGGGGTAAAGTCAAACTGGCCACAACATTGGTCAAAACTTGCAATTGCTCAACAATTTCAGCTACTTTGATCTCCAATCAATCTAGGCGGGATCCCTCGTTGGCGGATTCACTCATGCTTGTTACTGTTCTTTTAGTGAGTCGTATCCCTTCCCTAACCCAACGGGAATCTATGATGTCTTTCAGAACACAAGGGTTAGCATGATGTATGCATGCATGGGGTGCATGAGATGCATGTAGCATATATAACATACTAAATCAACTAAAATTTTCAAACAAATCGGTCCGTTATCATTTTAGAAGCTTTTGGGCTAACTGTCATAGGAGTGAACTCGTCCCAGTTTAAATGGCCCAACGAGTTCACATCTCATGGCAAGGAGTCCAACCGTATCCAAATGATAATGCTCCGAACACAAGCACAAAATGGCCCATCAATATTTTGAAGCCTTTGGCCCAATCGTCATAAGATACGTTTTTGTCCCAGTTTAAATGGCCCAACAAGCCCATATCTCATGACAAATGGTCCAAATGGATCCAAACGACGATGTTCCCAAACACAAGCATAAAAGAAAGATAGTGCAAACATAAAACAATGATTTCTACAGAATGGCCCATCAACATTTCAGAAGCTTTGGGCCTAATGGTCATAAGGTACGAACTCGCCCCAGTTTAAATGGCCCAGCAAGTTCGCATTTCTGACAATAGTCCAACTGCATCCAAATGAGGATGGTCCACAAGCACATATTCAAGGAAATAATTGTTACTTTAACCATACAAACCCGGTCTATGGGTAGGTTCACAAGAGTGTAGACAAAGGCTCTCACCGGCGAAGGATGGCCCACAACTAGGTCTCCCCAATCAAGGGTTCGAGTGACCAAGTGAGCGCACCCTTTTTTATACACTAAGGTACGTGCCAATGAGCTATGGTGTGTGACTGACTGTCAAATGGATTTCCCGTTGTAGATTCCCAGAGGGAGGGTGGAGCGAGGCTCTCTTAAGTTCCATAGCCTCTTAAGCTCTTGTCGCTTGGTGACAGGAATAAACAATGAGTCCTCCAAATTAGTCCATCATAATAGGCTAAGGGTAGATGGCCATATAGGTGCCTTCACAGCTTTTCCTTCTAGGAAGGTAGTGAATGAAGAAAGACACCAAACCATTACCTAGCTTTAAGATGCCATTGATTAAACCCTCATTTTATCCACTATAGACACGGTCCATTAGAACATAAATCCAAACATTACAGACAATATTTCAGGGCCGATTCTCTATCCCCAGTGGAGTCGCCAGACTGTGGGAACACAGGATCTGGGGCGACGCATGCTGTCCCGGCCTCGCGGCCCGGTTGGGAGTACGGAGTAGCCATGGGGGACTAAACCGGAGAATAATGGAGTCACCACCCGGTGTGAACCGGGAAAATGAGATTCAAGGCCGCACTCACCCCTCGCAAGGGAAGACCTCAAACCGTTGGGTTCGGAATGGTCTCTTACTTATGTCACTTGTAATGAAAGGATTTGTGTAATAATTTAATCAAGTTTAAGTAACACTTATTTCCAAGAGTATCATGCTTCTAAATTCACATGCATACATCAACAAGTTCATCTAAATTTACATGTAACACATATCCGAATTTGCATACGGCCTATTAGCATGTAATCTATGTCTCAATTTGCATACATAAAGATTAACATACGGCAAGCATACAAGTTAATAAACACATTATACTCATACATGTGGGGAATACAGATGAACGACACTTACACAATCTTGCATAATGCATAGAAACAATCAGGTTTATCATATGAAAGAATAGCTACTAGGGGCAATTATGTACGAAATCTGATGAAAATAACTCAGTTCAGTGCGTGCGCGTTCGCGTAGCATTCGAGAACGCGTTCGAACGGTAAACAGAAAGTTCGCGTTCGTATAGCGTTCGAGGACGCGTTCGAACTAAGCCAGACCTGATGCCTGAAACACTAAGAAGATGCGTGCGCGTTCGTGTATCGTTTGATAACACGTTCGAACGGTAAACATAAGGTTCACGTTCGTATAGCGTTCGAGAACGCGTTCGAATGGAACCAGACATCATACATGAAGAAACTAAGAAAATACGTGTGCGTTCGCGTAGCGTTCGAGAACGCGTTCGAACGGTAAACAGAAGGTTCGCGTTCGTGTGGCGTTCGAGAATGCGTTCGAACGGAACCAGACCTGATGCATGCAACACATTCATAGACAAACAAATCCATAATGTGGGACCTCAAGTATCTTATTGAACTCATCTCACATCCAATCGAATATACACCAACCGGCGCGGCAAAACATCGTGGTAAAGGATTTTAACCCCTCCAAATAGGGGACCTTTAATCCGACTTACTAAGCTCATGTACTCGATCGTATCATGCATACAAAGATAAAGACAATCACATCAAACTTGGTATGCCCGATTGAACATATCTTACATTCAACTGAACACACATCAACCGGCGCGGCAAAGCATCGTGGTAAAGGATTTTAACCCCTCACAATAGGGGACCTTTAATCCGACTTACTAAGCCCATGCGCTCGATTGTATCATACATACAAAAATAAAGGCAATCATATCAAACTTGGTATATCCGATTGAACATATCTTATATCCAACCGAACACACATCAACCGGCGCGGCAAAACATTGTGGTACAGGATTTTAACCCCTCTAAATAGGGGAACTTTAATCCGACTTACTAAGCCCATTCACTCGATTGAATCATGCATACGAAAGTAACATGCAGAATTCAAATAACAAAAAATAAATAAACCGAAGCAACAAAAAACAAAAGAGTATGCCGTTTACTCAAGTGGTACGTGGAGTTGTATCCCGAGTACAGATCATACTACCGTCCATTCGGAATCGGCTATGAAATTTATGTCTGGGTTTCCATCCTATATACCACAAGAGGCGACACATTTCCATTTCATTCAAGCCACAACATGCATCCACAAACGACTCTCATGCGAATAGAATTCAATAAACAATCAAAAGACGAATATGAACTAATGAGAAAAGTGCCCTCAGGTCTAACCTTTTAAATCACCTCTCGGATGTACGGTATACGATCGTCAGAAGGGTGGATGCTCCGCAACTCTTCCGGTTCACTGGTTCACTGCTCTTGTTCGTTGTCTTAATGTTTTGAGTCGTCGTTCTCCATCTTTTGCAGCTGTTTGGCCTCCGTTTTGCTGCTGTTTCCTCGTGGTTTCGCTGCTCATTTATTGGTCACTGTTTTGGCTTTTCAACGGACTGTTTCGAGTGTTTTTTTTATGGGTTTTTAGTGCAGTCTTGTGTGATTATTTTAAGGATTATAAATGCAGTTTTTATGTTACTGTTTTAAGGATTTTAGGGACTGTTTTAAGAGGATTTGGCTGCTGTTTTGGGGGTGATTTGGGCTACTGTTCAGGCGTGTTTTAGGAGGTGTAGGGGCTGCTGTTTTTGGTGTAAAGGGGCTGCTGTTTGGGGGTGTATTTTTGGTGATGTGTGGAGTTTTAGGGGCTGCTGTTTTTGGTTGTGGAGTGGGGGAGATGAAGAGAATTATTTGTGTTTTTCTTCTTGCTATTGCCGTGAGTGGCTAGGGCTTTTGGTATTGTGATTTTTGTGTAAGTCTTTTTGTATGAGCTAGGGCCAATCATGTCTTGGTTAGTGGTTGTTTATATAGAAAATGGCTAGGGCTTCACCTTGTCTCACAAGGAAGGGATTTGATTTAGTGTTGAGCAGGGAAAGTCAAAGATTGAGGGGGGACAAATTTGGTTTAGATTAGGAAGTCAATATCTTTAATTGGTTATGATTGATTTTAATTAGGCATGACATCTTTTTAATTTAGTATGTGATTTTGTTTAGTTAGGAAGTTAATATATTTGATTGTCTTTAATGTTTATTTTAATTTGGTATGTGATTTTTAGATTTGTTTTTATTTCACCATGTGTTAAATATGTGTTTTAAGTGGGCTTGGGCGAATTGGGCTTGATGAGAGGCTAGCAGCAAAATCAGAATTACCGACACCGTTCGAACGCTTCCTCGAACGCGGCACGAACGCCCGCAATCTGTTTGGCGTTCGAACGTATACACGAACGCAGCACGAATGAAAACAGTGAACCTTGTTTATTCTGAATTTCCCCTTCCGATGTCCGTTTTCCGTGGCCTCCGTGACTTAAAAGGTAGTGTCTCCAAATGAGACTCATCATAGGGACTTATATGCAAAAATGCAGTGCCTACACAACCCTAATAATTTCTCACATTTGCTCTAGTGCCAATCCACGACATCATATGCATATCAAAATATGTATCATATATGTATGGTCCTTAAGAGCTTACTTATCACTCAAGAGGTAGGCAACAACAAGTAAGCCCGCTATAACATATTGAGTTTGTCCAACAAACCCAAAACATTTCCTTTAAATAGCATCATTCATATTTTTGTATAACCTAAGTTATACATCAATATGACTCAGATGCAATATCAATATTGTGCTATAGCTACTGAATTGTCTAAGTATTTAGGGATCGGGTCTAAAATACTATGCAGACAACCGTAAACACAACACAAATATCAAAAACATCTAATCTATAAGGTCACTATGCAACTTCATAAGTCAATACTTCATAAGTTACAACTAATTCCACTAATACAGAAGAATCAACCGTGACACTCCCACTGCATCTTTTCTGATTCTATATGACATAGACCATCTAATGTCATAATTAGACTCAAAACTAATATGACCCTAATGGTTGCAGACTATATTCCCCATGAATAAGAAACTTGTTCTTAATATCTCAAAGATAACAAAGAACATGTTTCTGACACATCTTATGGTCTTTAGCGTGTCAAAATAGTTCGTAACAATTACGATTAAATTGATGTCTTTTAGTCGTACATTATATAATATTCATTACGACATCATCCTATGATGCATAAGATTGACTAGACATTCTAATCAATTTCTCTTTCGACAAAGGAATCATCATTTACGAATGATGAATACTATATAAAAAAACACACTAACTTTCAAACAGTTATACTAACTGTCACACATATAGTCTTGCTGTGTCCTTTATTAGATCATATCTAATGCACGACTAATGGGAGTATCTCACAAGTCTCTTAGTTTTATATCATATATGAAACTTTATATCAAATATAATAGAGACTATTTCCACTGCTTTCACGGAGAAAAGAAGACTTAGGTAAACCATTTACCTCACAAACATCTCATTATTACATTAATAATGATAATGTCATTAGGATATATAACACTAGAAAGAAATTTGTACGCTCCCACTGACCCTACTATCATATATGAATTCCCTATATTTTGATAGAATCAGACAATCTGACTTTAATCAAAATTAGAGAATACGATTTCCGGAAGGTTTACCTTAGTCTATAATAGGCTCAATAAGCTTTTATATCAAACTATCATCTTAGTAGAACACAAACTCTAGGGCCATTCCGGAATGAACTCTTTAAATAAAGAAATCACAACGGATCTCTTATCCGAAGAAACCATTCAAAAATGCCATTTTGCATTCATAGCTAAAACACAGTTTAATATCAACATTAAGCAACAAATCTTTAATTGTTCAATTAGTGTGACTAGAGATAAGTTCCCTCAGGATCAATAATAGCTTGCTGAGTGTAACTTTTCTCACTATCATACTATAAAGGTCAAACCTTTAATAAGCTCACTTTGCTTTTACTGCGCAAACCATTTGCACATTTTATGAATGATTCATAACGAAAGCTCAATCAAGTTCAAAACTTGATCGTAGTGAGCTATGAACAATCTTAGATCTATGGTCTAATCTAACTTCCGGAATCGATATCAAATATCGCTCCCTCTATAAGTTATAGGATAATTTTCTTCGCTAAGAAAACAATAGAACCATTAAGTATCAAATACTTTATAAATGATTCTGATATCCTATTGAACTTATACGGAAGATGTCTTAGGGTCTTTTCATATTATTAATTATGCAGTTCCATTTATAGTTTATCACTTTCATATTTGACTTCAATAAATCAAGTCTTTTCTACAATAGTCAACATCCGATGTTACTCACCAAGTAATAAAATAATTTTATTACTCGGGATCGTAGAAAAGATATTCCATCAAATACAATATAGTATTCTATTAAATAGAATAAATGATAAACTTTTGCTTGTACCACCGAGGCGCAAGTACTTTCAATTATATAACTATTATACAAAAGAAAGATTCAAATCTCAAACTTTTCAAGATTCGAATTTTCTACCTATACATATCATATACGTAACTGTAGAAACTAATGGAACCTTAATTAAAGGATGAATTAGAGTTACTATAGCATATCCCCAAGAGTATTGAAACTAATTTGGTAACACTCAATATCAAACGAATCAAATCATATAAGATTCGACTTCTCCCACTGACCAATTCCATCACGATGGAATCGTAGAAGAATAATATTGAGTAAGAATCATATTCATTGAATAACCTTAGAACTAATTGCCATAAATTCATATGTTTGATCATATCAAACATCTTTGAATAATTCAAAGACTCAAGATGAATTTTAATAGTATAGTTTTTCAAAACTTCAAATCGAATATCTTTGAACCAATCAAAATATTCTATTCGTGTTTCATCAGAAACATATTAAAAGTTCTCGAACCATTCAAGACGTTCAATATGTGTTTTTTTAAAAACACGTAACTAAATTATGACAACTTATTAACTAAGTTACGAAGTAAAGAAAACTATCCAAGGCAATTTCTAATTCATGAAACTACATACATCTAATGTATTAGTTTAATAAATCCGTGGTCCAATGACGATCATTGGTTAAATGAGATTTAATCACTTCCTGAAGACAATATTCATTAAATGGATATGGATATGTGGTGTGATCTCGTATCAAACCATCCTTTTCCATACAAAATAAACATTTATTGCTTATGTGATAAAATCTCATAGAGCACTGTTCTAAGTTATTTAGTTAACCGAATATTTTTCTTAATGTTTATCTCTACATCAATGACACTACTAGTCGTTTTAAAATATGTAATAATTATTTATAAAGAACAAGTAACTATCTAATAATTCAAGTTCTGATATCAAATATCAAAACAATCATTAAATGATATTTTAAATAACTAGACGGGAGATCCGATATCCAATACATATAGTTGTCGTATTGTGAAAATCAATATTTCTTATACACAACTATACGCATCTCATTTCTTTAGCTTTATAATTTACCTTCAACTATTCACAACAATTGCAAATAATTAATTAGCAAACTGTGTCAGACACATTACCTCTAAATGTCATTAAAGCCAAGAAACATCATTATCAGATAAACAAATATCTAATGGGGTTTTCTTAATGCTAGTCAAGAATCTCGAGACATGAACTAATTCACGTCAATTCTTACTGCAAAAGAAACTATTATCTCTAGACTATTATATCCTAAAACCGATATCTATTTAGATTATTTATCGTGACTTAGAAACTAAGTCATTAACCATCTTGATTTTTCAAGAAAATGGAACAACAGTTCCCGATGGTTTTAACTAATCTAACAATATCCAAGCCTACTCTAAATCTAGAACCTATTCTAGAAATTTGCAACCATAAGGAAAGTAAGAAAACATATACAAATAATATGCATGCAATGAATTAGAAGTTTTAATTCTATCAACACAATAGAATAAAAGAAACATAAGCATCAATTTTCATAATATTACACACTACTTTAATTATGGAATTTTTTTTAACCAAGCAGTGCCTCCCACTATTTTACGTAATATCGTAAGTTTTTGTAATTTAAATTTAGCATTTTTACTTTTAGTATTTTTTAATTATGCATTTTTACTTTTTGTAATAGATTTTTTTTTTATGTTCAGTAGTTAATTTACCGCTGGGGTAAAAGGTGAAACATTTAATATAATTATCTAGGTAAATCTCACTTAATTATAATTTATAAATTATAATTTAACCAGATTAATTAATGGCAGACTTTATTACCGCCTATATGGTCGGTCTAAATATAAATTACTTTACCGCCTATATGGCTGGTCTTTATGTGACATATAATTACCGCCTAGATAAGAAATATTAAATGTGGATCCTCTAACCCCAGCATTTTATTTTATTCTAGGGAAGTGATGAAACACAATATTACTAGGCTTAAGAATTGATTTAATTATTTATTGGGTAATTCTTTAGTTTGTTTATTGAGTCTTAAGCTTAATGCTTCTTGTTGTCTGATCACCAATAAGATTGATATGATAAACTTAAAATGAACTAGACATAGGGATTTTAGGTTTCAGCCTTAGATTCAATAGCCCATGATCTTCCTTAATGATAGATAACCCTTTAATAGATTTCCTTACAGGATAGACATATACCTGTCGAGCGGGGGTAGCCACAATTGGAACTTGATCTTAATGAATCTAGGTAATTTAGTTGACATAGACATATGGTTCAATTGGGTTATACTATGTATTTGCGTCTGACCATCGACAGAGGCTTTTGCATAATTTCGTATTCCAGGTTAGCAAACTAATTTATTACACATAGATAAGAGAATCAATTCATCTTTATATTAATATTGTGTGGAGTCACGACCCTAGATCTTTGAGTTTTTTCTTTTATTTTCCTTAGTATTTTCTTTTGAGTCTGTTTTTATTTTATTTATCAAATCCACATTCAACCAACTAAAAGCAATCATTTTATTCTCCCTATAATTAGATACCTGTAAATAAATAGTATCAATAATTAATAACAACAGTAGGAATTAAGTCCTCGTGGGATCGATATTTTTATACTACTTGAACGATACGTACGATTGCGTTATACGTGTGTGTTTACGCCTGTCAAAACCCCATACTCCCAGTGTTTCTGTTTTGTAGGTTACTCGGAGAATGATCTCGAGAGAATAGATACTGATGGTAGTCACTAGGGTGTTGAGTCCATCAGGTCAAGTCAGATACAGAGTCAAGTCATGCATCAGATGTATTATTAGTAAAGTTTGTATGTGTAAGAGTTAGAAATGTTCATGTAAAGAGTATGAGTGTAATGTTATTGAGTTATGAACATTGAGATGCATTTTTATGTTGTCCCTATACATGAGTTTGTGTTTCAAGTGAGAATAATAATGTTATTCATAGTGAGACGCTCATGGGGATATGATGGCATATTCCCTACCGGTAGAATCTCCTGTAGGGGGATGTTACAATGACAACCCTCCACCATAATTGTTTTTTGGGTATTTAATATTTACATATAATACACTTTGGATTATTTTTCAATTTCGATCTTGAAAATCTTAGAAGTAGAAAATCTTGTAATAATAAAGTTGTAGATATTTAAGTATTCTTTCCTCTGGAACTGGAATCGCATCAATCCGATATCGGAGTAAAAGGTTATGGCCAAAATACAAAAATTAGGCAAGGTTGGAATTTCTGAAATTCTACACTGTTAGAACGCCCTTTTAAGTTTTTGGCCTCCAAAATCCAATGTCACGTCCATTTTCTAGTTATGCATCCAAAATATTATTTTACCTACATAAAGAATAAAAATCACAATAAAAATATATAAAACATAAATCTAATTATTATTTAACAAATGTGTTAAATTAAAGAGATTGATGAAACTACAAGTGTAAAATGAATAATTTTCTTTTTAATAAATATACACTTTTTAGTGTTCATCAGAAGAGGCTACACAATGCCCTACCTAAGATGTCTTGGGCCCGAGGAAGCTAATTATATGCTGAGAGAAATCCATGAAGGCATCTGCATGAATCATGATGGTGGGAGATCAATTAATCACAAAGCACCCAGACAAGGTTATTATTGGCCAATGATGCACCAGGACAAACTTGGCATAGCCCGAGCATGTGATGGATACTAGAGGAATACATATATGCCCAAGCAACCACCCGAGTAGTTGACAACTATGTCGAGTCCTTGACCATTTGCTTAATAGGGTTTGGATCTTATTGGACACTGCCTACGGGAAGAGGTCAGACCAAGTATGCAATTGTGGTAATTGATTATTTCAACAAGTGGGTGGAGGCCGAGCCGTTGTCTACTATAACTGAGAAGAAAGCCATAGACTTTGTGAAGAAGAATATTATTTTCCATTTTTGGGATTCCATGGGCCATCATCGCAGACAATGAAAAGCAGTTTGATAGTGCCGACTTTAAGAACCTCTGTGAAGATCTCCAAATCATCCTAAGATTTGCATCACCTGCTCATTCAAAGTCCAATGGACACGTGGAAGTGGCGAACAAAATGATTAATAATAATTCAAAGTCAAGGCTCGGGTCATGTAGAGGCGTGTGGGTTGAGGAGCTATCAGAGATCTTGTGGGTACACCAGACGACCTACCAGGTTCCACGGGTGAGACCTCGTTTTCATTAGCTTACGAATGTGAAGAAATAATCCCAGCAGAGATCGGGATAATGACCCATCGAGTCAAGCACTTTAAGGAAGCATAGAATGAGGGCTTTATCAGACGCGATCTAGATCTAATAGAGGAAAAGAGAGAGAAGTCGAAACTCAGAGTGGCCGCATATCAGCAGAGGATGGCCCGCTTCTATAATAAAATGGTACGGGTGTGAACCTTTCACCCCGAGGACTTGGTCCTAAGAAAGGGTTATTCTGAACACGAAGAAACCTGATGAAGGTTCACTGGGAGTAAAATGGAATGGACCTTACAAGGTTGCAGAGATCATCAGGTTGGGTTCCTATCATCTGGAGTAGCTGGACGACACCTGGATAAAAAATCATCGGAACACAGAATTGATGCGAAAGTACTTTCAATAAAGTCTCTCTAAGAATGACCCGTAAAGAGTTGTAAGATGGGTAGTATAATCTTAAGAATATTAATAGGGCTTTCCCTTTATGAATAAAGACTCTTACTTATATATGTTTGTTCATTATTTGAATGAGAAAGACTTATTTAATATTCTTTTGAAATACTCATTTAATATTCTTGGGAAATACTCGTGGTTAGTGTCAGGGAGTAAGCCAAAAGTACGAAAAACACACACCCCTGTGGCACATCAGCCCTAGTGTCACTATCAAACCCCCGGGTTGGAAAGTTAATACCTAATGAATTGTATCTTCGAAGACATTGCAGACCCACGTGGCATTTGGAAAATCGGGACAACCATAGCACACCCAGCGAGAGGACTGGCGTGGTGATTGGCGCCCCAAGGCTATCATAGAACGTAGAGAATGAAGACAACTTCGAGGTAATACGGTAACTCAGGTTTTCATAGCATGGGAGAGATATTTCCCTCATGGCCTTTTCTGCCCATAGAGAGAGTTGGAGGTATATAGCACAGGCGGGGCCTCCGTGCTCTGTGGCATTTGTAGACTCAAGATATGCCTAGCACAGGTAGGGCCTCATGGCGCTACCCATCCATTCTCAAATTTGTAAGATCATAGCACGAAGAAGGCTTGAAGGTCTCTGTGGCATTTGCAGACTTAGGGTCTGCCTAAAATGATGAGCAAAAATGCCCCCATGGCATTGGTCGCCCCTGTTGGACAATTATGACCCATGGCATCACTATTTGTACAGATCATGGTGTTGTTGTACAAATTAACTATGTGACAAAGGAAATTGCTCTTCTATCATTTGTGATTAGATCACCAAGATGTATAAATGATAGAAGGTCCATATGATTAGTTCCTGATTGATAAGATATGAGACAGTATCAATCCACGAAGGTTTAATAATTAAATATCCCTAGTCGTAGTATTATCGAGACTGGACATCGATAATGCAGAATAGACTAGTATTGCACTTGTGCGTGTTGTGGGAGCATAACGGTATAGTTCTCGTATATTTGGGTATAGGATACTCATGCAAGTGTAATAGGAGGTTGTGTTTACCGATGGTACGGGAAACAGCTTCGCTCTGGATAGACCCCTCAGAATTCCATTGGTAGTATGACTATGTGTCTATGGAAGTCCGAATCAGGGTAGGTGTATTTGTTATTAACCTGAGACTTGCACCGCTAATACTTGCGACAATCAATAATCTTTGGTTTAGGTCGTCCGGGGCTTTAACAGGTTCTGTGTACGCCTCTTCTGGGTATATTGAGAATCGTAGTGTATTGGGTGTGATGTTGAGATGGAAGTATCACTCTAGTCATAGTGGAGATGATGATCACGTAGGATACGGAACTGGTTCTCTTATGTACTGCAGCCATCGAGATAAAATGACTAGGTCATGTTTATCCGATTATAGAGACTAGTTACCAGAGATCCGATATGTGCTTCGTACGGGGCAGACACAATTCCAGCCTCAGGCCTTGCAAGTGTTTTATTTTATAAAGATGATATTGAGATAAACACAGTAGATGTGAATAACAGTATTTATATTTTGAATATAAATAAATCTCAAACGTATAACATGACAAACAAATAGCTCAAACTGAATTAATCAGTTAAGACTTATATGTGGCATTGTTGTCTGGGACACAATTAAACAAGACTCGTATATCCACACTTTCGAAGAGTGGGTACTAGGACAGATTTGATTCTATTCAAATAATGTCTACGAATCTAGTTTATTAGGCAAAGTGCCTAAAACACCTTTACTTGGTAAAAGTGCAAGTGCCACCGATCTGTTAGCCCTTGTTCATTGTGACGTAAGTGGGCCCATATCTAGCTAGGCTAGAGGTGCATATGAATGTTTCGTGACCTTTACGGATGTGGCATCGCGTTATGGTTATGTGTTTCTTTTGAAACACGAATCATAAACTTTTAGAGTTTCTACACGAAGTAGACAAACAGATCGGCTAAAGTATTAAACACCATGGTTATACCATGATGAAAATGCTTAAGCAATAAGTTTCTCAAATACTTGAAAGAGTATAGTATTCTTTCAATGAGGACTCCTCCCGGAACACGTCAATTTGACGGTGTATCCGAACAGAGAAACCAAATTTTATTGGATATGATAAGGTTAATCATGAGTCGCTCTGAGCTACCATTTCCTTCAACGGATACGTTTAAACAGTGCAAGACTTATTTAGAATAAGGTTCCAAAAAAATCTGTTTGACAGACATCATATTAGATATAAACAGGAAAGAAACTGGGTTTCCTCATTCCTGAAGATTTGGGAATGCTAGGTATATGTTTGGATGATACCAAACTAGAACCCAAATCAGATAAGTGCCTAAGTTGTAGGTTATCCTAGGGAAACCTAAGTATAGTACTTATACAACTCACACGAGAACAATGTAATTGTTGCTCGCCATGCGGTTTTCCTAAGAGGAATACCGATATGCAGTGGTAAGTGGGAGGAAAGTAAAACTCGATGAAAATTGGAGTAATATTTTTCCAGGCACCGATTCTTTAATGGAACACATATAGTTCATCAAGGATGAAACTATACCAGTAATCTTCAAATACACAAGAACCGCGTAGATCAGAGAGAGTTAGAAAACAACCTAGGGTATAGGTTTCTGATCTCACCTCATAAAGATGTCAATCTTATTGAGGAATATGAACTGACTACGTATGAGGAAGTGATACAAGGTATCGACTCCATATTATGGAAAAGTGCCATATAATCCGAAATGGATTCCATGTATATCAACTACGTTTGGATACTAGTTGTTGTACCGGAAGGCATTATGCCTATTGGTACTATATAAGTCTTCAAGGAAGACATACATGGAAGGCAACATACCAACGTACTAAGCTAGGCTTGTAGCGAAAATGTGTCGTTATCAACATTGTGTAGATTACAACGAAACCTTTTACCGGTTGCCACGGTAAATCCATTTGGATAATGCTTGCTGATGCTGCATATTTCATTTATGAAATATGGCAGCTGAATGCCAAAATCGCTTTCCTTAACGGAAACCTTTTGGAGGATGTTTATAACATCCTGACGGTTTTGTCGTACCATAACTAGCAAACAAGGTTTGTAAGTTATTCGATCCATGGATGGATTGAAGCAAGCATTGTGTTCTTGGAATTATCGTTTTGATGTAATCCTAATGGTGTATGATTTAATTCAAGACGAAAATGATTCTTGTGTATATAAGAGGGTTAGTGGGAGCGCACTGACAGTAAATGTCCTGTACAATAATGACATATCATTTCTTGGAAATGATATTCCCATAATACAATCGGTGAAAGCTTGGCTTTCATGAAAATTCTCCGTAGAATTCTTGGGAGAAACAACCTTTATTCTAGGAATAAAGATCTACTGTGATAGATTTAAAGTTGTTAATAATTTCTGAGAACTCGTACATTGAAATAAATGTATGCGACCTGGTGTCTCATACGCTTTGAGCATATGGAGTCACAATCAGGCCAATCCAAGTGATAGTCACTGGATTGATATTAAGATCATCCTTTAGTATCTTAGATGAACTAAGGATGCTGTCTTATTCTATGGAGAAGAAGAACTTGAAGTGACTGGGATCACTGTTGCAAGTTTCCTAACCGATATAAACGACTATAAGTCGTAACAACGGTACTATAATATTTGAATAACGGAATAGTGAGCTGGAAATCTTCCATGCAAGATACTGTTACCGAATAAACAACAAAAGTGGATTATTGTTGCAGCTGAGGCAACAATAGAAGCCTTCTGGATTGATAATAATCTAATTAGATTAGATATAATTCTGTTAGCAGCTGAGCTATGCTACAGCACAGGCTAAAGAATTAATGGTCTCATCAACGATCCAGATATATACTTCAATATTCAACTGATTCGTTCGGATCATACATCGTGGCGATGTGATGATCGAATAAATCGCATCAGATGATAATCATGCAAATCCGCTGACGAAAGTCTTTCCTCAGCAGAAGCTTGAGCGAACCATGCATAGTTCGGGTGTAGGACACTTGAGTGATTGGCTATGTGCCAAGTGGGAGATTGTTGGACAGTTATGACCCATAACATCACTATTTGTACAGATCATGGTGTTGTTGTACAAATTAACTATGTGACAAAGGAAATTGCTCTTCTATCATTTGTGATTAGATCACCAAGATGTATAAATAATAGAAGGTCCCTATGATTAGTTCCGGATTGATAAGATATGAGACAGTATCAATCCACGAAGGTTTAATCATTAAATATCCATAGTCGTAGTATTATCGACACTGGACATCGATAATGCAGAATAGGCTAGTATTGCACTTGTGCGTGTTGTGTGAGCATAACGGTATAGTTCTCGTATATTTGGGTATAGGATACTCATATAAGTGTAATAGGAGGTTGTGTTTACCGATGGTACGGGAAACAGCTTCGCTCTGGATAGACCCCTCGGAATTCCATTGGTAGTATGACTATGTGTCTATGGAAGTCCGAATCAGGGTAGGTTTATTTGGTCTTAACTTGAGACTTGCACCGCTAATACTTGCGATAATCAATACGCTTTGGTTTAGGTCATCCAGGGCTTTAACAGGTTCTGTGTACGCCTCTTCTGGGTATATTGAGAATCGTAGTGTATTGGGTGTGATGTCGAGATGGAAGTACCACTCCAGTCATAATGGAGATGATGATCACGTAGGATACGGAACTGGTTCTCTTATGTACTGCAGTCATCGGGATAAAATGACTAGGTCATGTTTATCCGATTATAGAGACTAGTTACCAGAGATCCGATATGTGCTTCGTACGGGGCAGACACAATTCCAGCCCCAGGCCTTACACGTGACATCCGATACTGGATCGTAATACGCAATACTACGTATACTACGCCTGATATAGATCATATATTCCAGTAAGAATATTTATGGAGAATTGGGTAGGCATGATGCTTTGCTAGAAGCCAACCATGTCTTGTAAATCGGTACAAACGTACTACTAGGTACATACGTGTTCGGATAGTCCGACGATCGGATTTACAGCCAACATATCCGGGGATCTCATGGGTCGCTTCCCGAAGATTCACTGATGACGTATGACTCGCACTTTATTAATCTGGGATTAATTAGATGAGAGAGAAAATTAATCTGGGATTAATTACGGAGATATTTTATCTGGGATAAAATAATAATTAAAGAGAGAATACGATTAATTTGGAATTTATCGATAAAATGATATATTTGATATATTATACGAAATTGGATTTCGACGAGGAATTGAAATTAGATTTTAATTCGAGCGAACGAGTTAATTTAGAATTAATTCATTAGCGACGTGAATAGTAATTTTGTTAGGCATAATTATTTAATTACGTCGCAACGGAAAATTCGTTAATTTGGAATTAGCGAACCCGAGCCCGGGAGTGTTTGCGGGCGCACTCTCATTGCGAATTAAAGTACGACCCACAAGTCACATCTAGCGTCAAATCACAAGTCAATCAAGTGATGGAAGTCACATCACTTTGAGTGAAGTGATGTCTAGTCACTTTTGATGTGAATAGTTGATGGAAGTTGTTGAATGCATTTAATGCATTTTTGCCTTCAAATTTGTTGACTTTTTGAAAGCAATTTTTTTTTTGGTATATCATTAATTGATTTTTGGAAAATCAAAACCAACACACATCTCTCTCATTCTCTCCTCTCTCACGCCCTAGGGGCATTTTCTTCTTCTATTTTCTGTTTTGCCATGAACTAGAGGAAGTGATAAGGAAATTTTGCGGTAAAATTTCCGGAGTGCTAGCACGCTTTAGGAGTCTTGCGAAGGTGATAGGGAAACCGACTTGTGAGCTTGGAATCACAACACAAAGCTTGGAGCTTGGAGGACCAAGTTGGCCTAAAATGTGGAGCAGAAAAGTCTGCCATTGCCGAGAACCTTGGAGGGAGAAGCTTGAAGATTTTGATGTTCCTCGCGTCGCAAAAGCCGATCGTTGTAAGTATGTTTCCGCCATGCTTTTACGAGTATTCACATATATGTTTGATGCTTGATTTGATCATTGGGACTTAATAGAAACCCAACAGCCCCTTGATCCATAGCTCGGTTCACTTGAGACGTTTGGACTGTGAGGTCCAAAATTATTGTTTTAGGTAACAAAGGACATGATACTGCCTCAGTTGCCTCAATGTTTTCGAGTCGATACGGAGTGCGTATTACACTAGTCATTTTTTATTTATATTTTTTACAGCCTAGTATGAGATGCAATTGCCAGTGCTTGTAGGGATGACTTGAGGTTGAAAATCTTCCATCGGAAGTCTTTCTGAGTTGAATGGCGCGGGATTGCGTAGGTCACACAGAGGCCTTATGTTATATGAAAATGACACAATGAGAGATCAATCCCTTGTAGCTAAGTTTTTTGAATGATTAAAGGTTGAGTACGTCCCACAGAGACTATAGTTATGTGAAATTATAGGGGTTTTATGGCGAAAATTCGGTAACGCAGCGGAAACGCGGAAAATCAAAATTTTCCGATTTCAAAATTTTTCTTGGATCAATTAAATAAACTTATTTATTTAATTATCTAATTATCAAATTCTGAAAAATTACACAAGAAACCAAATCTCTTGGTAATTACCGAATTACCCTAATACTTTGCAAATTGATCAATTTACTCCTAAAATTGTCAAATACAATTTTGGATGATTCTAAATCATTTCTTAAATGATTTCCAACATGTCAAACACATCAAAATCAGATTGCAACAAAAACCCCAAATTTTTGCTAATTGCCAAAACCACCCAGAATTTTTCAGTTTTTGCAATTTGGTCATTTTATGTTCAAAACATGTCAAGATCAAATCTAATCAACCCAAAAATTAATATGCATCATATACACACCATAATACATCACATATATGAAAAGCCCCAAATTTAATTTTACAATTTCTTCAAATTGACAAATCTTACCAAATCAATTAAATTCAACACTTTAATTCAAACTTTACCACACCAAACAAGTCTCACCATCATGAAACAACTCAAGAAAAATTCTAGGTCATCAATGAGTGGCTTAGAAACTCTAGAATGACAACATGATTATCAAATAATCAAAAGTAAGCCATTGAAACCATTTCAAGCTTACTTTATAAACCATACATGCTTTCATCTTTCAAACAAGTTCATAACCAATTAAAACACAAACTATAAGTGTAGAGACAAGATCCTAGCAACACATGTTAAAGCTAAGAATGTTAGAAATATTTTCTAAGTTGAAAGATTTAAAGAAAAACTTACAAAATCAACATATTTCCAAGCTTTTCCTTTTTTTCTTCTAACTTTTCTCTCAACTCTTTTGTGTTTGTTTTTTGTATGACTTGTTAACCTAAACCTAATAAAATGAAACAAAATAATATATACTTCCACCAAATGCCTTGGCCGAATTTGGTAAGTATAAAATATTTAGATATTTAATTTTTGTTTCATTAAAGTTTGCTTTAATCAACTTGCAACTTGATCATTACACATTTAATGAAATTCAACAAGTCAAATAAAGAAACTTAAAGCATCTCCTAAAATTTCAAAACTTAAGATATTTATATTTTTAATTAATTTAATTATTAACAATTAAATAATTAAATAATTATTTAAATATAAATATTTTAAATATATGTATTATATTTACTTTAAATATCCAAATACATATATATTTATGATATCTGTCAAATATCACAAATTGACATTTAATTAATGTGTATTTAATAAAATCTATCATTAAAAACAAATACACAGTAAGTATGAAATGACTATTAGGTCCCTTCGCATGTATCTTTCGTTTAACCTTTAAACCACTTATAAATAAGCAATATTATTCATAAAAGTTTCCCTAGTGCTCAATGAGTATATTTCACTAATGAGACTCTCTAGATTCAGGCATATCCGTCACGAAATCCAATTTCGTTTCCATAATTTACCCACCCATAAATTATGATGACCACAGATAAACTCGCTGAATCAAATAGGTCGAGGTCATGGCATATGTTTAATTCCTCCATCACACGTATCCGGATATATCCCAGAGATATAAATGTAAACGTCAAATCTCTATAGGGATAATCTCGTCGACGTCTCTATTAACAATCTCTAAAAGAACACTTAGAACTCACTTCTAAAGTGTACCACGGGCCCATGGTTTTTATCTGATTACTAATCATATATGGACTACCTATACTATGTACACAGAACTGACGGATCCTATCTCGACACACACATGACACCTTGAGGATCTATCTACACCCAACGAACAGACGGAGGTCTGATCTGAATAGATAGGTGACGTGACTGCCATCTAAGTGTGGAAGATGTCTCATGTGCCCACAATGGTATCTCAAGTCGAAGAATCACAAATGCTACTCAACCCGAGAAGATTCTTATTGATGTTGGTGTACCATCCAATAAGAATCTTCGGTGAGTCGTTCAGTGTTTATCCGCTATAAACACCTACACGTCTATACGAGTCTCCAAGACTCATGGTTCATTGAGAAACCATTGGAATCATATACTCCAGTATACGACATGTATCGGTCTCAACGTGTTTACTTTACTGACCAAGTAGTGTAAACCTTGACCAGGAACTATCTAAGAATGACAGCGTCATGATACAACTCAATGTCAGTTGTGACGCTTTTGCAACTGCATCATGACTAATCATTCTAAGGTCAATTACGTCTTTACCATATAAGAAGATATATTATATTTTAGAAACTGCTCATTTTATTCAAAATAAAATATTTACAATAGTATTTTCAAGGAAATACAACGGGGAATTTGCGCTCTGAGCACCAACCCCAACAAATTCTCCCACTTGCTCTAGTGCCAATATCGATTGTATCTAATACCCATCGATTCCACATGTTTTTCAAATAACTTCGGAGGTATGGCCTTTGTAAGCGGGTCTGCTACATTATCTTCACTCGGTACCTTGCACAAGATAATATCCCCTCGCGACACAATCTCTCGAATGATGTGGTACTTGCGTTCCACATGCTTCGACTTCTGATGCGCCCTCGGTTCCTTTACTTGCGCAATGGCTCCAGTATTATCATAGTATAACGGAATCACATTCTCGATACTTGGGACCACTCCCAATTCTGTGATAAAGTTCCTAATCTATACAGCTTCCTTTGCAGCTTCAGAAGCTGTAATGTATTACGCCTCTGTGGTGGAATCTGATGTTGACCCCTGTTTGGAACTCTTTCAGCAAACTGCACCTCCGTTAAGGGTAAAGACGAATCCAGATGTAGACTTTCTATCATCGGGATCCGATTAGAAGTCGAAATCCGTATACCCATTAACTCGCAGTTCACTTCCTCCATAAATAATCAACTTATCCTTAGTATCTTTAAGATACTTCAGGATATGTTTAATGGCCATCCAATGGTCATTTCCTAGATTGGACTGATATCTATTGGTTACGCTAACAACGAAACTGATACCAGGCCTAGTACATAACATGTCATACATTATGCTACCCAAACACGAAGCATAAGGTTGGTTAGACATTCTAACCTTCTCATCTTCTATTTGTGGACTCATCTTCTTTGAAAGATGAATCCCATGTCTGAACGGTATATTTGCTGCCTTACAGTTACCAAAATTATACTGTTCTAAGATCTTATCTATGTACGTTGATTGAGATAACCCAATCAACTTCCTTTCTCTATCTCTATAGAGTTTTATGCCTAAAACATAAGAAGCTTCTCTCAGGTCCTTCATGGAGAAATTCTTACAGAGGTAAGCTTTGACGCCTTGCATCATCCCTATATCATTCCCAATGATTAGGATGTCGTCAACATAGAGGACTAAAAATACCACCATGCTCCCACTGGCCTTCTGATACACACAGGATTCTTCCGAATTCTTGAGAAAACCAGACAATCTAATAATCTCGTCGAATCGAAGATTCCAACTTCGTGAAGCTTGTTTAAGTCCATAAATGGACTTCTTAAGCTTACATACCATACCCGAGTTCTCGCTGGACGTAAAACCTTC
Organism: Zanthoxylum bungeanum; assembly: GCA_019454045.1. Classification (NCBI taxonomy): domain Eukaryota; kingdom Viridiplantae; phylum Streptophyta; class Magnoliopsida; order Sapindales; family Rutaceae; genus Zanthoxylum; species Zanthoxylum bungeanum. The sequence goes on from SKCR01000091.1 coordinate 66,138, forward strand.
CAGCTGTTCCATATAGATTTCTTTATCAAGAAATCCATTTAGAAAAGTCGTTTTGACGTCCATTTACCAAATCTCGTAGTCATGATACGTAGCTATAGAAAGCAAAATCCTAATAGACTTAAGCATTGCTACTGGCGAAAAAGTCTCATCGTAGTCGATGCCAGGTCGCTGCGTGTAACCTTTTGCTACCAGTCGGGCCTTATAGTTCAACCTTTCCATCAGCTCGCGCTTCCTCTTGTAAACCTATTTACAACCGATAAGAACAATTCCTTCGGGAAGTAGAACCAAGTCCCAAACTTGATTCTAATGCATTGAGTCTAACTCGGATTTCATGGCACTTTGCCACTTCACTGAGTCGATGTCCAACATCGATTCTATATAGGTAAAAGGATCAGTCTCTTCAACTAAGAGAACATCAAGACTCTTTTATTGTATCAAATACAAGCATTTAGGAGGTCTAGATACCATTTGTGACCTACGGAGTGTGTGTGTTGAAGGTTATTCTTCTACTTGAACTTTAGGTTCCTCCGTTGGTTCGTTGTTTTCAGGTTGGACTTCATCAAGTTCAACTTGTCTATGATTACCACATTCTGACAAAGATTCTGCCTCTAGAAATTTTGTGAAGTGAGCTACGAACACGTTTCGATGCTCGGTATCATAGAACAGATATCCCTTCGTATTCAAAGGATATCTAACAAACATAAACTTTTGCCCTCAAGGTGAAAGCTTATCTTGCTGAGCCATCCTGACATAGGCAGGACAACCCCAAACCTTAATATAATTAAGATTTGGTCTCCTACCGGTCCATATCTCATATGGAGTCGTGGGAACAGCTTTTGAAGGAATCTTATTCAAAAGATGTGCAGCTGTTAAAAGAGAGTAGCCCCATAAATAATAGGGCAAATCTATAAAACTCAACATAGATCAGACCATATCCAATAAAGTCTGATTTCTCCTCTCAGACACTCTATTGTGCTGTGGAGTACCTGGAAGAGTATATTGAGCGAGAATCTCATTCTCTTTCATATAATCCATGAACTCACAGCTAATATATTCGCCGCCTCGATCAGATCAAAGGCATTTAATATATTGACCAATCTATTTTTCTACTTCATTTCGGAACTCTTTAAACTTTTCAAAGGTTTTCGGTTATGTCACATCAAATAGACATAACCGTACCGTGACAGATCATCGGTAAAGGTAACAAAGTACCAAAAACTAATGTGAGCAGTCTGACTTAGTGGACCACATACATCAGAATGTACGATCTTACCATGAATACATGATTCACAAGTTGGATATGGTTCAATGGTGAGATCTGGTATCAAACCATTCCTAACCAATTGGGTAAGGCGTTTAACGTCTATATGCCTAGTCTGATATACCAAAGTTCAGTATTATTATCAACAAGTAAACTACGTTTATTAATCCTAGTACTCAAAATATCTCTAGAAGTATGCAATATGTAATGACCATGCTCATTTGGACAACAAAGGATATGAATATTATGTTTATCATATAAATACAAAGAACAGTTCTTAATATTAACATGATAACCTTCTGTATCTAATACAAAAAGAGATAATATTTGCTACACTTCTCGGTACAACGTAGCAATCATACAACAAAAGGCTCTCATTCGGCAAAGGGATCTCGCATACTCCCACTGCAACTGCATCCAGAGAGTCTCCACTCCCAAAACGCAACTGCATCTCTCTAGGCTTCAGTTTCTTACTTTCCTTCAGGACCTTCAACAAATTATAAATGTGAACAGGACAAGCAGAATCTAAAATCCAGATAGATGTAACAGCTTCACAAGCCAGTGAGATATCAATAAGTGGAAAAATAAATATACCTGATGTAGATGCTCTCTCCTTCCTTATTTGGGCAATGTAGTCAGGATAGTTCCTTTTCTAGTGCCTGACTTTCCTGCAGTGATGGCATTTATCTTCGGACGCCATCTTGGGCTTTGCTACCTTTCCTTGCAGTGGAAGACCGAAACCCTTCTTCTTATTCACTTTTATCTTCTTTCCCTTTCCCCAGGCTTGAGAAAAAGCAGAGAGTGAAGTAGGTTTCGAAGGGCGAGTCGGTACTCCCTTCCTTAGGTCCTCTTCCGCCGTGATCAGCATCCTATGTAGTTCATGGTAGGAACATATAATCTCATTCATGTTGAAATACATCACAAATTGGCGATATGAAGCTGGGAGCGAACAAAAAATGACACTCCTACCGAGAATGTCATTCAGAATGAGATTATGTTGCCTCAGTTGTTCGATCAAATTGATCAAGTGAAGAACATGCGAGCTCACAGCTTGCCTCTCGTCCAGTCGCACATGGAATAGTTCCATCGCAACTTTATGAACAATAATTTATTACTGTTTCATATATGATTCTCTTAATCGCATCATCATACATGATTCTAGTGTGAATAAAACAAGTGGAGTTGTGGAAATACTCATATTGAACGGATGAGGAATTTCAAAAATTCCAATTGATGTAGAATCTCCAAGCCTTTTGTTGAGTTCTAAACTCTTGGGTGAGTTTCCCTATCACCTTTAAAGACTCCCAAAGTGCTAGTTTTGATCAAAAATTGAAAGAAAATTTTCTCCTCCAAGAAGAACAAGAATCGGCAATGTGTGTAGGGAGAGAGAGAATGAATAGTTTCTGAAACTTGATACCAAAGTTGATGTGTGTTGACTTTCAAAAAGTGGTAGATGTGTGAAGTAAATGCCACATTTATATTTTCCAACCACTTCCATCAAATGTCAAACACTTGATGTAAGTTGTGGGTCCAACCCAATTAAATTTCAAATTCAAGTTGGATCACACAACACGACTTTGGGCCCGGGTTCGTTTAATCCGACTAAACGAATTTCTGTCGTGACGTAATTAAATCCAATTCAATTAAATAATAATGCCTAGCAAAATTATTACGAAAGTCGCTTACGAATTAATTCCAAAATAATTTGTTTGCTCGAATTAAAATCCAATTTTAATTCCGTATTGAAATCCAATTTAATTAATATATCGAATATAATATTTTAGCTCAAATAAATAAATTAAATAGAAAAATCCAATTTAACTATTAAATTTATTTTACCGATTAATTCCAAATTAATCGCGTTCTCTCTTCTAGACGAATTTAATCCCAGATAAATTCTTGCCGTAATTAATCCCAGATTAATTTTCTCTCTCATAATTAATCCCAGATTAATTCTGTTAGAGTCAAATGTCATTGGTGAATCTTTGGGAAGCGACCCAAGAGATCTCTGGATATGTTGGCAGTAAATACGGTTGTCGGACTATCCAACACGTGCGTACCCCGTACCACGTTCTCACCGATTTACAAGACATGGTTGGCTTCTAGCAAATCACCGTGCCTACCCAATTCTCCAGAAATATTCAATGAGGAATATATAATCTGTATCAGGCGTAGTATACTAAGTATTGTGTAATACGATCCGGTATCAGATGTCACATGCTAGGCCTAAGGCTGGAATTGTGTCTGCCCCGTACGAAGCATATGTCGGATCACTAGCAACTAGTTTCTGTAATCGGATAATCATGACCTAGTCATACTATCCTGATAGCTACAGTATTTAAGAGTACTAGTTATGTATCATGCGTGATCATCATCTCCATATGACTGAAGTGATACTCTCATCTTGACATCACACCCAATAGACTACGATTCTCAGTAAATCCAGAAGAGGCGTACACAGAACCTGTTAAAGCTCCGGACGAGCAAAACCAAAGCAAACTGATTGTCGCAAGTAATAGCGATGTAAGTCTCAGGTTAAAGACCACATACACCTACCCTGATTCGGATTCCCATAGACACATAGTCATACTACCAATGGGACTTTGAGGGGTCTATCCAGAGCGAAGCTGTTCCCGGTCCAACGGCTAACAGAACCTCCTATTACACTTGCATAAATATCCAATACTTAAATATATGAGAACTATGATGTTAAGCTTCCATAACGCGCACAATTGTAATACTAGTCTATTCCGTATTATTGATGTCCAGTCTCGATAATACTACGACTAGGGATATTTAATGATTAAACCATTTGTGGATTAATATTATCTCATATCTTATTAATCTGGTACTAATCATATGGACTTTTATCATTTATATATCCAAGTAATCCAATTACAAAATGATTTAATAGCAATTTCCTTTGTCACATAGTTAATTTGTACAAAAACACCATATCTTTTACAAATAGTGATGTTATGGGTCATAATTGTCCAACAAACTTAAGATGTATGATTTAACTTTTAAATCATCATCTTTCCAAGCTTGGAAAACTTGGTGTTCCTCCGGTGTTGCGTTCTCAGACACAGCAAGAGGCAGCGGACCCTCGAGTACATATCCCAACTTTTGGAATAAAAAACAATCCTTAAATCCAAATCCCAATCGGTGAAGTTCTCAGCGCCTTTAAGTTTATTCGTATCTAACATAAGCGCAAACGGATTAGTCGATTGTGCCACCATCACAAATCTATCATATAGATTACGAAAAATGGTTAGCAGAAATTAAGCAGTTTCATATAATATCAAAGCATTAACTAGTCATGGATTTTTAATCTAAAAATGCCTCTCCCACTAAATCATGCAATACTGTAATCCCCAAGCAGAATATAAAGATTTAAAAATTAAATTAAATACAAATAGTGAAAGGTGGATCTCATGAATATATTTCAGCTCACAGCTTTGGCACGTTCTCGCCTACGTATATTCATCAGGTAGACAACTCATTGTCAATCACTCAATAGTGACTCCTGGGTTTCCGGTCCTGGTCGTTTCATTGTGAGCTTTGGCACGTTCACAAGGAGGCGTACCAAGGTTAAACTCATCAATGATAAACTCAAGCTACTTGCGTAACCCTGACAGCTTTGGCACGTTCAGGATTTCGCTTTCGCTTGAATTTATCTAGTATCAGATATACATCCGACATAAATAAATTTCTATCGTTACACCCTCATAGCTTGGCACGTTCTCGGATGTAGTCATAGAAAAGATATTCATAAATCGTATTGACAAGACGGACCATGTAACATGCATCAAATACATAATTTTCATAAAACCTTATTAATTAGGGATTTTCTGCAAAAGATGCTTTTTACTTTATTTAATCAAATTAAATAAACACATGCATGCATAAAGTAAAGATTAAATTAAACATTGAATTTAAAAGGCATAATCATATTAGGGTGTCCAGAATCAGACTCGCTTTAATACCATTTTGTAAGGGTTTTATGGCGAAAATCCGGTAACGCAGCAGAAACACGGAAAATCAAAATTTTCCGATTTCAAAATTTTTCTTGGATCAATTAAATAAACTTATTTATTTAATTACCCAATTATCAAATTCTGAAAATTACACAAGAAACCAAATTTCTTGATAATTACCGAATTACCCAATACTTTGCAAATTAATCATTTTAGTCCTAAAATTGTCAATACAATTTTGGATGATTCTAAATCATTTCTAAAATTATTTCCAACATGTCCAACACATCAAAATCAGATTGCAACAAAACCCCCAAGTTTTGCTAATTGCCGAAACCACCCAGAAGTTTTCAGTATTTATAATTTGGTATTTTTTAGTTCAAACATGTCAAGATCAAATCCAATCAACCCAAAAATTAATATGCATCATATACACACCATAATACATCACTATATGAAAAGCCCCAAATTTGGAAAGGTTAAGAACCCTAATTTATAATTTCTTCAAATTGATAAATCTTACCAAATCAATAAATCTAACACTTAATTCAAACTTTACCACACCAAACAAGTCTCACCATCATGAAACAATCAAGAAAAATTTAGGTCATCAATGAGGGGCTCTTAGCAACTCTAGAATGGCAACATGATTATCAAATAATCAAAAGTAAGCCATTGAAACCATTTCAAGCTTACTTTATAAACCATACATGCTTCATCTTTCAAACAAGTTCATAACCAATTAAAACACAAACTATAAGTGTAGAGACAATATCCTAGCAACACATGTTGAAGCTAATCATGTTAGAAACATTTTATAAGTTGAAAGATTTAAAGAAAACTTTCAAAATCAACAATTTCCAAGCTTTTCCTTTTGTTATTCAAACTTTTCTCTCAACTCTTTGGGTTTGTTTTTGTATAACTTGTTAACATAAACCTAATAAAATAAAATAAAACAATATATACTTCAACCAAATGCCTTGGCCGAATTTGGTAAGTATAAAATATCTAGATATTTAATTTTGTTTCTTTAAAGTTTGCTTTAATCAACTTCCAACTTGATCATTACACATTTAATGAAATTCAACAAGTCAAATAAAGCAACTTAAAGCATCTCCTAAAATATCAAAACTTAAGATATTTTATTTTTAATTAATTTAGTTAATTTAATTTTTAACAATTAAATAATTATTTAAATATAAATATTTTAAATATATGTATTATTTGCTTTAATATCCAAATACATTTAATTAATGTGTATTTAATAAAATCTATCATTAAATACAAATACACAATAATTATGAAATGACTATTAGGTCCATTTGCATGTATCTTTCGTTTAACCTTTAAACGACTTATAAATAATCAGTATTATTCATAAAAGTTTCCCTAGTGCTCTACGAGTATATTTCACTAGTGAGACTCTCTAGATTCAGGCATATCCGTCACGAAATCCAATTTCGTGTCCATAATTTACCTACCCGTAAATTATGACGACCACGGATAAACTCGCTGAATCAAATAGGTCGATGTCATGGCATATGTTTAATTCCTCTGTCACAGGTATCCGGATATATCCCAGAGATATAGATGTTAAACGTCAAATCTTTATAGGGACAATCCTGTCGACGTCTCTATTAGCAATCTCTAAAAGAACACTTATAACTCACTTCTAAAGTGTACCACAGGCCCATGTTATTATCTGATGAGCTAGTTATATATTGACTACCTATGCTCTGTACACAGAACTTACGGATCCTATCTCGACATACACAGGACACCCTGAGGATCTATCTACACCCAACGAACAGACAGAGGTTTGATCTGAATAGATCGGTGACGTGACTGCTATCTAAGTGTGGAAGATGTCTCATATGCCCACAGTGGTATCTCAAGTCGAAGAATCACAAATGCTACTAACCCGAGAAGATTCTTATTGATGTTGGTGTACCATCCATTAAGAATTTTCGGTGAGTCGTTCAGTGTTTATCCGCTATAAATACCTACACGTCTATATGAGTCTCCAAGACTAATGGTTTATTAAGAAACCATTGGAATAATATATTCCAGTATACGATATGTACCGGTCTCACGAGTTTACTTTACTGACCAGTTGTGTAAACCTTGACCAGGAACTGTCTAAGAATGACAGCGTCATGATACAACTCAATGTCAGTTGCGACGCTTTTGCAAATGCATTATGACTAATTATTCTAAAGTCAATTACGTCTTTACCTTATAAGAAGATATATTATATTATAGAAACTGCTCATTTCTTCAAAATAAAAATTTACAATAGTATTTTCATGGAAATACAACGGGGAATTGGCGCTCTGAGCGCCAACCTCAACAAAAATGGCACAATGAAATATCATTCCTTTGTGGCCAAGTTTTTTGAATGGCTCGGGGTTAGGTATGTCACACCAAGACCTTATGTTATGTGAACATTGCACAAAAAATATCATTCTCTTAGGGTAAAGTTTTTGAACGCTTAGGGTTGGGTACGTCCCACCGAGGCATTATATTATGCGAAATTGGCACAATGAGGGATCATTTTGTTGTTGCCAAGTGATTATATTGGCTTGAGGTTGGGATTCTTGTTCCACCAAGGCCTTATTGTATCTATTGGCATGAGGTCGAAGTTTCTCTCCAATGACCTGCTAGAGTAGCACAAGAATGATTATTCTCTTGTGGCCAAGTGATTATGTTGGCTCGGGATGGATTCATTCCACCGAGCCTTATTATAGCTATTGGCATGAGGTTAGATTTTCTCCCTCATGCTTTGATTAAATGGCATAAGGAGGAGATTATTCCTTGTGGTCATGTAAGTTGAGCTGCTCGAGGTTTTATTAGTTTCACCGAGGCCTTGTATAATGAATGGTGTGGGGTAGAAAATCTTCTCTCGACCATACTAAGACGAGCAACACAGAGGGACAAGTTCCCTTGGGATTTCTGTTATGAATAGTTTGGGTCAAAGTTTCTCCCATAAGATCCTGTCAAGGTGAAGGGAATATAGGGTCAAGCTCCCTCGGATTGGGAATGAATATGGCCAGCTAGCAGAATGATGAAGATGAGGAGTCCAACCTCAAAATTTTAATCGAGTACTAAATAACTCATGTTAGCCTAAAGAGTGGGATGATGGCCTCAATGCGTTAGAATAACCTACAATAGGACGAGTTATTTTAAGGGTTATTTGAGTATGAACCACAACGAATGATTCATTTTAAGAGGTTTAGAACTTTTCTAAGTGTTGAAAGTTGCCTCATGATATCAGGTCGGAATGCATGGCCTCATTGGGGCATCACAGTAGAGATAGACAAGCTAAAGGTGTGGTCGAGATTAGATTGTCAGAATTGGTTAGTTCAATGTTGTGCTCATGCATCAATATTGATTCGGGAGGAAATGCCCTTATTAGGTCAGTTGGATCAGTTGATGAGCCTAGATTGGTTATGTTACCAACTTGATTATTAAGGTTGATTATGCAAACTCATAATTTTGCTAAGTGTTGAAAGAAGAGGGTACCATAGATCGGGTCTTTGTTCAGTGTGTGCTTCTGTATGAAATTTGAATAATACATGAGATTATACAAAAGGAAATTTTTATTAAGAATTTTTTCAGATTACATTTTGGGCCCCTCGGGATTTTTCAGAAACATTTTCAGTTAGAGCAAAAGCATCAGCAGTAGGAGACACCGAGGTTAGGGGGTTGGATTAGGGAAGGTCTCCTCGAGGGTTATTTCCCCCTCGTCGACCTGAAGGACCTTTTGTAGCCCACTTAAGTCTAAGTCGGGGTATGTCTCCTTGATAACTTCCAAGAACTCCTCTAAACCCTCAACCCGGGTATCAGCCTTGGCATATTTAATACGGTATTCAAGGTTGGCTCGTAAATCATTTAGCTCATCCCAGGTCTTGGCCAATTCATCTTTTATTTTAGCCAGCTCATCCCCGACTCTCTCTAACTCCGTATCTTTTTCGCCAAGCTTCTCATTAACAATGGTTGTCTTCGTCTGCTGTAGTTTAAGTCCAAAAGCCTTAGAGGCGGCCTCAGATCGGGCTTCGTCCATTTCATTTGGCTATTTGGAGGGCTTGACGAAAAACTTAAGTTTCGCCTTTCGCCTCATCCATTTTCTGTAGCAACTCATACTCTCTCTCAGTCAACTTACTTTGGAGCCTTTGAGCCTCATCCATTACCTTCGATTGGAGGCGACCCACTTTCTGGATGACCTCATCGGGGGAGATGCTCTGGTGGGCTGGGGCCCTGTCGATGTCTACGTGTTTGGCTAAGTAGTTGATGGTCGGCAAGAGGTGGGCTAGGCTTTCCCTCGCATTCTTCGGGAGGTCGTCCACCCCCAAAGTACAGGCTGCCCCTTTCTTGGGAATAGAAATCACTGAGACATTGCCGCGAGGGGCAGTGGTTTTCTTCCACGGGGCTTGTTCGGTGGCCTCTTCAAAGGTCTCAATTTTCACCTGATGGAAGCATCTTTTTTGAGGTCTTGAGGGTGCGACTGATGTTTGTGATGAAATTTGTGTTTGTCTAGGGCGGGGAATATTTACAGTTTGGGTCGGTGTGACAGAGGTCTGTATGAGGGCTTTTTATTTCTAGGATGTAAGAATTGGTGTGGTGAGTTGAGCTACGATCGCCTTGGGCTCAGCATTTGGCTTCCCAGACAATTTACAATGGGCTGGGCCTTTTTCCTGACATGCTTGCATCAAGAAAACACAAGGTTATAAAAAATGAATTGAAGATCGAGTCAGTAAATGCAAAAATACAAGAATCAATTGTAAACAAACAACAAGAAGGAATTTATAGGAATGGGTCAGTTAGTCGGTCTTTACCTCACTACTTTAGCCGGTGGAGGGGTGTTCGAGATAAAAACCGCATATGCGAATGAGGAAGGGTTTATGATGTCTCTGTAGTGGCTTAAAAATTGAGATGCAAGCTTCACCCTCACCCTGACCTCACGGTGAACTTTGAGAGGATCACCCAGCAGGCTACAAAAGGAAAGATTATGTTAGTAAAAATCCTAAGGGAGTAAGGAAGAAGTGGTTAGAGGGTCAGGATGATACCTCCAACTCAGAAGAGGACAACACCACTATTTCCTAATCTTTAATGATTTGATGTGCGTCTTATACTCCCCTAGCCTATAATCATTTCTCCTTAAAAAAAATTTGGTGACTGGGAGGTTTGTGATCAAGGATTTCCCTTTGGCATAGAGAGACATATAATATCAATCCTTATAATCCTTTGGGTTTCATTCGGTACAATCTCTTCATATCTTTAACTGATGGTTCTCCTAGCTTAGCTCGGCTCCAAATCATGTAGAGCTCGACTAATACCATTCATCCGTTCAAGTTAAGCTGGCACAATGCTAGGTTTATGACAACAATTATCTCAGCAAAATACCCTTGCATTGCAGACGTAGACCCACGTCGAAGAATGCCGTGTATAGGGAAACTTGACCACAATTTGGTCGGCTTGTCAGATCATATTTATCTGGAGTGCTCAGGCTGACCAACTTGAGAATACTGAATCTCTTCCTTAGCTGATCCAATTCAGCCTTGGAGATGGTAGACACTTTGTCCATATCCAAGTTGATGAAGTCTAAGGCTAGAGGTGTAGGCTCGTGATAGACTACTCTTTTGTAGTAGAATCAGTTTGCTTCTTTCGATGGGGTTGGTGTTGTGTCATAGTCGCTGAGTCCCACTGATCTTGAGTTTCCCACTTCAAATGGCTCGGTTAGGCTTCGGGTAGATGCTTTGGGGGCAAGACATTGAGTGGAATTACGGATGATGATTTACAGTTTGACATTCCTAAGAAGTGACTCGATGAGGGAGGTTAGTCAAAAATGAACTAAGCATTGTTTATAATTTGTATGGGTCTATTCCTACTGCTAGTAGGACTTGTTGTGTACCTAGGGTTTTTCATGTCATCATTGCCAAATGACTAACCATAGAAAGCTCTAAATGCCCTAACTATAAATTTGCAAACAATAGCACAACCAAACATAAAAATCTAACATACCTATCAACACGAGCCTAAACCAAGCACAAACAAAAAATACACACCTCTTCAACAATGTTATAAACCTATAAACACATATATACACAGAAATCTAACCTCAAAATCACAGACAAACCCACACAAAGCCAAGAGCATGCTATCAAACAAGACATACATTCCTCATGTTCATTGTACATCAATTGTAAATATAAAGCATATTCAGTTTGAAGAAAATATAGAAATACATTCCAGAGCTCTTACTTGTATGTTGAAGGCGAATGTTGAGAAGACAAAGTTGTTGAATAAGTCTCGGAGTTATAGAGGTCACTTGAGTTCTTGAGAATGCTTTGGGGAAGACGAAGTTGGTAAAAGTAAGGATATGAATAGGCATGACATTTAAATCAACAGCTCGGGCAGATCTTGATGTTAATTTGGGATATGAGTTATGGACTGATGATACATGTGGGGTCAATCACTTACGTTGAGTTCAAATCAAGGGTTCAGATGAGAGCCATGAGTTGTGTTCATCCCTGCCACATAAGTTTTGGCATACGAATCATGGATGCACGACACTTGGCACATTGGAGAGGCGAATAAAAAGAGATTTGACGGATGTGATGAGCATTTAAGAAATACCATAATGTCATCATATATCCCTATGGATGATTCAAAAACCCTAGGAATGCCTTTTCAAATGAAATGAAAGAAATGCAATCGTCATGAAAAAGACATCTTTGGCAGTATACACAATAACTATCCCAATGAATATGAACCTGGGAATAGCTGAGGTGACATAAAAACTGAACTAGTGTCATTGGGTTTCTGCTTCTTGAAAATTTTATGTCACCTCAGCTATTCCCAGGTTCATATTCATTGGGATAGTTATTGTGTATACTGCCAAAGATGTCTTTTTCATGACGATTTCATTTCTTTCATTTCATTTGAAAAGGCATTCCTAGGGTTTTTGAATCATCCATAGGGATATATGATGACATTGGAGAGGCGAATAAAAAGAGATTTGACGGATGTGATGAGCATTTAAGAAATACCATAATGTCATCATATATCCCTATGGATGATTCAAAAACCCTAGGAATGCCTTTTCAAATGAAATGAAAGAAATGCAATCGTCATGAAAAAGACATCTTTGGCAGTATACACAATAACTATCCCAATGAATATGAACCTGGGAATAGCTGAGGTGACATAAAATTTTCAAGAAGCAGCAACCCAATGACACTAGTTCAGTTTTTATCTACATGCACCATCATATTTATGAAGTTCTCGGCATCAACTCATAAATTTGTTGATACCGAAAACTATGAGACATATGCTGATGGTGGTTTTTCACACCGAGGAATGTTCAAATACCGAGCATGGGTAGAAAATGTCTTGTACTTAGCCAAAAAATAGAAGATAAAGGCCCAAGAGTCCGGAGAGGCAGAATGGATTTGATGGAAGAACCCGACCTCATAATGTAGAGGGGTTCTCCCAAAGAGAGAACTTGTTGATGATGAAGTAAATTGGATACCAACCCGACCACCTCGAGGATATTGATTTGGGGTTTTCTAAGAGTTTGGTGAAACTCAACCTGAAGAGTTTTTGATAATGAAACCTGACCTGATTAAGAGTTCTAAAGGAAAGATTTTATAGTATCATCTACCTCTGTGTGCCGATCCGAGGAATGAAGATGAGATTTTTGACCAACCTGTTTTGAAGTCATGTGACATATGCCATAATTGAGAGGATAGCTTCTAGAAGGCTAATGGTGACTGCGGGAAAGTAACAGTTATCATTAGAAGTAGCCCTGCCAGTGACAGTAGGCCAATATAGTGGCAGAGAGTTGGCAGAGTACAACCGTAGACTGGTGCAGTGATAATGAGATGGATGATTCTGATTGGCGCATTTAAAGGTAGTTGAGGAGAGTTGTGATGTCAATGATGGCAATGTGACATGTGTTGACGTCATTGACACTTGAATAGTGAATTTGGAAGCCTATATAAAAAGGTTGAAGATTCAGATTCATGGGTTAGCAAATTTCGTATCTCACAACTTATAAAAGAGTTAAGAGCTTAAAAGCTAGTGATAGAGAGAGAAAGTCGTGTTAGGGTTGGTGCTCTGAGCGCCAATCCGGATCGTATTTATGTTCGATTCATGAATACGAGCAATACATTTTTCCATAATATTACTAATTTAAATGGTAACACCTCTTGTCTTTTATATACATATTCGATCTAATTTCGATTAGATTGATTAGATTGAAACTAAATTTGGTTTAGTGATATGTATATATATTAGACAAAGACCCCATGATTTACAACGTAGTGCGCAGTTACAACATAGTTTGTAATTGACATTGGGAAGTGTCACTATAAGTTGTATATCCTTAAATTAAGTTTCTGGTCAAGATTTACTGACACATGTCGGTTAGTAAGATCCGCTGAGACCAGTACATGTCGTATATCGGACTTGGTCCGATGGTTTATCCAAATAAACCATGAGTCTTGAGAGACTCATATAGACATGTAGGTGTTTATTTGATAAATATTGAACAACTCACCGAAGATTTCCTAATAGATGGTACACCAACGTCAATAGGAATCTTCTCGGGTTGAGTAGCATAATGATTCTTTGACTTGAGATACCACTGTGGATATATGAGTTATCCTCCACACTTAGATGACAGTCACGTCACCAATCTATTTAGATCAGACCTCCGCCTGTTCGTTGGGTGTGGACTCATACTCATGATATCCTGTCAGTATCAAGAAATGATCCGTCAGTTCTGTGTACAGAGCATAGGTAGTCCATATGTGATTAGTAATCTGTTAAATCTATGGCCATAGTATACTTCAGAAGTGAGTTCCGAATGTTATTTAGAGATTGCTAATAGATAGGTCGACGAGATTATTCCTATAGAGATTTGACGTTTATATCTATATCTTTGGGATAATCTGAATACCTGTGACGGAGGGATTATACGTATGCAGTGACCTCGACCTGTATGATTCAGCGAGTTTATTCGTGGTCGTTATAATTTACGGGTGGGTGAATTATGGACACAAAATTGGATTTCGTGACAGATATGTCTGAATCTAGAGAGTCTCACTAATGAAATATACTCGTAGAGCACTAGGGCAATTGTTATGAATAATACTGATTATTTATAACTCGTTTAACGGTTAAACAAAAAATACATGCAATCGAGACCTAACAGTCATTCTCGAATTAATGTATATTTGTATTTAATATTTGATATTATTAAATACAAATTAATTAAATATCAAATTGTGATATTTTACATATATCATTAATATATGTATTTGAGATATTTAATGTAAATATAATACATATATTTGAGATATTTATATTTATTATTTAATTATTTAATTGTTAAATAATTAATTAATTAATATTACAAATATCTGAAATAATGATTTATGCTTTATTATGGCAAGTTTCCATTGTAATGAATTATGATTTGCTTTATTAAAGTTAAAGTGTTAACTTTAATTTTCCAAAAGGTGGACTAATAGAAATAATACAAATTGAAATAATTATTATTTTATTTATTTATGAATTTCGGCCATGTTGGAAAATTTTTAACAAAATTGTTTTGTTTTTCATTTCCATCACTAACAACAAGTTACCAAAAATATAACAAAGAGAGTTGAGAGCAAAGTTGGAAAACAAGAAGAAAAGCTTGTAAAATACTAAGAAATTATTTCTATCATGCTTAGCTTCAACATGTGTTGCTAGGATGTTTCTTAGACCAAAAACGCGTTTATGCTATTTTGCGGAAAAACGTTTTCGCAAAAGTTTCGCGATGTTTCTATATTATTTATGTCGTTATATGATATCGAATAAATATGTTTAGGTGAAGTATGAATGAATTATTAATATTTGATATTAAATAATTTATTCGTAAGTTTAAAAATTTTAAACTACGATTTCGCCCGAACTGCGCTTCTTCCGCTGCGTCTCCCTGATTTGACCCCAACAAGTCGGTCGGTTACCTGACCAAGTGAGTGAATTGTACCGAGCTAGTGTAAAACCCGAGGTGTATTATCAAAGAGATAGTTTATTTCCCTATTCTAGTTCGGGTCGATCTTGACCCCAAACAGTAATAAAATACACTTTATTTCTCCCGTGGACGTAGGACGTAGGTTGAAGTCACTCTATGCCGAACCATATCAACTTTGTGTTTATCTTATTTGCCTGCTAAGTTGGCTTAAGTTCCATATTAACCAAATAAATTCATTGTTAGTGGAAGTTTGTTCGATGAATTAATTTCTCATATTGTCATTAGAACGAAAAACAACCTTCAACAAGAATCAATTAAATAATTTTTAACTAATAAATTTTTTACCTCCAGAACCAGTCAACATATAATTTGACCATTGAATATGAAACTCTAACTAATAATATGCAATCACAACCAATAAATATGAAATATTTTTAATATGAAACTTTTAACCATTAACATACAACTTTGACCATTAACATGTATCATTGAACATATAATTCTAACTATTAATATGCAAACTATCAATATGTAATTATTGAGCAAAAATATGTAATCTTTTAATGTTTTGTAAATTAAACATGAAATTAAGATCACTGAACATATAATTTTAACCATTAACATATAACCACTACTAATAAATAGGAAATCTTATAGAACATGAACTTTTAACCACTAACATGTAGCTTTGGCCATTAACATGTAATTATTGGGTAATAACATATAATCTTTTAATACTTTATAAATCGAATATGCAACTTTAATCATTAAATATGAAATCACAACCAAAAATTATGAAACATCTCTAACATGAAATTTTTAATTATTAACATGTAATTTTCACTATTGACATACAACTAAAATAATATTTTGTAAAACGAACATGTAACTTTAACCATTAACATGCAATCACAACTAATAAGTTTGAAATATTTATTAACATGAACTTTTAACCATTAATATGCAATTTTGACCATTAGATATATAGCATAACCATTAAATTTAAAACCAATTTTTAATAATATATATAATTGTTAAAATCTTATTAATATATTATTATTTAAAATATTAATTTTTATTATTAGTTTATATTTTAAGGGACAACCGGTTGCAAAAACCGGCTGACCCTTTTTATTGTTTTTTTTTTTTAATAATATAAGGTTAATTGTTTGGTTTGGCAAAAGATTTTGTTAAATAGGGAAAATTAATATATTATTACTGCTTAGTCAGAAATTGGAAATGGATACAATTTTTGTAGATTCAAATGGCATTCGGCAGTACTGCATTTTAAGGATTGAGATCCAAAATTACAATAGCATAAATTGAGAGGTTGCTGAAATTGACTAGTCAGTACAAAATCTCTGCTTCAAAGTTACCTTATTTAGTTAGACACATTCATCATATTTGGATGATTGGATCTTTCTACATAGGAATGATTAAAAATCTCTAATTATGTATCGTTCAATATATGATTCAGGATAATTTTTTTTTTGTTTTGAATAGAAATTTGTTGAAGTGAAGTTGCTGGAACCAGCAAGGCAGAAGCTGGACACAAGTTGTATGCATTTGCATGCAGTCAAGTCAGCCGAAAGTTGAAAGCAACACTCTCCATCTTGCAACAAGCGTGTTGCCAACTTGCCAAACCACGTGTTACTGTAGCACGCGGTTTGAGCATTATAAAAGGAGCCTTAGAGCTCAGTTATCATCATCCCAAAACAGAGAGAATAGAGAGAAAGAGGGTTGAGAGGTTTTTTGTAAAGTTTTTGTATAAAGTTTTGTAATTCTTTTGTGGTGTAATAAAAGAAGAGTTTTCCTCTCACTTCTCATCTATTGTGTGTGTTTAATCACAACAAGTGGTATCAGAAGCTAAGGTTCCACGGTGGGATCCCGAAACTCGGAA
Source organism: Zanthoxylum bungeanum (assembly GCA_019454045.1). Lineage (NCBI taxonomy): Eukaryota > Viridiplantae > Streptophyta > Magnoliopsida > Sapindales > Rutaceae > Zanthoxylum > Zanthoxylum bungeanum. The sequence continues at coordinate 83,300 of SKCR01000091.1, forward strand.
AAGAGGTTCGGTTTGGAAAGTCGGTTTCGACAAAAGTTGTCGAAAATCGATTTTGAGCATACCATCGGACTTTTCACGGTGAGACGAGCACGGTGGTATTTTCCGGCGATAGATCGGAGATCAGACGGTGGCTCACGCGCTTCACGCGCCGAACAGAGAGTGCTTCAAGCGCTCCACGCGTGCTGAATGAAGAAGACGATACACGTCAGCCGCCACATCATCGTCCAGTCAGCGCCCAGTCAGTGACACGTCAGCAGGTCACGCACTGTCAGCAGCCAAGTCAGCAAGCCATGTCATCAGACCAGTCAGCAGCCACGTGTGCGTCCAGTTAGCGCCACATGTCAGCCACGTCAACAACCTGCCAGGTCAGCTTTACCTGTTAAATTTCAGATAGGTCACTGATCTTTCTGGAAATTACATTGTAACCCCTGAACTTTTCATAAATTGTTCCGTAATTGCACTTTGGCCCTGTAATTTCTGAAATTTGCAATTTGGTCCATGTGTCGGATTTTGAGAAATGAAGTGTCATTTCCACCATTTTTGACCATTCCGGACGCAATGGTGAGCTCAGTTTTTTGAAATTCTACTTAGAATTTTAATGATGGATGGGGGTAACGGAAAAATGGTATTGTTAACCAGTACAAACTATTTCACATGGAGAGGAATAATGAAAGACCTTCTGTATGTGAATGACTATTATGGATCGGTATTTCTGGAGCAGAAACCAGAAGGAATATCCGATGAAAAGTGGGTTAATCTTCACCTGAAAATTTACAGTACTATTCGTCAGTGGATTGACGATAGTATCGTGAACCATGTCAGTGAAGAAACAAATGCACGTGTCTTATGGAGAAAGCTGGAGGAGCTTTTCCGAGCAAAGACTGGCAACAAAAAGTTGTACTACATCAAGAAGATGATGGGGTTGAAATACCAGGAAGGTACAGCTGTGGTGGACCACATCAACGATTTCCTCGGAACAATGAAAGAATTGTTTGGATTGGGCATAGACTTCGGAGATGAGGTAAATGGCTTAATACTTCTTAATACGTTACCAGAATCTTGGGAAACGTTCAGATCTATGGTGATAAATTCAGCCGCAGATGGGAAAGTCACTATATAGATGGCGAAAACCAGGATCTTCAAGGAAGAAAAGAGGACGAGAATGTATGAGTCAGCATCAGCCTCAACCTCAGAAGCTTTAGTGACAGAAAAGAACACCAGAAAGGGGATGAGTAAAGACGAGGCCTAGGTAGACCAGACAAGAACCGATGTAAATCAAGAACTAAAGATATTGAGTGCTATCACTGCAAAAAGAAAGGCCATATGAAGAGGGATTGCTACAAACTGAAGAACGAGCAGTCTAGGAGAGATGATGACTCTAACCAAGAAAGAGTTGCTACTACCACCGACAAAACCTCTAAAGAATTCTGCATTATATACGAAGAATATGTTGTGAATCTTGCCAGCCATGAGACCAGTTGGGTGATAGATAGTGGCGCCTCCATACACACCACATCTTGCAGAGACTTCTTTTCATCTTACACATCAGGAGACTACGGTGCTGTAAGGATGGGGAATGACGGCCAGTCTAAAGCCGTCGGTATTGGAGACATCTGCCTTGAAACAGACAACGGGACAAGGCTAGTGTTGAAGGGAGTCAAGCACATCCCTGACATCCGATTAAACCTGATCTCAACAGGCAAGCTGGATGATGAAGGTTTCTGCAGCACCTTTAGTGACGACACCTGAAAGCTCACTAAAGGATCAATGGTCGTGGCACGAGGTAAGAAAGATTCAACTCTATATTTGATGCATGCTAAGCTTTCCAATAGTAGCATAAATATAGTTAACAGTAACGAGGCAGCCGAGCTATGGAACAAAAAGCTCGGTCACATGAGTCAAACAGGGATGGAGATACTACGCAGGCGGAATATTCTTCCTGAATTGAAGAACTCACACTTACGGAAGTGTGAACACTGCATGGCTGGAAAGCAGAACAGAGTGTCCTTCCAGAGCTCCCCGCCTCAGCGGAAACCGGAGGTACTTAACCTCATACATTCAGATGTATGCGGTCCGATGCAGACAAAAACACTTGGTGGGTAACTGTATTTTGTGACATTCATTGATGATCATTCAAGGAAGATCTAGGCATACACCTTGAAGAGAAAAGACCAAGTGCTTGGAGTGTTCAAAGAGTTTCACGCCCTGGTGGAGAGAGAAACCGGCAAGAAACTCAAATGCATCAGAACAGACAACAGTGGAGAATACAGAGGTCCGTTTGATCAGTACTGCAAGACGCAAGGAATCCGACATCAAACGACACCTCCGAAGACACCTCAGCTGAATGGCCTAGCTGAGAGGATGAACAGAACCTTGTGCGAAAGGGTCAGAAGCTTACTGTCACAAGCCAAGCTGCCAAAGACATTTTGGGGGGGGGGGCACTCACACAAGATGAGATTATGTTTTGGAAGCAGCGAACCATTGTTGATGGGCTACACCGATTCAGATATGGCAGGAGATGTGGATACCCGAAAGTCTACTTCGGGGTATCTGATTACTCTCTCAGGGGGAGCTGTGGCATGACAGTCGAGGTTGCAGAGATGTATTGCACTCTCTACAACAGAGGCAGAATTCATTGCAATGACAGAAGCTTGCAAGGAATTGCTGTAGATGAAGGCATTCGTCCATGAACTGGGTTTCAAGCAGGAGAAGTACACTTTGTACTGCGATAGCCAGATTGCTATCTACCTTGGTAAAAATTTGACATTTCACTAGAGGTCAAAACATATCAATGTAAGGTATCACTGGATACGAGACGTCCTGAGCTCAAGGCTGTTAGAACTCAGGAAAATTCACATCGACGACAACGGTGCCGATATGTTCACCAAGGTTTTACCGAAAGAGAAGCTTGAAATCTATCGTGCCATAGCCGGGATGGCAAAACTCTCCACATAGTCAGAGTGGGGAGAGACAGAGAACTACGATTGGCTTGATCCCAACTCAGGGTACGTAGGCAGTCATACAAATGCAGCCAAGAGTGGATCATTTGGAGGATCCGATTTGGATGATTGATGGTCGGCTCAAATTTTCACGGCAAATCTTCATCGATGGGGAGATTTGTTGAAGTGAAGTTGCTGGAACCAGCAAGGCAGAAGCTGGACACAAGTTGTATGCATTTGCATGCAGTCAAGTCAGCCGAAAGTTGAAAGCAACACTCTCCAGCTTGCAACAAGCGTGTTGCCAACTTGCCAAACCGCTTGTTACTGTAGCACGCGATTTGAGCATTATAAAAGGAGCCTTAGAGCTCAGTTATCATCATCCCAAAACAGAGAGAATTGAGAGTAAAGAGGGTTGAGAGGTTTTTTGTAAAGTTTTTGTATAAAGCTTTGTAATTGTTTTGTGGTGTAATAAAAGAAGAGTTTTCCTCTCACATCTCCTCTATTGTGTGTGTTTAATCACAACAAAATTTTAGTAGGATTCGAGATGATTTTCATTTTGAATTTGATCTTTTAATCTAAAAAAATCTCAGTTTTTTTTTTGAGATTCGAGATAATTTTTCGTCATGATACAAACAATATACATGATTGAAAAAACAAAGGGGAGATGGAAGAAGAATGAGAAAAGCGAAGGAGAAAATCATAAAAAGATGAAAAAAAAGGTAGGGAAGGGGAAGAGGGCGTGCTGTGGAAAATTTAATTTTGTTTTTGCTTCTTTTGAGATTAGAGAGAGGTTAGTTAAAATACTAATCCCGGGTTGACCCCGATTCGACCTTGATCGGACCTCTTATCATTAACTCTCTGACAGATCAGGTCGATGAACCGATTCGAATTTTAAAACACCGGTCTTAACCCTTCATTTCAGGGACCACAAAATTACTATAATAAACTTTCAAATATAAGATTAAATATTGATAAAATTAAAAGCACAAATTTATTAATTATACTTAAGGTTTGGACATTTTTTTTTGTTTCGATTTAAAAATGAAAGAGTATGAGTCCTTAAAAAAAAAAAAAATGAGTGGAAGAAAGTTTGTTATCCTAATTATTTAAATAAAACGAACAAAATTAATAAATTTCGTCCTACTCCATTATCATCCGCAAGTATAATCAATGAAATATTGAATTTTTTATAATAATTCTCTATTTATTTAGATCAATTATATATTCACATGGTATAAAAATCGCTGTCCGACTCAACTCACTCTAGTCTAGACTGTCAGATCTGTATCCAAACCAAAGTCTTCGTCTCCTTTGATTCTTTTATTTTCATTTTTCACAAAGCCCTACATCTGAACCTCTGTTTATCTTGAAGTGGATCTGTGACCGATCACAGGCGAGGTTGCTACTGGATCTTTTTTCTTTAACTGCATGATTTTGTTCTGTTCTTAACCAATAATGGCCGCTCCAAATCCATCGCCCATGCAGGTTTTTTTTTTCTTTCAGAAACCAACTTGATATGTTTATAAGTTTGTAATTTTTTTTTTTTTTGGGGTTATTTTGGGTGTCAATGAAAGTGAAGTGGGGTGATGTTATGTTGTCAGGTTGGTTCCTACTTTGTGGGGCAATACTATCAGGTACTTAAGCAACAGCCTGATATTGTTCATCAGTTTTACTCAGATGCCAGCTCCATGATCCGGGTCGATGGAGATTCCAATGAGTCTGCTTCTTCAATGCTGGTAAAAATCTTTTTTCTTTTCATTTATTTTTGTAAATATGTAACTGTTCTGATAAAGGAAAAAGAAATATTTGTGAAATGCATTCGTAATGGCTAAATGTATGAAGTTGGTGTTTTTATTTGTTTGTAAATTGCACTGTGGCTTCTCCATATTAGTCTCCTGATCTGGAAGCTATAGAAAATTTTGCGTTGTTTGTAAATTGCACTATGGCTATGACATCCCAGAAAGGAAAGTGTGTTTGGAATGTGCTTATAAGCAGTGGCATAGCCAGAGACAAAATTTGATTTTGTAGATACTCCTCATTTTATAAAATTATCTTATTAACAAATCAGACTTTTCATGAATTTATAGGACATATTTTAACAATTTTTTTGATTGAGTGTGGGCGACTACCCCCGCTCACCTATATGTTGCTCCGCTACTGTTTATAAGGACTTGTTTTGGTAGTCAAAGAGGACAATACGTTGTTAGTGGGGAGCATAGTTGTCAAAGACGTGCCTCAGGTTTAGGCCACTGCGCCTCGTGAATTCAGGCGAGGCAACCTTCATCAGGTGTTCACCTTTTGTGCCTAAGTGGGCCTAGGCGTGCCTCATAAAAAGGGTGGGAAAACCCTTACTCGAATTGACCCACTCAATCTCGAAATCAAGTTATATAACATTTATTTAATAAATTATGATAGATTTTATGGTGGACTTTAAATTTCGACAAATACCTTAATTTTTATTATTAGTATTTGTATTATTGTGATTTTTTTGATATTTTCAACGATTTCTCTTTGTTTTAGTTCACTGGATACTTATATATATTTTTTGCAATTTGCGCCTCACCTTCATCAGGGCGCAAGGCGCGCGCCTAGGCTCTAGTACTCTTTGCGTCTTAGTGCACTTTGCGTCTTCAACAACACTGCACTGGGGAGGGTCATCACAATGGCTTCTACACAGTAATCCCCTAATCTGGAAACCATAGAAAATTTATACTATGTCTGACTTTGAGTTATGATAGTCATTGCAAGTACAAACTTGTGCTATTTTCTTGTTGATTGGCTGTGGTGATTAGATTTGATGTGTTTTCTATAGAAGGTAAGTTCTGACTTATAAAGGACTTTTCTTCTTTGGTTAGGCAATTCAACTTTTATTTATTACTTCAAATTTAAACTATCAATGTATAGGCTCTGTGTCTGCTGATGTATAACGTATTCACTTAATTAATTTTCTTTTATATTCTTACTTTTAACTTTTTGTCTGCAGGATATTCATTCACTTGTCATGTCACTAAATTTCACTGCAATTGAGATCAACACAATCAATTCGCTTGGTTCTTGGAATGGAGGTGTGTTGGTGATGGTTTCAGGTTCCGTCAAAACTAAGGATTTCAGCGGACGAAGGAAATTTGTGCAGACCTTTTTCCTTGCTCCTCAGGAGAAGGGTTATTTTGTTCTTAATGATATTTTCCAGTTCCTTGACGAAGAACCGATTTACCAGCATCCACCTCCGGTATTGTCCGAAAATAAGTTGGATGTTCAACTTGATGATTCTAGCCCTCTTGCTGAACAACCAGGTACAATTATAAAAATTTATAAATAATACTAGAATCAAGCAGTTTTGAGATATGTGAGTTGAAAGACAGGAATATGATAATGATACTTATTATTAATACAAATACCCATCTTAATTTGTAGGAGAACTTTTATGTTTTAGGCTGACTTTTTATCTGAGCTTATACGTTTTAGTCAACTATACATTATAATTATTGTTCAATCTGTTGGTCAACTACAAATATAATTGAGTTGAGCATTATGATGGGTTATATATAGGTTATTGGCGATCTTTGATCAATATTATTTAATGATTGACAATTACTGTGGTTGCTCTGATTTGTTTGATTTAGAAGCTTCTGATTATGTCCTGGAAGAAGAGGCCAGAGAGTATGTAAGCTCAGTTCATATAGAAGAAGATCCGATTGATAAATACAGTCTCCCAGAGCAAGATCAGGAAGAAGAATCTGAACCTGAACCTGAAATTGTGGTTGAGGAAACTCCTGCAGAAGAAGCTCCATTATCATTTCAAACTGATGTGAACCCTGTGCAGCCCCCACCTGTCACTCCTGTGGAAGAGCATGTGGACGAGCCTCAAATAAAAACTTATGCTTCTATTGTAAGCACGGTTTGTACGCTCTTTTTAATTCATGTGAGCTCACATGATATTGTTTATCTGCACCCTCAGGCATGTATTGCTAGTTGCTACATGTGTCTTCTATATCATCTAACCATCATCTCTGAGAGCATTGTTAAAATACTCTTATAAGAGGCAAGTGTTGTTAAAGAAAAGTTTGTTAAAACTATATATGGTCATTCTCACTCTCTTACTGTGCTCCTTTCTAATGAATGTTTCTTCTAGTTTAATTTCGACATGGAGCTTCATTTGTTGAATCTGCTAATATAGTATCTGAATAGGTAATAAATGTTTTACATCCTGTTGGATATCAAAGTCCCATCAAATTTTACTGTTGCATAAATGTTATGTCTAGCATGCTCCATGCCCAGAACAATTCTGTCGTTGCAACAGAACGATGTGAATAAGAATGCATATTCACCTTTGACATATAATTGGTAGTGTTGTGGGACATATGTTTGGAAAGTAAGAAAAGCAAGATAATAAGTGTCCTAATAGTTGATTACTTGAGCCAGAACCATTTGTGGGAGGGCTGGCGCTCTTAAATTTTTATTTTCTGTGCTTAGTTTATGATCTGTTGAAGTGTTACCAAGTGACTAATTTATAGTTGTTTTCAATATTTTGAAAACATGCAGCTGCGAGCATCTAAGAGCCAGAATGCATCATTTGTTACTACTCAACCATCCTTTACCAAAACTGCCTCAACATCATCAGATTGGAACCCTACTCCCCATCCCGCAACCCAGCAGTCAAATTATGCATCCTCATTTGTGCCTGAATCCAGGGTTTCCTCATATGTGCCTGAATCTGGATTTGAAGCAGCGGATGAAAGCTTGGCCATAGATGAAGGTTAATTTTTTTGTTTTTAAAAAATCTATTGCTTATAGTGAAGATTTATAATATATAATAATATAGAAGTTAATCATTGTGCCTTTGCTGGCTGTGTCAATATTTCTTCCCACAGGACTGAATGATAATAACTATTGATTTTGCAGGGAAGTTATCTCCTCTGCTGTATATAATTCTTTTTGAAAACTGTTGATGGTCTTTCACTTTTCCATGAGACTTGAATTCAAATATTGTGGTTGACTGAGATATGCTAATCTCTAAATCTCATAGCCTCAACTTGTGCAAAGGCTGTGATTATTGGCCTGGATCATCTAGTATTTTTATGTGACCCTTTATTCATATGAGTTTCTTGTGTTTTCTATAACCAAAAAGTTATTCGAGCTTGTTTATTTTCATTTTTGGTAGCTTGCCTTTTATTGTTTGAGACTTGAGTTTTGTTGCAATCCAGTGAAATGTTGTTTAGAAATTCGATGTTGGTGCTTAGCAGAGTCATATGATTATTATCCTTTCAGGTGAAGTGAAATCTGTCTATGTGAGAAACTTGCCCTCTACTGTTACTGCTTTCGAAATTGAGCAGGAGTTTAAGAACTTCGGCAGAATCAAGCCTGATGGTGTGTTTGTTAGAAACCGGAAGGTATTTTTTCTTCACTTCTAATTTAGCGTCTACATGTATTATTGGAAGAAGCTGAATTAGCAATTGTGTTACATACAGGATGTTGTTGGTGTTTGCTATGCGTTTGTTGAGTTTGAAGACATTTCTGGTGTTCAAAATGCTATCCAGGTTTGATTTTGATATAGATCATCAGTTGCAGTTGCTGTTTTAATAAGTCTGTTGACAACTTGACATTTCTAATGTGGTCTTTTATTATATTATCGATCAATTCTTCACTTATCATTGGCCTGACTTGTCTTGTTTGTTCTGTAGGCATCTCCAATACTGTTGGCTGGAAGGCAAGTCTACATTGAGGAGCGGAGACCAAACAGTGGCAATACTTCTCGAGGAGGAAGTGCGTGTCTCAATCCTTTGGTCTTTCTATCTTTTTCAGAGGCTGATATTATCTTTCGTGTTATGATAAACATTCACAATCTTTATATGGTTGGATTCTGAAAATTTTCTGATATGTTGGTGGCATGGAGTTGTATAATTTCTTCTGCTTCAAGCCATTGCATTGATGTTTATTTTTACCATTTTCTGTGTGCGTGGACATGATTGTCATTCGTTAACTGAGGTAACATGGGTGCTTGGCTCATGAGTGTCTCACTTGCATACAATAACATGTGCTGTATCTATTAGCACTTAAAATTCATACTCAAATTGTGGTTCTGATAATGCTTTGCTGCCATGATCAGGAAGGGGAGAGGCAGGGGAAGTTACCAAACAGAGCCTCCTAGCGGACGCTTTAGTGGTCGTGGTTTGGGCAGGGGAAGTGCGCGCAAGATGGTGGTGACTATAACAGATCAAGAGGCAATGGTTTCTAACGTGGTTCACAATGAGACCATTAGATTTAGGAGACCAAGTATGAACAGGCGAAATCATTCAAGGGGATCGTACTTTTTTGATCTAATGGTGTTGCTGATTCCTGGTGGAACATTTTTGCTTTTCTAAATGATTTACATAAATATATTTGTATTTTATGTGGTTGCCATTTTGGATGTTGTCCAGGGACACTTTTTTGCTTCATCTGCTGTTACAAATTTTCATCTTCTCCTCTTGAATGGTTTTTATCATGCAATTCATGGGGATATTTTTGGGATTTTTGAGACGTGTTGTGACTTGTGAGGAATGTGATGTGCTCGTTTACTATATCAAGCCATTTTCTCTTACTATTTGTTTTCATGGTTTCTTTGTATTTTGCGATTCTTCTGGATTCTGAAACAATTTGGAACTCATTTTGTTTGCGACATTCACATGAAATTAAACTGATTTTCTTGTTAATGATGGAAATAGGATTCAAAAGAATTTTCATTTGTTGATGATATTATGTAATACTACAGAAGGAATGTAACCCAGCATGGTTTCCTTTTCTTTCCATCTCTTTCTATGTTGTATTTCAATTGGAGACCTCTCTCTCCAAACTTTTACAGGTTCGCATTTGCTGAAGCCACCACGGGTCGACCAAATTGGGTGGCGATGGAGTTAAAATCTCTTGTGCATCACTTCATCATCATCTTCCTGGGTTTCCCAGAGGAAACCGGCATATGATGCATGGACATGACTGAAAAACAAGACATTGGAAGTCCGGTAATTGAAGCTGAAATTATGCATTTATAATTATTAAGAAACTCGGATTCTAGAATATATATGCATATATATATATATATATATATACCTATTTTCAGGGGAAGCATGAACTGCTATTTCATAGTAAGTAGCAGCTCTGTCTTCATCTTGGTGAAGCTCCCATACTAACTTGGCATATTGTGACAGAATCTCACCATCTCCAGAATCTGCTAAAATGGTGCGAGAGTAATACTCCTCAGCCTTCAGAAGATCTTGCTTGGACTGTGAGTAAAATCAGAAAGATTTAAATGCTTTAATTTCTGAATAAATGTTAATTACATTCCAATATAATGCTATTATTTCTTGTAGATGATTAATGATATTAATTTTTTATTTCCATTACTATCCATGAAAGCTGGAAACATGTTTAAAATTAACAGAGCACAGTAGAGGGAACACGACTCACCTGATACAGAAATTGAGCATAATTACTCAAGAACAAAGGGTTTCCTGGATTTTCCTCTACCATTTTCTTATAATACTCCTCGATCCCTTGGCTGCCCCGACCGTTCCCACTGGAGCCTGCTGAATTAAACTCGCCTCCTCCACCTCCGCCAAAGCCACCTCGACCGCCTCCTCTACCACCAATGCCAAGTCCCTTTGCCAGATACATCTTTTGACCAACCAACCATCTTTCCTCTTCATAACCACTATTCCAGAGTGTTTCCAAAATGTTCACCTCCTTACCAAGAGCCATGTTTGTCATCTCATTATTCAAATTAAATCCACCACCTTCCATGGCCATGACTCTCTCTCCACTAATCATATTTCTCTGCGACATCTCTTCATCATTTTCGTTGGAGTATTCTTCTCTGTCTTCATTGTCTTCCCAATCACTCTCATCATCTTCTCGCCTACCTCTGAAGTTAGAGTAGGAAAAAGACGGTATTGATTCCAACATAACGCCCTTGTTTCTCCCTGAAACCTTCATACTGCTAGGCTGGTTTGTGTTAAAGAAATCTTCCTCATCCTTGCAGGAAGCATAAGCTAGTCCTTGCAAGTTTCCTTCAGATTGCGCCCTGCCAATGCCTTTATGATCAGCAACAGAGGGGGATCTGTGAGAGGAGTTGCAAGAGACAGTAGGTACATTAATTGCCGCAGGATAGAGTTTATTGTAGCTATGGCTGCGGTGAATGGTGGTGGTGGTTGGTGATGGTTGGTGGCAGGTGGTGCTTGAAGGTGGTGTTGGTTTCATGGTTTTGTTGGAACCCTCTTGATTGGAGAAAAGAGAGAGCCAAGAGCTGGTGTTGAGGAGCTTCTTAGCAACATCTCTTTACTTTTCTTTTTTGATTATGTCTTTTGTGGGGGCTTTTGAGCAAATAATGAAGATGATATTATATATCTTTGCCACAGGAAATATTCTACAATTATAAATCACAAGATATATAGATTTAGGCAATTTTAAGTAAAAGCAAAAATTTCTAGCCAACCCCATTATTAGAAGTCATATTTTCTTAATTTGCATTTGACAGCAAAAAGATAAAAGTTAAATTTGAAATATAAAAGCAGAGAAGATGCCCCTTAGTTTTGAGATGCAAAAATAGTTTCAGCCCTAAATACAAGGTTCTAATGTTGTTTAATAATTAATGCACGAAAAAAATTAGAATTTAAAAAAGAAAAGAAAAAAAGAGAGATTATTTGCGTTCTGGAGAGAGGTTTGATTTGATAAAGTTGTATTAAAGGTATTTTAGATAATTTAATTCTTTAAAAAAATTTTACAACCTTACTCTCAAAAGATTGAAATTTGAGTTTCTTTCCGCAGAAACTGCAAAATAGTTTAACCGCAAACAATACAAATAAATAAATAAATAAAAAGAACTTTTATATTAAAAAATCTATTTTAAACATTAGAAAACCATTTTAAACACAAATGAAGTAATAATACACATGATATGTAGTTACTAAATAGGATATTGTCCGTTTTGATACAATATATTATGGATTAAAATCTAAACATTGTTCCTTACGGTTTTGTTTTTGACACCAAAGATTTCAAGCACTTGGTCCAAAAGTTATTTAGCTGGTTATGCTAGTTAAGGACAGTCAAGTATTTATAATCACATCTCATTGCTCAATATCAAACAATATGAGATATTATAATCTACCTCTTTGGACTCAATATACTTGTTAGTATATTTTTAGTTGGGTGAGTTAGCTATGATACTATTTGTAGTGACCAACTAACACAAAATTATCCGTTTTGACACAACACATGGTGGATTACAAACCCAAACCCTAACTTTATAGCGACGATCCAATTAGCATGATATTATCCACTTTGGCATGGTGGATTGGAAACCCAATTAGTGAATTTTATACGTCAGGTTTGCTTTTGGAAGATCATTTAATTGTTGATTAAGTCAGTACATTTTATCCCTATTAATATGAGGTGTTTTCGAGTAAAATTTAACAAGTTAAAATTTGAAGTATCTTGGATGTGTAGTGCATACACCAGAAGATATAAAAATTGAAATAAACTAGTAATCCGGACATTTGAAGATGTAGACGCTGGTTTTCATGAGTGGGTGGATTATGGATACGAAATTGGATTCCGTGACGGATAAACCTAAACTTAGAGAGTCTCACAATATGAAGTGTACTCGTTAAGCATTTGGGCAACACATATGAATAATATAGATTATTCATAATACTTCACCGAATTAAATGAGTTAATTTGAATTGTTTAAACAGTTAAACGAAAATACATGCAATAGGGGCATTTCAGTCAATTAATAATTAATATGTATTTGTATTTGTATTTAATACAAAATTTGATTTGATACATATTAATTAATTGTCAAATGAGACTTTGACACATGTCATTAATATATGTATTTGTTATTTAATGTAATAAAAATACATATATAATAATAATCACATCAATTAATTATTTAGATGTTTAAATATTAAATATCTAGATAATTAAATTATTTCAATATTACATAAATGTTATGCAATATGTTTGATTATTATTGGTTACATGTAGCATGATTTTATTAAGCTTAAAGTTTACAAATTGAATTTGTTAATTTAAAGCTTATTTTCATTTTTCATTAGATTAATTGACCAAATGACCAAAATACCCCTCCTTTAACCCCTAAGTCGGTTTTGGCTTGTATTTAAAGTGGAAAATTTTTGTGTTTCATTTTAAGTAAGCCATGGTCGAAACTCATCTCAAAGAAAGCACCCAAAATTTTCTTGAAGAATCAAGGAAGAAGTGAAGAAAATCAAGAAAAAGTTTAAAGATTTTAGGAGATTTGGAGGTAATCTTCATAAATCTTAAACTTAGAAATTTTGTTTCTTGTTCTTGAGTATCTAGACATGTTCTAGGGTTTTTTCCTTTCTCATATTTTGGAGGATGAATTTGGAGGTTAGATGCATGTTTGAAGTTTGATTGGATGATATTAGTTAAATATTGATTCAATTTTGTCATTTGATGACTTGTTGCCATTCTAGAGTGTTATGACCACTCTTGTAATTCATAGAATTGTTCTTGAGTTCTTCAAAGGTGGTGGCTTTGATTGATGTTAGTATTAATATGATTAATGTTGAGAAAATTGGATTTAAAGCATGAAAAATGATATTTTTGGTTACCAAATCAGATCTGGAATTTCTGTGATTTTGGTTATGAAAAATATGTTGTATAAATGTATTGGATGTGTTTTGGGCATTGGAACAATTGCCGGAAATTATTTCGGAGTTGAAATATGTGAAAATGACGAAAAACGGCGTTACCGGGTGAGTTTTGGGCTTACCGGGTATCTGCTGTCCAAACAGTGAATTGGCCACTGTTTGGGCAGCCCATGAACTGCCCAAGCACTATTGGATCTTACCTGGGCAGCCCCATCTGTGTTTGTTGGTCGGTTCGGACAAAAACACGTTTTATGCCTTTTTGCGGAAAAACGTTTTCGTAAAAGTTTCGCGATGTTTCTTAATTATTTATGTCGTTATTTGATATCGAATAAATATGTTTAGGTGAAATATGAATGAATTATTCATATTGGATATTGATTAATTTATTCGGTAATTTAAAAAGTTTTAAAATAATGATTTCACCCGAACCGTGAACTTCTACTGCGCCCGCGCCAAAACCCCAACATGGTTAACTTCCATATAACACCAGTAGATTCCGAAGAGAAAATCTTATCAATTTTTTGAAGGGTTAATCATATCTTTATAATTTATTACTGAACGTCGTCTGTTGTTACTGTTGTGTGAGGAACGGACAAATCCGAGTGCAGCGGAAACCCGCCCGAGATCAAATCGCGAGCGAATAAAAAATATATATTTTATAATTTTCGGTAGTCCTTAAAAATAAATTGGGTTTAAAATTTTTAATTACAAACTTAAAATTTCCAATGCATTAAAACATTTTCATGTATTAAAAGTTATCATAAGTCCATTTAAAAATTTCAACACACTTTAATCAATTTATCAACTATTGACAAATTAAAACTAAGCATCCTAATTATTTCCAACACTTGAAAATAATCCAAACATACTAAAATTAATTTTCCAACACTTGAAAAAATTAATTTAAGCATACAAAATAATTTTCCAACTCTTGAAAAATTAATCCAAGCATTCAAAATTAACATATCAATTATATACTAATTTTCAACACTCAAATGCTTCTAATTCCTCACTAACATGCTTCCTATTAATCCAACAAATCCACAACAATTTTTCTCAACAATAATCATCAAGAAATTGAACAATAAATTTACAAATTAAATTTTACCAACAATTTCTTTCAATCCTTGCCAATTTGTGAAGGGTGATAAGATTCCATAATCAAGATAATTGAAGGGAGAAAATCAAGGAATATCTTTTTTGAATCCTTGTTGTAATTATATCTTTTATCTAGTAGTTAATCTCTTTCCTATTTCAAATTTCAAACATTGTGTATTTATAGTACTAAATGTCATTGTAAATAATAAGTGAGAATATATTCTTCTTCAACTTGTCCTCTTCAATTCTACATGGTATCAGGACCAGATCCCTTCTCTACTTTTTTTTTTCTCCACAATCTCCAACCTCCGTTCCAATGGCCTCCGACGGTACCCAAAATGTCATCCCCAACACCCAAGAACCTACAAAACCTTTGATCATAGTTGCCATCCACAACTCAATCAAACTCACATCAACAAATTATCTCTCCTGGAAAACCCAAATTGAAGCCATTCTAATCGGCTACGATTTACAAAAACACATTGATGAAAATCATCAAACCCCACAACGTACCGTCACCACCAATAATGTCACTTCTCCAAATCCCGAATATCATACTTGGCTACGCCAAGACAAACTGATCTTTGCAGCAACCATGTAGAAGTTTTGGAGATGATAGGTTTGAAGAAATATATTTTCCTTATTATTCACAATGGCATTTTGCACTACATATACAAGGCCATGTGGTCTCCCAATGCCCTCTCTTCCGCCAACACTTCCCCGGTGCGCAACCACCAACCAGGTCGACCAATTCCTCCAACCCTCGCACGCCCAGTCCCTGGTAATATCAAGCAAATGCTACCACCACCTCTTCATCCAACCAAAACTGGCTTCTCGATAGTAGAGCCTCACATCATGTCACTACTGATCTGAACAACCTTGCCCTCCACTATCCTTATGACGGCACAGATGAAATAATGATCGGTGACGGCACTGCCCTGCCCATTTCCCACCATGGTTCTACCTCTCTTAATACTTAAACTAACTCTTTCACCTTATTTATGTTTTATATGTACCCAATATGAAACGAAATCTCATCTCCATTTCACAATTTTGCAAGTCCAATAACACTTCCATTGAGTTTTTACCTCTTGTTTTCATGTGAAGGATCTCCGCACGGGGGCAGTTCTGTTGCAGGGTCGAACTAAGGATGGTGTCTACGAGTGGCCGACCACCCCCACTCGGTCTCCTCCAATCGCCTATCCAAGTGTCAGCACAACTGTATCTGAGTGGCATCATCGGCTCGGGCATCCCTCGTCGTCCATCTTCAAACGCATCATGTCTTCATTTAATTCCTCTGTCTCTAATTCATGTTATTCAAATAATCATTGTAATGCATGCCAATGCAATAAAAGTCACAAATTACCGTTCTCTACCTCCACTCTTACTACCTCTGCGCCTCTTGAAGTTATATATACAGATTTATGGACCTCCCCGGTCTACTCCTTCGACAACTTCAAATACTACATAATCTTCATCGACCATTTCACCAAATACATATGGTTATATCCCCTAAAGCGAAAATCCGACACCCGTGATGTCTTTGTGCGCTTCAAGGCACTGGTCGAAAAATTCTTCAATCGCCCTATCATATCACTCTACTCTGACAATGGGGGGGAATACCAAGCCCTCTCTTCCTTCCTAACAATCCATGGAGTCTCCCATCTGACATCTCCTCCTCACACTCCTGAACACAATGGGTACTCTGAACGTCGTCATCGACATATCGTCGAAACAGGTCTTCTCTTCTTACTCACTCCTCCATGCCTCTCTCATATTGGTCCTTTGCGTTCTCCACTGCAATATATCTTATAAATCGCATGCCCACACCGACCTTACACCACCTACACCTCACTCCCCCTATCAAAACTCTTCGGTCATATGCCGAACTACTCGAAACTTCACAGCTTTGGCTGTCTCTGTTACCCTTGGCTCCGTCCATACACATCTCACAAACTTGAGTCTCGGTCCTCTCCTTGTGTCTTCGCAGGATATTCTCTCACTCAGAGGGCTTATCTCTGTCTCGAGCCTTCCACAAATCATCTTTACACCTCCCGACATGTCCGCTTCGTTGAGTCAATTTTTCCCTTTGCCACAACTCCTTTGTCTCCTTACCGGGCCACTCCTTACACCATCTCTGAATGGTGCTCCATGACCTTACCGGTCCTGAACCCACCATTGCTGAATGTCGACTCTACACCCCGACAGAATTCCACACCCATCAATGCCCCGAGCCAACCTCACCCTCCATCTCACATAATTCCCACAGGTCCAACCACTTCACAAGCATCAGCAGACCACATATGTCCTATCGGGCATAACCAATCCCGAGCATCACCATCACTTTCCAATCAAAACAATCCTAACCGACCACAAACAACTCCACAACTCGACGACCAATCTAACCTCAATCGACCCCCTACGAACAGAAGTCACTCACCCCTCACCAATAATCCACATAAAAACCGACCTCATACACACAGCCGGGTATCAACCCTCCCCAAAAGTACAACCAGCGACACTCAACCTGATCACTCCCGACCACAACCCAACACCGACCACACAAAACCAACCGAAAATGACCCAACAACTACAGCTTCCCAGACCGACCACACAAAAAAAAACCGACCTCTTGCACACTCAACTCCACATCCCATACCCGACCAAACCGAACCCGACCACCCGAATGAACATTCCGACTTACCCCGTGTCATTGTCACACGTTCCAAGCACAACCTACACAAACCAATTCAAAAACTTAACCTTCACGCCCAGCTTCTGCAACCTACACTCGAACCCACCACCATTACCCAAGCCCTCAAGGACCCTAAGTGGCGCCAAGCTTTGTCAGAAGAATATAATGCACTACTTCGCAATGGGACATGGGAACTGGTGCCACCCTGTTCCGACCAGAACCTGGTCGGATGTAAGTGGATTTTCCGCACCAAATTTCATGCTAACGGTTCTATTGACAGGTACAAAGCTCGATTAGTTGCCAAGGGATTCCATCAAAGACCTGGCGTAGATTATTATGAAACCTTCAGTCCAGTCATCAAGCCGACCACAGTTCGGATTGTTCTCAGTCTTGCGGTTAGTCAAGGATGGTCTCTCCGACAACTTGACATCAACAATGCCTTTCTTCAAGGCACTCTCACTGAAGATGTTTATATGTCACAACCTTCGGGCTTCATTGATCGGGATCACCCCAATCACGTCTGCAAACTTCGCAAAGCCATCTACGGCCTCAAACAAGCTCCTCGAGCATGGTACCATGAACTGCGTCAATTTCTTCTACAGTCCGGCTTCACCAACTCAATGGCCGACACCTCACTGTTCATCTCCACCAACGCCCAAACCACACTATATCTCTTAGTCTATGTAGACGACATCATCATAACTGGAAATGATGTTGCAACTGTCCGCCGATTCATAGACCAACTCTCTAAGCGCTTCTCACTCAAGGACCTTGGCCAACTTGCTTATTTCCTTGGGGTGGAGGTTACTAGCCACAACGATGATCTTTTCCTTAGTCAACGCAAGTACATTGCCGATCTGCTCACCAGAACCCACATGGTTACCGCCAAGCCAGCCTCAACTCCTCTGGCGACAAACCCGACACTCACGTTACAATCTGGATCTCCCTTACCTGATCCGACCGAGTACAGAACTATTGTCGGGAGCCTCCAGTATCTCTCCCTCACTCGACCAGACATTGCTTATACTGTAAACAAACTTTCTCAGTTTATGCATCAACCGACCGATGAACATTGGCATGCAGTCAAGCGTCTACTACGATATCTCTGTGGCACTCTGGACCATGGCATATTTCTCCGCTGAAACTCCCCTCTCTCACTCCATGCCTTTTCCAACGCTGATTGGGCTGGCAACAAGGACGACTTCACCTCCACTGGTGCTTACATAGTTTATCTGGGTCATAATCCTATTTCCTGGAGCTCCAAGAAACAACGCTCTGTTGCACGCTCATCCACTGAGGCCGAGTACCGATCAGTGGCCTCCACTGCTGCCGAACTTAGATGGATTTGTGCTCTCCTTACTGAACTTGGTGTCATTCTCTCTCTCCAACCAGTAATCTACTGTGACAATGTTGGGGCAACCAATCTCTGCTCCAATCCTGTTTTCCACTCACGCATGAAACATGTCGCGCTTGACTACCACTTCATCCGAGAACAAGTTCAAAATGGTCTACTCCGGGTCTCCCACATCTCTGGAGCTGATCAACTAGCGGACGCCCTCACCAAACCGCTTGCTCGGTCTCCTTTCAATTCAATCAAGTCCAAGATCGGACTCTCTCCACGACCGTCCATCTTGTGGGGGCATGATAAGATTCCATAATCAAGATAATTGAAGGGAGAAAATCAAGGAATATCTTTTTTGAATCCTTTGTAATTATATCTTTTATCTAGTAGTTAATCTCTTTCCTATTTCAAATTTCAAACATTGTGTATTTATAGTACTAAATGTCATTGTAAATAATAAGTGAGAATATATTCTTCTTCAACTTGTCCTCTTCAATTCTACAAAGGGTTGCATCCAAGCTTTTCCAAGTCCCCAAGCTTTGAGTCCTTTCAAATCTCTTCTTCCTCCACCAAATTGAGCTTCTCCAAGAACAAATCTTGGTGATCAAAAGGTGGTTTGATCACTCAAGAATAGCAACCAACTTTTCCCCAAATTTTAACTCTTAAAACCCTAGGAATAAGAAAACCTCAAGAACATAAATTAACCCTTAACACTTAGGGATTAATTCCATGGACTTGATTATATGGATGGTAATATTTGGTGAGATTATAGGCTTGATTTTGAAAAGCA
>SKCR01000092.1:0-236833 GCA_019454045.1 Zanthoxylum bungeanum
ACCTTAATAGAAACCAACCGGACGACATTCATCTCATACCTATTCTAAAATAGGTAATGAGTCCATACGAGCATTGTATTTGTAAGCCTGCTCATATGTATGTGTTGTAATGGTTTTGTGTTTCTGGATGCTTTGACTATTATGTATACTTCGTTGCTAATTACACGATGATTGCATATACATATGAATATATGTGTGTGTATGATAGATTTTATGATATATATGGATTATGTGTGTTTACGTGGAATTAATGAATGACTTGAAAACCGATGTGAATATAAGTTTTTATAAGTATATATGTTAAGTTTGTTATTGTATGTACATATATTGTAAAAGAGACTGAAAGTGTTTGTAAGCTTATGGTGATGGACATTTCTCCAAATAGGAATTCTAAAATTGGATTTGCATGAATATAAGAGAAGTGAGATATGATTTCTGCACTGATATGCGTGAATGCGTATGAGTTATAAATGTTAAATAATGTATTCTGTGACATTTAAATCCTTGCCTTGTGTGCTTTGAATGTTCTTTTATTAGATTGGCTCATATATAAGCATCCAAATATAGGAGTTGACATGTGTAAATAATAAAGGATAATAGAAAGTTGATAAATATGAACTTGTCTTGGTAATTCTAAAAATTTGATGATACATTTGACTTGTATGTTTGTTTATAGTATGAGTGTGGTTACTTACGGAGTTTTATAATCACACCAAACTAATTTGCTAGTTTTACAGGTTGACTACCAGATGGGTCAACCACTCTGGCTTTGGAAGCTATGCTCGAGATGCAGATCACCCAAGTTGAAGTCACCTCGCAAGTTTCCTAGGAAAAGTCTTTGAAGTTTATGATTTATGGTTATTATAGTACTTTTCACTCTGAGGACGCAATTTTGCATTTACTAAGTAAAAGTTTTGATTGCATGTGATGATGTGAGCACAGAGATCTTAAGTGTTGATTGATGTTGTAGGCACGGAGCCCTTAAGTGTTTATTTTAATTTTGATGTGTTTTGTATGGACCTGAGCTCCTTTTGGATATTTAATGTTTATTACAAGATTTTGATTTGATGCTAGACTATGATTCAAGTTGTTCAGTTTTAGGATACATCATGTTCGTTTTCATGTAAATTTGGAGGCTTTTGGATATAGGTTAATCATGTCTCCTGCCGGTAGCATCCTGCCTCTAGCAGGGTGTTACAAATTTTGTCTGAAGTTAGTGATCTAAAATTGTCCATAGAGAGCAAATAAAGCGGGTACTTTGTTTACAGTTTATATATAGCTGCAATTCATTCTATAAATGTATGGTGATCTTGATCCGTGATTGTCCATGTGGAGACATGAGAATAGTATAGCAATCCCGACAGATAGCTACGTACTTTGGGGACATAGATAGGGAGTTCACTCCTTCTTGCGAGAAGTAGAAGAGTATCTTCCTTAAGGGTTGATTCGGTACTTGAATGATTAAATCGTTCAAGTCTTTCTATTACGAATAGAAATATTAACTATCATAATGGTTATGAATAAACCATTCATTAGAGAATCAATGGTACTTAAGATAAAAATAATTATAGAGGTATAATAGACATTATGATTTTGGCTCTAATTATGAGATATCTGTGAAGGGCCAATCCATATGTAATGACTATATTGATAGACACTGGCATGGTTTGGCTTATATTATCTATCTGCGGTAATGAAAGTGCATCATTGGGTTTCAAGTGGAATAACCCAAAGTTAATAATTCAGAATATTTAATTAAGAGTTTAATTAATATTCCAAGATTATTGGAGCTCGGAACTTTAAGTCCATTTGGTCATCGTGCTAGCTCCTTATATTGTAGCACATTAAATATAATTGGATAGTCCAATTATATATATATATATATATATATATTATATATTATTAATATCATTTTTGTCACACTTGAAACTATATATTAATTTTAATATATGGTATTTATAATAAATTATTATATGATAATTATTTATTATAAGTTAATAAATTATACATTATAATTTAATAACCATTTATTTTGAATTTCCAAAAATAAATTTCTGGAAACCTCTAATTAGTTTTGGTAGTTACACCTTTTAAAAGGTGATAAAATTTTCAATTTCTTAACATCTAATCCCTTTATGGAAAGTAAATTTTATGTTATAAAAAATTTTGAAAAATCCCTATGGGTGGCCGAATTCTACACATGGGGAAACTGAAGGGTTTGTTTTATTTTGGAAATTAAAAACCCTAGATTTATAAAGAAACTGAGTTTTTCTTTTCCCTAAGCAAAGCCATTCTAACCTTAGCCACTTTTCTTGTTCTTTTTAATCTCTTGTGTGACAAACTTGTGTGACATTTTAATCTCTAAAGAGTTTAACGATTTGTCTGTGAGTATAGTCCACTATATTTTCTGTTGGTAACGAGATATAGCACGAAAGGTTATTTGGTGTCAAACAAAAACTCATCATCTTCTCATTCTCAATAAATCACACGATATGGAGCAATCTTCTACTCACTGTCATATATCATCTTGTGTAACGTTGCTCGATTCGAATTATTTTTTATCCAGAAAAATTACGGAATATTTAGGGGTATTTTAAGACTGTATTGATGTTGTTTTTAACTCAAAATTCATACATTTAATACCGTGGCAGTTCATGCATAAAGGGATTGGTTTGGGCAGTAAGATGGGCGTGATTTTGGTTCCAAAATAGTTCAGATCTGATCTGTTGTTTCGGGACTGAAATTTTGTTTAAAACAAAGGTAAATTTTAGTGAAGGAGCTTGTAACATTCTACCGCAAAAAAGGGGAAGGGCCGAAAAAAATTTCAAGTCCGATCCTAGGTGTCTAATGTGTTTTCGTTTCGTTGAGAAAATGGTTCCTACATTTGGCATCAATAGCGAGGTTGAAAAGTGTTCTTAAACATTCTTTTTTCATTTAGAGTTGTCGTTTTTGTTTGTTTATATAAATGATTATATGCATGTTTAGATGAGTAGACACAAAGTAATATTCATGAGATAAATATTTAATTTTTGATTCATATGATGGATTTTTTTTGCATTGGTCGTAAATATTTCGAACTCGTATTCTTATGTTGTTTTTTGTTTTGGGATGTATGGCCATAAGGTCAATTTTAACAAATTTTGTAATTTAATTTTCGCATGTAAAATTTCATCCTTTGGAATTTGGAGTGCCAAAGTCGCAAAACGAGCCAACATCACCATGGAGCAAGATTTGAAGACCAAGGGATTCCTTGAGAATTTTATGTACTAATTAGATTAGTATAGGAAAAATAAGTCCCCAATCAATGCAAAATTATTATGTATGTTGTATGTATGCTTAATTCGAAATAATTGAATAACATGTCATATAGCTTATGGTGCATACTGTTGCATTTTAACATACCATAACATGTTTCACATAAATTGATATTCTAGACATAAAATATGATTTTATGTAATTTAAAATGGTAAAATTGGAATATGGTATATATGAAAAACGATTAATTAGATTAATTACTTTAATTCTTTAAAATTGAAAATTCTAAAATAATAGCCTTAATAAGTGTATCATGAATTCCATTGGCATATAGGATAGAAACCTGAATGTAAATTCCATAGCCCATTCTGAATGGACGGTAATGTGGTCTGCACTCGAGATACAACTCCACGTACCATTGGAATTTATAACGCGCCTAGATTAATAAAATGGACTTTAGAATTTTAAATTTTAAACATATAGTGAACCAATATTTTAAGAGAACAAATAAATTAGGTCACTAAAACTAGCTTAATTAAATTAGTTTAATTAAGTAAAATAATTAGTAGTGACTAATTGACATTTGTGAGTTAAATTTTAAAAGTTAAAATTGGTAAGGTCACTAATAGTGCACTAGTGTATATAAAGTTATGTTTTAGCTGCCATAAATTTATTGACACCAGTACATTAAAATATTAGATATTTTAAAATAGAAACCTTGTTTTTAAAATAGTGAGTGGGAGAGGAATATATGACAATATATCCCGTGATCTCTGTTGTTATTATGAAAATGTGAGATTCAAAATGTGCCTCGAGACAGTATTGTTTTCGTCCCCTACAGATAATGTATATATTGGGTCAATATCAAGTTTGGATTCCGAGAGGATATTGACTCTAGATGAATCTGGTGAACTGACCCACCATACAGCGGCACTTTACAAGTTAAGCCCAAGGATTTGAAACAACAGGTTACAATCACGAATGAATAATTAAATGTTAATAGAAATTTCATGATCAAATCAAACGGTGGTTAGTTAATATAGGAATAAGAGTTATTCCAGTATATATTATTCAATTGAGACTGTCTCGATGTGACAACCCCAATATGGGAAGCTACCGACAGATGACAGATCACACTGTCACCTAAGCCACTGACTATTAACTAGAAATATTGACATTTTTCTTATCTGAAGTAACTTTTGTTTAATAATATCCAAGCACACAAATTTTATACATATGTGTTAATATATAGACCATAAGTACATACATAATCTGAGTACTCTGTACAAACCACAAACTTGTCATGCATAAAAGAAAACAAAATGGACTACATTTTAAATGAATGTATATCTGACATGATAGACCATTGAGACTTATGACTGCAGTGTTGCTTTTGTCTCTAATCCATGCCTCCAAAATATGGCTCTGGCTCACCAATGAAATAGTCCTGCAAAACTGGAGAGTGGGGGAGGGGGTGAGTCCTAAAGAAATCAGTGAGTGGAGCTATAAAAAGAAAAACTGAAAAGAAACAAGATATTAATGAAAACTTAGAAACAGAGAATCAATATCTGAATTTATAAAACATAATTCGATTTTCCTTTCAAAACTGTAGTGACAAATCATTTTTAAAAGAAATCTATTTGCTTGTGAATCTGCTAATATTATGGCACTCAGGAGCATCAATCCTTACGCATAATCTGGTGGTCTTGGGGCATTACGTCTCGCTGTCCCCCAAGCCACAAATCTGGAGTCGGGGAAACGGATCAATGCTACCCTTCTGACTCAAAAATATGGGATCTAAGTGTATCAACGATCCATAGTCTGAATCTGATTGTGCACACGATATCTATAACCGTCAATTCTATAGCTGTACAAAGTTACATTTGAGGTGGTTTTTTCCCACATGCCTCCCGAAAATCATGAAAACCATACCTAAAAATCATTTCATACTCAAAACATTCATCTGTTAGCAAACTGTATTAAATCTGTTTCTATTTTATTCATAACTCCCCTTTCAATTTAAAAATTTTCTCAAGGCAAATGAAACCAAGGTTTAATAAGCTTTAATGGAAGTCCATTGAAAATCATAACAAATTCTGAATAAATACTCTACTCACAGTGCTAGGCAGGTCAGGTACGGTGCACGGCTTAGATGATCTCCGAGTGTTTTGACGTTGATCTCAAATTTAAATTCTTCTTTAACTAGAACGCCATAGAAAAATAGTGTTGTTGATAGGAGAAATTAAACCCTACTAGACATGATAAAATCTATGTTCAGTTATAGTTCACTACCTAGTTCATTATAGGGGTAAGCATTGAAAACAACAATGTATATCCTAAATGTTGTTTCATCTAGGTCTGTTCCTAAGACTTCCTTATAGTTATAGAGTTATCGTAAACCTAGTTTATATAATTCTGAATATTGGGGTGTCCAGTACTCTACTAAGTTTGAGCCACATTTGCAAGTATGCCTATTTGTAGGCTATCTAGGAGACTAGAGATGAAGTCTTTATAATCATGAAGATAACAAAGTTTTTATATCGACAAATTCTATCTTTCTAGTGGAAGACTATATGGGGGAGTTTAAACCTTAAGGTAAGGTGTTAATTAAGGAGTTACTTGCTGGTTCAACTAGTGCGCCATCATCAACCATAGTTGACAAACACATAGCACCTTCGACATCTGAACATCAATGTATGTTTCTCAAAATGATCTTCCACCTAGACACAGTGGGAGGATTTTACGACAATCCAATCACTATCTAGGAGTTGGAGAGACACAAGTTGTCGTTTCCAGTGATGATGTAGATAATTCATTGACCTATCGTAGTAGAATAGATGATTCTGATAAAGAGGAATGGCTCAAAGCCATGAACCTCAAGATGAAGTCTATGTGTAGGCATTGCATTTTTGCATATCAGCCCGATGATGAGTCTCGTATGGAGACACTACCTCTTTAGTTGTGAAAGCCGCGGGAAATGGACGTTGGAAGGGTAAAGTTGGAAAATGGAATTTTTGTCAGATTTAACTCGTTTGTTTCGCTTCGGGTTCGCTTGTTAGACCTCTGTTTTAAAACACACCAAACCCATTAAATCACATCTCACAAATTAAATAATTAAAACATTTAAAATACATGTCACAAATTAAAACAAATAAATTAAACTTAAATTAAATGAAATTAAATCATATTCACAAATTAAATTAAACTTAAATTAAATTAAATGAAATTAAATGAAATCAAATCATATTCACAAATTAAATTAAACTTAAATTAAATTACATGATTGTTTCCTTTCAAAACCATGCACAGACCATAATACCCTCTCACTATAAAAATAACTCAAATTGCAAACCCTAGACGGGCTCCCTCACTAACTCGGCAGTAACCAAAAAACATAAACAAAAAAAAATGAAACCCTAATCTCCACAGCAAATAAACCTCTCGGCACCCCACGAACTAGCCTCCTCCATCGACCAAAGACAGACACCCTGAAACCCTAAAGCAAATAACCCTTCACTGCCCACGCACAAACCAAATCAACAACAAACCCTTCAAAAACGAACCCCATGCATGACATGTAAAAAACCCTAGCAAGCGCTCCCTTCTCTCTCCACCGAACTGCACACATAAGCCACGACAACAAGAGACAAGCAGCACAGCCCCTTCATCACACAGGCCATTCCTCTCGGCTGAAAACGCCACTCATAAATCTTCACACTCGGCCACCACACTCACACCCATACTTCACGCAGCCAAAGCAAGCCACCAGCATGCCATTAGCCTTTAACCAGCCCCAACCGAGAGCCTTGCACGAATCAAACTGAACCAGCCACTCTCAGTAATAAACCCTTGCACTCAAACCAGAACCCCCTCTCTTTCTCTCTCCAGCTTCAACGCACTACACACTGCTCGTTAACCCTACACACAACCCTAGAGAAGGATCTCGGCAGCCACTCACAGCTTCCCTCTTCTCTCCAATCTCTCACATCACAGTCCAGCGCTCAACCGCCCCTCATTCCCACATCGCCCAGCAGCCACAAACTCAACCTGCCTTGACACTCACTCAGCAAACCATCCACGCACCCTTGCTTCAGGTCATAAGCCCATTCACTCGCATAGACCACAACCTAAGCAAACCCTTCACGCCACTCGTCACAGCCTTCACCTGCCTTATCTCCACTTGCCCCATTCAACAACAAATCACGCACGCCACCTAGCGCCCTTCAGCCACACAAAATTAAACGCACTCAACCAATTCACACCTGCTCCATAACAGCCACACACCATTAAACTGCCAATAAATTCACGCAACAAACACGTACACTAACCCTAGCCTTCAACAATAGCCCCTTTACTGCCCAGTTCAAGCCTCCCTTCACTGCCCAACATCGCACCAAAAACTCCCCCTTAAACTGCCGCAAAACCTCCCTGAAATAAGCCTTAAACTGCCGCATATTCCCCCCTTAAACTGCCGCAGAACAATCCTAAAACCTGCCAGTAAATCACACCCAAACCAGTCCCTAAACCATGCCAAAACAGTCCCAAATCTCTGAAAATAGTCCCCAAAACAGTAGCCTAATAGACCTGAAACAGTAACCAGAAAATACCCTTAAAACAGTAGAGAAACGGAGTGAAAACAACAACCCGAGCAGTGAAACCGCGAGGAAAATCTTTGGATAAGTGAACCAGAAAAGTTGTGGAGTATCAATCCTTCGGACGGCCGTGTAACGCGCTTTCGAGGAACGACAAAAGAGGTTAGACCTGAGGGCACCCTTTTATTCATTATCTTTCGTTATTTTATTTAATTTGAATATTATCGCATGAGAGTCGTTTGAGGCATGATGTGATTGTTGGATGAGCGGATATGTGTTCCCTTTTGTGGTATATAGGATGGAAACCCGGACGTAAATTCCGTAGCCGAATCCGAATGGACGGTAGTGCGGTTTGTACTCGGGATACAACGCCACGTACCACTTAAGAGACACGTATTTCGTCTCATCCAAATTTGTATTTGAGCATGTCATGGTTCTAGGCCGTTTATTTATTATTTTAAGCATGATTTAATTTAGTCTTGTTATTTAATTTTCAAAGCATGATTGTGTTATTTAGGCATGTTGTTTCTTCATTCTTTATGCATGATGTTTCGTTTAGTTTATGTTTATGTTTAATTAGTTATTTGTTTACTTTGGTTTAATGGTTCAATATGCTTGTTGTGTTATATTGCGTGGAGTTATTTGGATGAAAGCATGTTAGATCTAAGTACCCTTGAGCATGACTATTGAGTAGACTCGGTTGATTAATTGCACAAATCATATCATCACAAGTGACATAAGTAAGGGACCATTCCGAACCCAACGGTTTGAGGTCCTCCCTTGCGAGGGGTGAGTGCGGCCTTAAATCTTTGTCCCGGTTCACACCGGGTGGCGACTCCATGTTATTACGTACTCCCAACTAGGCCGTGAGT
The DNA here is from genome assembly GCA_019454045.1 of Zanthoxylum bungeanum. Classification (NCBI taxonomy): domain Eukaryota; kingdom Viridiplantae; phylum Streptophyta; class Magnoliopsida; order Sapindales; family Rutaceae; genus Zanthoxylum; species Zanthoxylum bungeanum. Next base: position 8,720 of record SKCR01000092.1, read on the forward strand.
CTGGAACAGCGTCGCCCAGGTTCTGTTGTCTACAGTCTGGCGACTCCACTGGGGATAGAGAATCGGCCCCGAAATCATGTCTTGTGATGTGTATAATTTGTGCATTAGTTGAACGTTTCTATAGTGGGTCGAGGGAGTTCAATCAAAGGCATTGTCATAAACCCGCATGAGAACCATAGTTATATATCCTATAGAAGTTGCCCCTTTATGCTTTTGATAACCACATGCATATTATATCTCAAATGTCGCATGCATGTCATGCATACACGCATCATGTTAACCCTGTGTCTTAAAAGCCATCATAGATATCCGTTGGGTTAGAGAAAAAAAAGAAGAAGGTCTGTCAAGATGAGTTTAGCAAACATGGATAGCGGGGAAAAGGAAATCGAGAAACAGAAAACCTTACGGTAAGGATAGAAAGACCATTGGGGGGCCTTCAAAAAAAAGAAAGAAAAAAAAAAAAAGAGAAAAAAAAAAAGAAAAAAGAAAAAAAGAGAAAAAAAAATGAGAAAAGAAAGAGAGAAAAGAAAAAGGAAAAAAAAAAAAAGAAAAAAAAAAAAAGAGAAGGAAAAAAAAGAAAAAAAAAAGAAAAAAAACTTTGTTTGTTTTTAGTCATTGATAGTTAAACATAAGTCCGATGATGAAACTGATTGCTTTAGGGTGAAACCTTAGAAACGATAAACCCTTGACGTGCTTTTATCTGATACTTTGAGTAATTGATCTATGTTACACTCATGAGCACTTGATTATGGTTCTTAGCAGTGAAGACCTGAGTAGTTGGCAAAGTGACTAGTCGAAGAAATTGTAGGTCGGCGAATGACCGTTTGGTTAGATGTCTATCTTGATTTGCCTATGTTATGATGTGTGGTATGGTTGAAAATGAAAGAAAAGTCTCTAAAGAAAAAAAATCGAACCACCTATAACCGATAAGCGTGAAGCTACCCATGGGCGAGTATTAGGACCACCATGAGGAGAAATGCTACCTTAAAGGGTAGGTGTGTTGAGAAAAAAAAAAAGAGAAAAAAAAAAAGAAGAAGAAAAAAAAAGAGAAAAAAAAATGAAGTTCAAAATGAAAAGAAAAAATGAGAGACAAAGGAAAATAGAGATAAAGCCATACTACATTGAGCATGGAAAAGCAATTGCGGAATATAATTGAGACATCTAGGTTGGTTTGACCCATCGATCCCGATTTTTGAAACGAAATCATCGAGTTAGCTTACCTAAGGATTAAGCTGTGAAAGAACCTTTGCACACACACACTTTGAGTCTGGCATAGATCATTTATTCAAAGACTTGGATTTGAGTTGCATCGAATGTTTTGAAGGTTCTCTGGTTTCATTACTGAGCATTCTTTGAGGACAATGATATGTATAACTATTGGGACTATTTCGTAACATGTGATATAACATATTGATATGGAAGGCCCCACCATATGGTTCATCTTGACCAAGTGCAAACAGCAGAGAGCAAAAAACTAAATCAAGACTGGTCGGGAGTGACCAGTCTACCACCTCGTGAATCCGGGACATAACAAGAAATTGAGCCATGAGACCAGAGAGAATACTGTGCAATCACCTGGAGAACTGGCGGAAGACCTAACCCAACAGAATAGGAAATTCATTCATGCATGCATACACGTAACATATTTTGCATTCTTTTTTGTGTTTGTTTTGTTTTGTATTCACAGGTTTCAAAAAGGAAAAAGAGAAAGCGGCAAAAAGCAAGCCAATCAGAAACAGCAACAGTACAGTCAATTTCAGAAATGAATCAGTATTAGTTTCGGGGATGAGTCCCATGGTTGAGGCCCACATCAGTCAGTTTTGGGAATGAGTCACAAGGTTGAGGCCCATATCAGTATCAGTTTTGGGGGCGAAGCCCATATCAGTATCAGTTTGGGACGAGGTCCACGTCAGTATCAGCATGGGGGCGAGGCCCATATCAATATCAGTTTTGGGGGCGAGGCCCATACCAGTATCAGTTTTGGGGGTGAGGCCCACATCATTATCAATATCAATGTTGCCGGGTATGGCAGTCTGGGGTCGAGGCCCACATTAGTTCAGTATCAGTCTTGTCGGGTATGTCACTCTGGGGGCGAGGCCCACATCATTATCAGTATCAGTGTTGCCAGGTATGACACTCTGGGGGCGAGGCCCACATTAGTTCAGTATCAGTCTTCCAGGGTATGAAACTTTGGGGGCGAGGCCCACATCGTTATCAGAATCAGTTTTGCCAGGTATGACACTCTAGGGGCGAGGCCCACATTGGTTCAGCATCGGTTTCTGTTAGGTATGGCACTCTGGGGGCGAGGCCCACATTGGTTCAGTATCGGTTTCTGCCGGGTATGGCACTCTGGGGGCGAGGCCCACATTGGTTCAGTATCGGTTTCTGCCGGGTATGGCACTCTGGGGGCGAGGCCCACATTGGTTCAGCATCAGTTTCTGCCGGGTAGGGCACTCTGGGGGCGAGGCCCGCATCATATCAGATCAGTTCTGCCGGGTATGGCATTTTGGGGGGAAGGCCCACATAGCATCAGATTAGTTTCTGCCAGGCATGGCATTCTGGGGGCGAGGCCCATATCACATCAGTTTCAGCTTCTGCCGAGAATGGCATTTTGGGGGCGAAGCCCATATTGAGATCAGATCAGTTCGGCCGAGGATGGCATTCTGGGGGCGAGGCCCATATCACATCAGTTTCAGCTTCTGCCGAGAATGGCATTTTGGGGGCGAAGCCCATATTGAGATCAGATCAGTTTCGGCCGAGGATGGCATTCTGGGGGCGAGGCCCATATCACATCAGTTTCAGCTTCTGCCGAGAATGGCATTTTGGGGGCGAAGCCCATATTGAGATCAGATCAGTTTCGGCCGAGGATGGCATTCTGGGGGCGAGGCCCATATCACATCAGTTTCAGCTTCTGCCGAGAATGGCATTTTGGGGGCGAAGCCCGTATTGAGATCAGATCAGTTTCTGCCAAGGATGGCATTCTGAAGGCGAGGCCCATATCACATCAGTTTCAGTTTCTGCCGAGAATGGCATTCTGGGGTGAGGCCCATATTACATCAGATCATTACAGTCCGGGAATGGACAGCTCGGGAATGAGCACGCTCGAGAATGAGCACGCCGGGAATGGCACTCCGGGAATGGAGATTTAGTCCGGGAATGGACAGTCCGGGAATGGACATCTCGGGAATGAGCACGCTCGGGAATGAGCACGCTCGGGAATGAGCACGCCGGGAATGGCACTCCGGGAATGGAGATTTAGTCCGGGAATGGACAGTCCGGGAATGGACAGCTCGGGAATGAGCACGCTCGGGAATGAGCACGCTCGGGAATGAGCATGCCGGGAATGGCACGCCGAGAATGGTACTCTAGGAATGGAGATCGGTTCGGGAATGGACCACAACGGTGACAGTTCGGGAATGGACTTCATCACATCACATCACAGCAACACTCCGAGAATGGAGATCGGTTCGGGAATGGACCACAACGGTGACAGTTCGGGAATGGACTTCATCACATCACATCACAACAACAGTCCGGGAATGGACAGCTCGTGAATGAGCACGCCGGGAATGGCACGCCGAGAATGGCACTCCGGGAATGGAGATCGGTTCGGGAATGGACCACAACGGTGACAGTTCGGGAATGGACTTCATCACATCACATCACAGCAACACTCCGGGAATGGAGATCGGTTCGGGAATGGACCACAACGGTGACAGTTCGGGAATGGACTTCATCACATCATATCACAACAACACTCCGAGAATGGAGATCGGTTCGGGAATGGACCACAACGGTGACAGTTCGGGAATGGACTTCATCACACTACATCACAGCTACACTCCGGGAATGGAGATCGGTTCGGTAATGGACCACAACGGTGACAGTTCGGGAATGGACTCCACCACACCACAGCACATCATCGGTTCGGGAATGGACCAGGGGTCGAAGCACCTCAACATCAACTCAAATCAACACGGCAAGTCAAGTGGCAGCTGGCGAGCCAGGTAAGTAAAAATGCATTGCACGTACTTTGATAGAATTGTCATTGTCACACACTGCACAAGTCCCATCAAAGTGGGGGCGACTGTAGGCATTGCATTTTTGCATATCAGCCCGATGATGAATCTCGTATGGAGACACTACCTCTTTAGTTGTGAAAGCCGCGGGAAATGGACGTTGGAAGGGTAAAGTTGGAAAATGGAATTTTTGTCAGATTTAACTCGTTTGTTTCGCTTCGGGTTCGCTTGTTAGACCTCTGTTTTAAAACACACCAAACCCATTAAATCACATCTCACAAATTAAATAATTAAAACATTTAAAATACATGTCACAAATTAAAACAAATTAAATTAAACTTAAATTAAATGAAATTAAATCATATTCACAAATTAAATTAAACTTAAATTAAATTAAATGAAATTAAATGAAATCAAATCATATTCACAAATTAAATTAAACTTAAATTAAATTACATGATTTGTTTCCTTTCAAAACCATGCACAGACCATAATACCCTCTCACTATAAAAATAACTCAAATTGCAAACCCTAGACGGGCTCCCTCACTAACTCGGCAGTAACCAAAAAACATAAACAAAAAAAAATGAAACCCTAATCTCCACAGCAAATAAACCTCTCGGCACCCCACGAACTAGCCTCCTCCATCGACCAAAGACAGACACCCTGAAACCCTAAAGCAAATAACCCTTCACTGCCCACGCACAAACCAAATCAACAACAAACCCTTCAAAAACGAACCCCATGCATGACATGTAAAAAACCCTAGCAAGCGCTCCCTTCTCTCTCCACCGAACTGCACACATAAGCCACGACAACAAGAGACAAGCAGCACAGCCCCTTCATCACACAGGCCATTCCTCTCGGCTGAAAACGCCACTCATAAATCTTCACACTCGGCCACCACACTCACACCCATACTTCACGCAGCCAAAGCAAGCCACCAGCATGCCATTAGCCTTTAACCAGCCCCAACCGAGAGCCTTGCACGAATCAAACTGAACCAGCCACTCTCAGTAATAAACCCTTGCACTCAAACCAGAACCCCCTCTCTTTCTCTCTCCAGCTTCAACGCACTACACACTGCTCGTTAACCCTACACACAAACCCTAGAGAAGGATCTCGGCAGCCACTCACAGCTTCCCTCTTCTCTCCAATCTCTCACATCACAGTCCAGCGCTCAACCGCCCCTCATTCCCACATCGCCCAGCAGCCACAAACTCAACCTGCCTTGACACTCACTCAGCAAACCATCCACGCACCCTTGCTTCAGGTCATAAGCCCATTCACTCGCATAGACCACAACCTAAGCAAACCCTTCACGCCACTCGTCACAGCCTTCACCTGCCTTATCTCCACTTGCCCCATTCAACAACAAATCACGCACGCCACCTAGCGCCCTTCAGCCACACAAAATTAAACGCACTCAACCAATTCACACCTGCTCCATAACAGCCACACACCATTAAACTGCCAATAAATTCACGCAACAAACACGTACACTAACCCTAGCCTTCAACAATAGCCCCTTTACTGCCCAGTTCAAGCCTCCCTTCACTGCCCAACATCGCACCAAAAACTCCCCCTTAAACTGCCGCAAAACCTCCCTGAAATAAGCCTTAAACTGCCGCATATTCCCCCCTTAAACTGCCGCAGAACAATCCTAAAACCTGCCAGTAAATCACACCCAAACCAGTCCCTAAACCATGCCAAAACAGTCCCCAAATCTCTGAAAATAGTCCCCAAAACAGTAGCCTAATAGACCTGAAACAGTAACCAGAAAATACCCTTAAAACAGTAGAGAAACGGAGTGAAAACAACAACCCGAGCAGTGAAACCGCGAGGAAAATCTTTGGATTAGTGAACCAGAAAAGTTGTGGAGTATCAATCCTTCGGACGGCCGTGTAACGCGCTTTCGAGGAACGACAAAAGAGGTTAGACCTGAGGGCACCCTTTTATTCATTATCTTTCGTTTATTTTATTTAATTTGAATATTATCGCATGAGAGTCGTTTGAGGCATGATGTGATTGTTGGATGAGCGGAATATGTGTTCCCTTTTGTGGTATATAGGATGGAAACCCGGACGTAAATTCCGTAGCCGAATCCGAATGGACGGTAGTGCGGTTTGTACTCGGGATACAACGCCACGTACCACTTAAGAGACACGTATTTCGTCTCATCCAAATTTGTATTTGAGCATGTCATGGTTCTAGGCCGTTTATTTATTATTTTAAGCATGATTTAATTTAGTCTTGTTATTTAATTTTCAAAGCATGATTGTGTTATTTAGGCATGTTGTTTCTTCATTCTTTATGCATGATGTTTCGTTTAGTTTATGTTTATGTTTAATTAGTTATTTGTTTACTTTGGTTTAATGGTTCAATATGCTGTTGTGTTATATTGCGTGGAGTTATTTGGATGAAAGCATGTTAGATCTAAGTACCCTTGAGCATGACTATTGAGTAGACTCGGTTGATTAATTGCACAAATCATATCATCACAAGTGACATAAGTAAGGGACCATTCCGAACCCAACGGTTTGAGGTCCTCCCTTGCGAGGGGTGAGTGCGGCCTTAAATCTTTGTCCCGGTTCACACCGGGTGGCGACTCCATGTTATTACGTACTCCCAACTAGGCCGTGAGTCTGGAACAGCGTCGCCCAGGTTCTGTTGTCTACACTATGTACTCTGACTCAGTCTGGGAACTTGTAGACTAGCCTGATGGGGGTAAAACTCATAGGTTTTAAGTGGATCTACAAGAGAAAAATGAGAGAAAATGGTAAGGTACAGACCTTCAAGGCTAGACTAGTGGCCAAGCGTTATACCCAGAAAGATGAAGTTGAATATGAGTAAACTTTCTCACCCGTAGACATGCTCAAATCTATCCACACTCTTCTTTCCATTGTCGCATATTATGACTATGAGATTTGGCAAATGGACATCAAGACTGCATTCTTGAATGGCAATCTTGATTAGTGTATCTATATGATACAACCTAAGGGTTCATAGCCCAAGGTCAAGAGCAAAAGGTTTGCAAGCTGCAAAGGTCTGTTAGTGTCCTAGACATGCCCAAGGTCTCTAATATATGATATTGTGTGTGAATGATCAAGAAAGTTTGCAAAAAAATACTTACATTGAACGGATGTTGATTTTCAAAAACTTTGTATGTTGATGAAGCTCCAAGCTTTGTTAAATCTTTCCAACCCAAGGGTGAGTTTCCCTATAACCTCACAAGACTCCTTCAGTGCTAGCTTTGAAGATTTTAAAGCAAAATCAATGGAGGAGAAGAAGCAAGGCTCACGACTTTGTGAAGAGGAAATAGAGAATTTTGTGTTTTGTATTTTGTTTTCTAAAAACAATTACCAAAATTTCACTTTCCAAAAAGGTGTATATCTTTTCAAAAAAGAAAAAGCAAAGTTTGTTGAGCAAGTTTCATTAAAAGCTCCCAACCACTTCCATCAACTTGATTGACTAGTGATGTAAGTTAGTGGGTCCCACACTTAAATTCAAAATTCAAGTTGGTTGAGACTACACACATTTGGCTCGGGTTCATTTAATTCGATTAAACGAATTTTCCGTTGCGATGTAATTAAATCCAATTTAATTAAATAATAATACCTAGCAAAATTATTACGAAAGTCGCTTACGAATTAATTCCAAATTAATTTGTTCACCCGAATTAAAATCCAATTTTAATTCCGCTTTGAAATTCGATTTCATTTAAAATATCCAATATATTATTTAATCGATTAATTCCAAATTAATCGCATTCTCTCTACTATTCCAATTTTATACTAGATAATTTCTTGCCGTAATTAATCCTAAATTAATTTTCTCTCTCATAATTAATCCTAGATTAATTCTGTACGAGTCAAATGTCATTGGTGAATCTTTAGGAAGTGACCCAAGAGATCCCTGGATATATTGGCAGTAAATCCGGTTGTCGGACTATCCAAACATGTGCGTACCCTGTACCACATTCTTACCGATTCACAAGACATGGTTGGCTTCTAGCAAAGCACCGTGCCTACCCAATTCTCCAAAAATATTCAAAGAAGAATATATAATCTATATCAGGCATAGTATACTATGTATTACGTATTACGATCCAGTATCGGATGTCACTAGCAACTAGTCTCTTTAATCGGATAATCATGACCTAGTCATACTATCCCGATAACTGCAGCAAATGAGAGTACTATTTTTGTATCTCTGCGTTATCATCTTCTCCATATGACTGAAGTGATACTTCCATCTTGACATCACACCCAATATACTACGATTATCAGTATTCCCAGAAGAGGCGTACACAGAACCTGTTAAAGCTCCGGACGAACAAAACCGAAGCGTACTGATTGTCGCAAGTATTAGCGATGTAAGTCTCATGTTAAGACCACATACACCTACCCTAATTCAGATTCCCATAGACACATAGTCATACTACCAATGGGATTCCGAGGGGTCTATCCAGAGCGAAGCTGTTCCCGGTCCAACGGCTAACAGAACCTCATATCACACTTGCATAAGTATTCTATACTTAAATATATGAGAATTATGCTGTTAAGCTTCCATAACCTGCACAAGCGTAATACTAGTCTATTCCGCATTATCGATGTCGAGTCTCGATAATACTACGACTAGGGCTATTTAATGATTAAACCATTCATGGATTAATACTGTCTAATATCTTATTAATCTGGAACTAATCATAAGGACTTTTATCATTTATATATATTCAAGTAATCCAATTACAAACTGATAAAATATTAATTTCCTTTGTCACATAGTTAATTTGTACAAAAACCACAATGTCTTTTACAAATAGTGATGCTATGGGTCATATTTATCCAACAATCTCCCACTTGGCTCATAGCCAATCACTCAAGCATCTAACACCTGAACTATGTACGTGTCGCTCAAACTTTTGCTGAGAAATAACTTTCGTCAGCGGATCTGCAACGTTGTCATCTGAAGCGATCTTTTCGATCTTCACATAGCCATGATGTATGATCTCACGAATTAGATGGAAACATCGAAGTACATGTTTGGATCGTTGATGAGACCGAGGTTCTTTAGCCTGTGCTATAGCCCCGTTATTGTCACAATACAAAGGAACGCGCTCAGCTGCTACCGGAACTACACTTAATCCAATTAGGAATTTACGGATCCAAACTGCTTCTTTTACTACCTCAGCTGCAACATTATATTCTACTTCTGTTGTTGAATCAGCAACAGTCTATTGCTTGGAATATTTCTAGCTCACTGCTCCGTTGTTCAAACAAAATATATACCTGGAATGCGACTTAGAGTCGTCTTTATCGGGTTGGAAACTTGCATCGGTGAACCCAGTCACCTCAAGTTCTCCATCACCATAGACTAAGAAAGCATCCTTAGTTCGTCTAAGATACTTAATGATGTTCTTAACAGCAATCAAATGACCGTCACCTGGATCGGCCTAATAGCCACTGCACATGCTCAAAACATACGAGACATTAAGTCGCGTATATATCATGGCATACATGATCGATCCGACTGCAGAAGAGAATGAGATCTATCTTATGTTATCTCTCTCATCTTGAGTTTTAGGACACATGTCCTTAGATAGAGAGACACCATTTGACACTGGAAGTAGTCTCCTCTTAGACTGATCCTTGTTGAATTTCTTCAACACTTTGTCAATGTACGAGCTCTGAGAGAGTCCAAGCAGCTTTCTATATCTGTCCTGGTAGATCCTTATTCCCATAATAAAGGTTGTTTCTCCCAGATCTTTCATGGAGAATTTTAATGAAAGCCAAGCTTTCACCGATTGTAGCATGGGAATGTCATTGCCAATAAGCAATACATCATCAACGTAAAGGACAATGAATGTCAGTATGCTCCTACTAACCTTCTTATATACACAAGAATCATTTTCCTTTTGAATGAAATCATATTCTTTTATGATCTCATCAAAACATTGGTTCCAAGAACGCGATGTTTGTTTCAATCCATAAATGGATCGATTTAACTTGCAAACCTTATTTCCATGTTTTGGTACGATAAAACCGTCAGGTTGTTGCATATAAACATCATCCAAAAGGTTTCCGTTAAGGAAAGGGGTTTTGACATCCATCTGCCATATTTCATAATCAAAATATACAGCAATAGCAAGCATTATCCGAATGGATTTAATCATGGCAACAGGTGAAAAAGTATCATCGTAATCGACACCATGTCGTTGACGATACCCTTTCGCTACAAGCCTAGCTTTGTACGTTTGTATGTTGCCATCCATGTCCATTTTTTTCTTGAAGACACATTTACAACCAATTGGCTTAACGCCTTCTGGAACATCAACCAGTTTCCAAACTTGGTTGGTATACATGGAATCCATTTCAGACTTCATGGCATATTGTCATAAAGTGGAGTCGATGACCGGCGTAAACACACATGTATAACGCAAGCGTACGTATCGTTCAAGTAGTATAAAAATATCGATCACACGAGGACTTAATTCCTACTGTTGTTATTAATTGTTGAATCTATTTATTTGCAAGTATCTAATTATAGGGAGAAAGGAATTGATTGTTTTTGGTTGGTTGAATGTGGATTTGCTAATTAAAATAAAAACAGACTCAAAAGAAAATAATAAGGAAAATAAAAGAAAAGACTAAAGGATCTAGGGTCATGACTCCACACAATATTATTATAAAGATGAATTGATTCTCTTATCTATGTGTAATAAATTAGTTTGCTAACCCGGAACACGAAAATATGCAAAAGCCTATGTCGATGGTCAGACGCAAATACCCAATATAACCCAATTGAACCATATGTATATGTCAACCAAATTACCTGGATTCATTAAGATTAAGTTCCAATTATGGCTACCCCCGCCCGACAGGTATATGTCTATCCTGTAAGGAAATCTATTAAAGGGTTATCTATCCTCTAGGAAGATCGTGGTCTATTGAATCTAAGGCTGAAACCTAAAATCCCTATGTCTAGTTCATTTTAAGTTTACCACATCAATCTTATTGGTGATCAGACAACAAGAAGCATTAAGTTTAAGACTCAATAAACAAACTAAAGAATTACCAATAAAAAGAAAATCTATTATTAAGTGTGGATATTGTGTTTCATCACTTCCCTAGAATAAAATAAAATGGTGGGGTTAGAGGATCCACATTTAATATTTCTTATCTAGGAATCTCACTTATTATAAAATATAAATTATTTTATATTCTGCTTTCTCAGGAATTAATAATGTTAAAAAATTAAAACCAGCCATATAGGCGGTAATCCATTTTGTCCAAGTACACCAGCCTTATAGGCGGTAATTATCTATCACATAAAGACCAGCCATATATGCGGTAAAGTAATTTATATTTAACCCGACCATATAGGCAGTAATAAAGTCTGACATTAATTAATACGGTTAAATTATAATTTATAAATTATAGTTAAGTGAGATTTACCTAGATAATTATATTAAAGGTTTCACCTTTTACCCCAGCAGAAATTTAACTACAAAACATAAAGTAAATAAAAAGCTGTAATAAAAACTAAAAATAAAAATACATAATTTTAATATTACAAAACTAGATGCTTCCTATGAAATCAGGGAAAAAATCCCAAGGAAAGCACAAGAGAAATGAATGTTGAAGGCCTCAATTTATACGCAAATTCTGCGTCTGGCATCGCGATGCCAACTTCCTTTTTACGTCGCGACGCTGGCTCTGTTGACTTGGTCGACGCGGCTTGACTTGTTGACTATTGACGCGTATTTCGTCGGCCCAATAGGATTTCGACACGTGGTACGCGGTAAGATTCGGTCCAATGGCATCTTGACACGTGGCAGAAGATGATTCACCGAAGATTCGGTCCATTGGCATCACGACACGTGTCCATGCGCATTTTAGCATGATCGATTCTGATGATGACACGTGTCACGACACAAGTTAGCAGGCGGCGCACGTTAGACGTCGCGACACAGAAGGCTTGTGTGTCGCGGCCAAATTACAAAAATGCCATTTTCGTCCTTTTTCACTGTTTTTGCCCCAAATTGCTTCCAATGCTTTCCAAACTTTATTTATCTGCAAAATAATAATAAAACACATCAAAACATTCACAAAACCCGAGAAACTATGCAAAATATTAGGTTAAATGAGTGGGAAATAATGATAGATTTACCACTCATCACACCCCCAAACCTAACATTTTGCTAGTCCTCAAGCAAAACACAAAATAAAATAAAATATTAAAATTTAACTAAACCACTTTCGTAGGGATGACGATTGCATTTAGCGTATGCAACAAGCCTTTAAACCCCTAGGTGTCCCTAGTGGACGAGTTGTAATCTCGTGAGGGTTTACAGCAATGATACCCACAAACATTTTTTACAAAAGTAAAAAGAAAGTAAAACTAATGCACACAAAAGAAAAAAGACAAGCGAAAGATAATAAAAAAGTTAGTGACTAATCAGGTGAAATTTCTACTCCAAGTTACTAGTTGTTTTGTTTCTTTCTAAATTACTGAATAAGTAAATTCTCCGATTATATTTACTATTCTCCATATACACAGCCAACAAAATATTAAACAAATCATTTTTGCCCACAACAGTCATAAATGCAGTTGATAACAGAGTAATATTTGTGTCCCAAAGTTTTATCAGAATTCACACCATTTTGTAGTAATGGAATAATTTTTCGTATTTTTCAGATTTTTTCTTTGATTTTATTTTATTTTATTTTATTTATATACAATACCTTCCATCTATGTAGCGAGTGTTGGGTCGGTGGCTCCCAAACCAGTTGGTTTTAGGGCACCAGGTGTTAAGACACCCCTACGGACTTAATTACTCAAACTCAGATATATATATTTTTGCAGCATCTTTGATCCATGTAGCGAGCTTTGGGCCAGTGACTCCCAAACCATTTGGCTTTAGGGCACTAGGTGTTAAAACACCCTTATAGACTTAATAACTCGGATCTCATATGTTTTTTTTTTTTTGTTTTTTTTACTCCATCACTTTTTGAGATGCTTCATCCAATTAAACTAGAGCACCGAATATTACAAACTTTTCAATTTTAACACATGTCCGTATGTTACTATGCATATTGATAATACCTGCCAACTGAGTATATGAAGATCCATTTTAGTCAGTTTTTCTAGAGAATTCACAAATTAAATTATTCAAAATGAAATAAACAAAAACTAACTAGTTTCAAAAATAGGTTTGAGATACGTCTCAGGAGTGGAAACTCCTTACTCAGCTATCTCTTACAAATTCCACCTTTTTAGTCAAAATAAAAACACAAAAACACAAAATATTTTTGTAATTTTTTCAATTTTTTTGTATTTTTCGAAAAATTTTGGAATAAAAACAACTCACAACTAAGAACAAGGTACTGATCAACTAATTCCCTCCCCCAAACCTAAATGAGACATTGTCCTCAATGTCTTAAACAGTAGAATAAGAGTTTAGAAAATAATACCTGGTTAGCTGAAATTCTACAGGAAATTAAAGGTTAAGATCCAGATTATTCTGACGCCTCTTACCACGATCGTCCTCAGACCAATTTATCTTTGAAAGGATAGGGTCAACTTGTGGTTCATAGGCTAAGATTTGGTCAATTAGATCCAGAGCAGTTCTGGCAGTATAGAGGAGTTATTTCATAGGTTTTGACACGAACCCATTTCTCCGAGCATCATCAAGAAACACACAAAGAAAATCATAAAATCCATCAACGTTAAACAGTCCAAGCAGTTTCTGGTGTATGTTTAGGTTCGCCCAAGATAACACTATAAGAATTTCCTCCAATGTGCCCAAGCCACCTGGCAAAGCGATAAAAGCATCAGCACAGTTAGTCATTTCTACCAATCATTCGGACATACCTGGTACGATTAGTTCATCTCCGTTTGATGATCCAATAAGATTTGCCTCTGCCAAGGGTTTTGGGATGATTCTGAAACATGACTACCTCATTCCTATACGGCCTTTGAAATGATCCCTATTAGTCCAAGATTGCCTCCGCCATATACTTAGTGCATATTCCTTGCAGCTAAGACTCTACCCAATTCCTGTGCTGCCTCTACGTATTGTGGAATAGTACCAACACTAGTACCGCAAAACACACAGATGTTTTCAACTCGTCTTCTTGAAGTAGCTTCCATTTTTATATATTTCTTTCTCAAATCTGGATGCCTTCAAAAGTGCAATGATGGGCTGAATTTATAGTACCTGAAAAAGGGTGAGTATAATAGCACTAGTATCTTCCAAATGACGATTGTTAGCTAAACAACAAAAGAAATCGTGAAAGGTCAAAAAGTCTGGATCTGTCTACGAAAATAAAGATAATTACAACAGAAAAGCGAATCAAAGCAATAATTATGGCAACAAAATTGTGTACGCAATACGCAATTCGCTTAGTATAAATTCATTAGGATGCGTCTCAAGAATCCATTCCTTACTCAGCCTCGCTAATGAATTATCTCTTATCTTTGCCAAACACCATTCCTTCTGTCTTAAAATGCTCCGTTTGTGCTTTTCCCTACAAAAATAACACACAAAATTAAAAATTCTACAACATGTATACAAAAAATATAAAAACAAAAATTACAACAAATTGCATGGGTTGCCTCCCTGCTAGCGCTAAATTTTTCATCTTCAGCTAGACGTGACCGAAATCTATCTGTCAAGGAGGTTTCAATGTCGTTTTGGATGTCCGATTAAAGATAATCCCGTGAGCATTGCTTTTGAAGGGTCTCTTCCAACGGTAAAGTGGCAAAAAGAATTTTGTCATATTTCATGCTTGTGCCACCTTTTTTTATCTTTGTTGCTCAATGGTTCCTTAAAAGAAAGAAAGAAAATCAGGAGGTCTCGTATGGTGCTTGACTTGGAATGGATGTTCCATTCTGTCAAGCTTTTGGGTGATTTCTCGAATTGTACTCCCCAAAACAGTGATGTGTTTCGCCTGAATTCACTGGATCTTCAATAAGGTTAGTCATTTGCTCCTCCATTTGCTCTGCTTCTTGCTCCACCTTTTCTTCACGGATGAATTTTAAAATTTCCGTATTCAGCTCTTCATCTGTCATCTGTGAAATGCATGCTTCAAAATTATCAACCTGAGGATGAAAAGAAATGTCAGATTTTAGGTCTTCATCCTATGATCTGGGTGAAATGATTGGCTTAGGTAGATCTTCTTCAAACATTTTTGTAATGGATGCTCCAAGATCTTCATTTTGAGGATACATAATTCCATCCTCAAGTGTTGATGCAGTTGGTACAAACAGCTCAGCTTCATCTTCGTCAGAGTCAGAATAATAAAAATCAAATAGAGACTTCGCCGGTTCGGGCTCGTGAACAGATACCTTTGGTTGTTGATACTGCTCAGCCTCTTCCTCTATTGAAGTGTCATTTTGAAATGATTGGTACTCGAAGGCTTCATCAGTGTCATCTGAAAATGGTCTATGAGGTATGTAGCTCTGGTTTTCTGTTAATTGTCTCGTCTGATCTGTCAATTTATGAATGAATTCTTATTGTCTCTGAATACTTTCTAGTTGATTCTGGTATGTTTCAAGCATCGTGTCCAACTTTTCGTCTTGTTTCTTGAACCAATCTTTGAGCGTGTCAATCATCTAATCTTCTTCTGATGGTTCTGTTTGTTGATGAAGATCGTAGGTAGATGGTAGATAAGATTGAAAATATGATGGTTCCTCGTACCTTGAATGATTCTGATAATTCTGCCACTCTGAAAAGTATATGCATTGATCGCTCGAGTGGTTACCATCACAAATTACACATATCCCCATTTCGTTCTGATGAGCAAATGTAGTATTGCTTGATTCTGACATCCAGTGATAGTTGTTGGGCTGGACAACAGGCTTCAGAAAACCGGACTATTGATCCCAGAATTGGGGTGTATCTTCTAGTAAAGCTCGTGATTTATCAATCTCCTAATAATGTTCCATTTTCAATCACCTGCCAACAAAAGAAAGAAATAAAAAATTACAGATAAAAATAAAGAAAGTTAGATACAAGTAAATTAGATAGCTTCAAACTTAATAACTCAAGAAAAGTAAGTCCCCGGCAACGGCGCTAAAAACTTGACCGGCGTAAACACACACGTATAACGCAAGCGTACGTATCGTTCAAGTAGTATAAAAATATCGATCCCATGAGGACTTAATTCCTACTGTTGTTGTTAATTATTGAATCTATTTATTTGCAAGTATTTAATTATAAGGAGAAAGGAATTGATTGCTTTTGGTTAGTTGAACGTGGATTTACTAATTAAAATAAAAACAGACTCAAAAGAAAATATTAAGGAAAATAAAAGAAAAGACTCAAGGATCTAGGGTCGTGACTCCACACAATATTATTATAAAGATGAATTGATTCTCTTATCTATGTGTAATAAATCAGTTTGCTAACCTGGAACACGAAAATATGCAAAAGCCTCTGTCAATGGTCAGACGCAAATACCCAGTATAACCCAATTAAACCATATGTCTATGTCAACCAAATTACCTGGATTCATTAAGATTAAGTTCCAATTATGGCTACCCCCGCCCGACAGGTATATGTCTATCCTGTAAGGAAATCTATTAAAGGGTTATCTATCCTCAAGGAATCGTGGGCTATTGAATCTAAGGCTGAAACCTAAAATCCCTATGTCTAGTTCATTTTAAGTTTACCACATCAATCTTATTGGTGATCAGACAACTAGAAGCATTAAGCTTAAGACTCAATAAACAAACTAAAGAATTACCTATAAAAAGAAAATCAATTATTAAGTGTGGATATTGTGTTTCATCACTTCCCTATAATAAAATAAAATGCTGGGGTTAGAGGATCCACATTTAATATTTCTTATCCATGAATCTCAATTATTATAAAATATAAATTATTTTATATTCTGCTTTCTCAGGAATTAATAATGTTAAACAATTAAAACCAGCCATATAGGCGGTAATCCATTTAGTCCAACTACACCAGCCATATAGGCAGTAATTATCTGTCTCATAAAGACCAACCATATAGGCGGTAAAGTAATTTATATTTAACCTGATCATATAGGCGGTAATAAATCTGACATTAATTAATCCGGTTAAATTATAATTTATAAATTATAGTTAAGTGAGATTTACCTAGATAATATATTAAAGGTATCACCTTTTACCCCAGCGGAAATTTAACTACAAAACATAAAGTAAATAAAAAGTTGTAATAAAAACTAAAAATAAAGATACATAATTTTAATATTACAAAACTAGATGCTTCCTATGAAATCAGGGAAAAAATCCCAAGGAAAGCACAAGAGAAATGAATGTTGAAGGCCTCAATTTATAGGCAACTTCTGCCTCTGGCGTCGCGACGCCAACTTCCTTCTTGCGTCGCGACGCTGGCTCTGTTGACTTGGTCCACGTGGCTTTACTTGTTGACTATTGACGTGTATTTCGTCGGCCCAATAGGATTTCGACATGTGGCACGCGGTAAGATTCGGTCCAATGGAATCTTGACACGTGGCAGAAGATGATTCACCGATGATTCGGTCCATTCAGACGGTGACACGTGTCACGCAGAGTGTCGGCACCATAGAATCATGACACGTGTGCAGGCGTATTTTAGCAAGATCGATTCTGATGATGACACGTGTCACAGTACAAGTTAGCAGGTGGCGCACGTTAGACGTCACGATGCAGAAGGCTTGCGCGTCGCGATACAGCCAAATTACAAAAATGCCATTTTCGTCATTTTTCACTGTTTTGGCCCAAATTGCTTCCAATGCTTTCCAAACTTTATTTATCTGCAAAATAACATTAAAACACATCAAAACATTCACAAAACCTGAGAAAGTATACAAAATATTAGGTTAAATGAGTGGGAAATATTGATAGATTTACCACTCATCAGTCGATACCTTGTATCGCTTCCTTATACGTAGCCGACTCATTATCCTCAATAAGATTAATATCTATATGAGGTGAGATCAGAAACCTATACCTCTCAGGTTTTTTTCTGACTCTGTCCGACCTACGCGGTTCTTGTGGTACAGTCTCATCCCTTATTAATTGTTCATGTTCCGTGAGGGAGTCTGTGCTAGGAACAGTATCACTATGATTTTCATCGAGTTCTACTTTCCTCTCATTTACCACTGCATTTAGGAATTCCTTTTCCAGGAAAACCACATTGAGAGCAACAAATACATTGTTCTCTTGTGGGTTGTAGAAGTAATATCCTAGGTTTCCCTAGGATAACCTACAAATATGCACTTCTCTGATTTGGGTTCTAGTTTGGTACCATCCAAACGTTTAACGTATGCCAAGCATCCCCAAATCTTCACGAATGAGAAACCCGGTTTCTTTCCTGTCCATATTTCATATGGAGTTTGTCCAACAGATTTTGACGGAACCTTATTCAAAATAATTATTGCACTATTCAATGCGTATCCCTAGAAGGAAATTGGTAGCTCAGTGACTCATCATTGACCTTACCATGTCCAACAAAGTTCAATTTCTCCGCTCGGACACACCATTTAGTTGAGGTGTTCCGGGAGGGGTCCATTGTGAAAGAATACCATACTCTTTCAAGTAATCAAGAAAGTCATTACTCAAGTATTCTCCACCACGGTCTAACCGTAATGTTTTAATACTTTTGCCGGTCTATTTTTATACTTCTTGTCGAAACTCTTTGAATTTCTCAAAAGTTTCCGACTTGTGTCTCATGAGATACA
This sequence comes from Zanthoxylum bungeanum, assembly GCA_019454045.1. Taxonomy (NCBI): domain Eukaryota; kingdom Viridiplantae; phylum Streptophyta; class Magnoliopsida; order Sapindales; family Rutaceae; genus Zanthoxylum; species Zanthoxylum bungeanum. The sequence goes on from SKCR01000092.1 coordinate 27,456, forward strand.
CATAACCGTAATGCGATGCATCATCCATAAAGGTTACGAAGTATTCATATCTACCTCTAGCCTTGCTAGACATGGGCCCACATACGTCACTATGAACGAGGGCTAACAATTCAGTGGCGCGTACACCTTTACCACTAAAATGCGTTTTAGGCATATTGCCTAATAAACAAGATTCACAGACATCATATGAATTAGGATCAAATCCGTCCAAGTATCTAGTCTTCAAAAGTGTGGATATGCGAGTCTTGTTAATGTGTCTCATACGACAATGCCACAGATAAGTTTCATTTATTTTACTCAATTTGAGACTTTTGTTTGTCATGTTATATGTTTGAGATTCATTTATATTCAAAATATAAAGACCATTATTAGCATCAGCTGTACATATCTCAAAATCATTTTTTTAAACAAAACACCCAGTATTTCGGAATACAAAAGTATACCCGATTTGGGTCAAACAAGATACAGAGATAATATTTCTAGTCAAACTAGGTACATATAACAGTCTGATAATGAAAGTACATGCCCCGAGAGTAGTTCCAAAATATAGGTCCCTAAAGCTAAAACAACGACTCTGGTCCCATTTCCAACTCGTAGGTCAATCTCCCCTGAGTGTCTCCTGCTAATCCACAGATCTTGCACATCAGTACATATATAAGTACCCCATCCAGAATCAAAAATCCAATTTTTAAAACTAGAAGTAGACATGTTTATTTCAATAACAAACATACTTGAAGCCGGAGCCTTGCCCGCCTTCACTTCCTTCATGTGTGCCTTATACTCACGACAGTCACGCTTCCAGTGACCCTGTTTGCCACACTATAGGCAGACATCTTTGGATTTGTCATTTTCCTTCCCAGAAGACTTTGATGATTTGGCCTTGCCTTTTATTTTCTTCTTCTTGACACCTCCAGAAGCCTTCGGCCAAGCCTTGGCCTTCTGAGATTTCGAAGTGAAATGCGCCTCGCGCTTCTTGTCCTTCAGAAGCTATGGCTCTGCCACTTTCAGTATCGCCATCAACTCTCCAAGAGTATTCTATTGGTTCATCATATTGTAGTTCATGATGAACCCGCCCCAACAGTCAGACAGATAGTGTAAGATCAAATCTATTGAAGTCTTAGCCTAAAAGGTTATGCCCAGCTGACCTAACTGTTCGATGTCAGCAATCATCTGTGACACATAGTGCTCAATAGATGTACCCTCTGACATGCGAGAGCGAAAAAGCTTCTTCTGTAATTCATACTTCTGAGATCTAAGGTTAGATCTATGAAGGTCCTTCAATTTCAACATCATCTTGTGGGGATCCAATCCCTTGTTTTGATGATGAAATTGAGGAGTCATTGCAGCAAGCATGAAAGACTGAGCAGTTGAGTTGTCATAATTGTGAGTCTTCCAAACCTCATGATCAACAACCCACTTATGTCCAGGCTCAGGCCCGAGTGGTCTGTCTATGACATAGAGCAACTTCTCGGCTCCCAGGACAATCATGAGATTCATCTCCCAGTCTGGAAAATTGGAGCCGTTAAAGACATTATCGCCCATGACGATGTCTTTGATGCTAATCTTTCCAGTCATCTTGATTGCAATAGTCGAACTATTCAATCAATGATATCGGGTACAGTCAAATGTAATGATTACTATAGTCCAACTATATAATCAACTACAAATGAAGTTATGGTACAGTCCAACTGTTCAAAAAAACTAATAAAATATTAGTCCAACTAATATAAATATATAACGACGAAAAAAAAGTGCGCCTTTAGCAAGTATTAAACGAAATTAAAAATTTAATATTGGCCTCCCACTATTTTTCGGCGAGCCTCTTACCCTCTGTTGAGTACTCGAGAAACCTAGTTTCCTATTGGGCTAGGATCCCGTTAAATAACACACAACCTTGAATTTGGCCAACGAGTTGTATGAAACTTAACTAGGTAGATCTCTAAGATCAATTGGATCCCATCCAATTCCTAGATCCGGTAGGTGGACCTTCAAGTACAAATATATATCCAATATATATTTCCTAACCTTATCCTCTGAATCAACTAAGCTTTGGCTTTGGCTCAACAAGCTTAATGATTCCAGTTAAGCGCGACCCATTGACAGTGGGAAAGCTTCGTAATCCACGTCGATGTACAGAAGTGACATTGACTTTGGCCAACAAGTTACAACTGCCCAAGACATGCGATATATAACAAAGCCTTCATGGTTCAAACACAACCGCGATGGACAATGATCTTGACTTTGGCCAACAAATCAAAGCCAATCTTAGATCTTGAGAGAGAACCACTCAATGGAAGGAAAATGCTTAAAGTTAAAGTGAGGGTTTTTCGCGTAAATTGGCATCCAATTTATTATCTTTGATTAGGTCTCATCCTACACCTTTAAGCATGCATTCTAAAAGCATAATAAGGCGCGAATAAATTAATAATGATATGCGGATGGATATATAACAAATTGTTCCTAGAACAAATCTCTCCATTTCCTCTCTCCCGCTAGCACTATACAAACTTCTACCCAATTACATAATACAATAAAGAAACCTCATTTACATTGAGGGGAATTGCTGAGAAGAGAAATACAAAGAGTAAAAAGATAATAAGTTGGACACGCAGGTCCAATTTAATAAATTCTAAATTTACTACAACAATTTCCAAAATTGCCCTCACTCTTCTAATATCCATCCGATATACATTATTCATACAAATACATCCAAGTATTCACACAAAGCATGTTATTCAATTAATCTAATCCAATTAATTAATCTTTGAATTAATGACCATCCAATGTTCAAACAATGATTTGATTTGCGCGAGTTCAAATCGTTAAAGAATAAATACTCAAAGTAAGTATTCTTGAATTATATCGAACTACAATTTTAAATCCAATTTAATTTGTATCCAATACTAATTCGTATTTAATTCCAAATTAAATAATTACACTTATTTGAGTGCCTTTTAGACTTAGATTCTAAATCTAATCTAAATGGGTCTCAAAGGCCCAATTAGTATCCAATACTATTTTAATTAAAGTCCAATGGGCTTTTAATTAATTCTTTAGGCATGGGCTTTGGCCAATATGGATCCAATCCAAGATGCCAAGGCCCAATAAGGAATCACCCTTTTGCCAAAAATCAATTTAGGCCCATTAGGCCCAATTAAATTATTTAAAAGCCCAAAAGTCATATTTGGACTTTATGGAAATGGTTTTGGGCCCAATTGGATCCAACCCAATTGTCAAAAACCAAACTTGGCCCAACCAAGCCCATTAAGCCCAAATACAACAAATTAGTCCAATTTAATAAATTTCAAATTTAAAGACTAATACTTATTAACATAATATTCCAAATATCATATTAATTTTAATTAAAGTGTAATTACCATAATTAATTAATTAAACTATCAATTTAAACTAATTAATCATGCTTTAATTTATCCAATTCATGTCCAACACAATTGAAGCAAAATCAATCCATCACTACATGCTCAATCTCACGGCAATGTCATGAAATAACATTCAATTTCGATTTCAATCCAATTAAACCAATAATTAATATTCATTTCATGCTTTAAACTCATCCAATAGTCTAAAATCAAAAAATCACCATGACAAGTACTAGGGTTCATGTTCGGCCATGTGGGAATTTTTGGGGAAAATTAATCTAATCAAATTTTCTCAAATCCATTGATTCACAAATCTAATTTATCATCATCAATACACAACCAAACAACAAATTGGAAAAAATCATACTCCAAGCACAAAATCCCCAAATAAAGTCTATAATACCTAAACTCAAATCATGCTTAGAAAAGGCTCATGATACCATTGTTAGTGTCCTAGACATGCCCAAGGTCTATAATACATGATATTGTGTGTGAATGATCAAGAAAGTTTGCGAAAAAAAACTTACATTGAACGAATGGTTATTTTCAAAAACTTTGCATGTTAATGAAGCTCCAAGCTTTGTTGAATCTTTCCAACCCATGTGTGAGTTTCCCTATCACCTCACAAGACTACTTAAGTGCTAGCTTTGAAGATTTTGAAGCAAAATCAATGGAGTAGAAGAAGCAAGGATCACGACTTTGTGAAGAGGAAAGAGAGAATGTTTTGTTTTCTAAAAATAATTACCAAAAGTTCACTTTCCAAAAAGGTGTAAATCTTTCCAAAAACGAAAAAGCAAAGTGTGTTGAGCAAGTTTCATTAAAAGCTCCCAACCACTTCCATCATCTTGATTGACTAGTGATGTAAGTTAGCGGGTCCCACACTTAAATTCAAAATTCAAGTTGGGTGAGACTACACACTTCGGGCTTGGGTTCGTTCAATCCGATTAAACGAATTTTCCGTTATGACGTAATTAAATCCAATTTAATTAAATAATAATGTCTAGCAAAATTATTACGAAAGTCGCTTACGAATTAATTACAAATTAATTCGTTCGCCCGAATTAAAATCCAATTTTAATTTCACATTGAAATCCGATTTCATTTAATATATCCAATAAATTATTTAATCGATTAATTTCAAATTAATCGCATTCTCTCTTCTATTCGAATTTTATCCCAGATAAATTCTTGCTGTAATTAATCCTAGATTAATTTTCTCTCTCTCATAATTAATCCTAGATTAATTCTGTTCGAGTCAAATGTCATTGGTGAATCTTTGAGAAGCGACCCAAGAGATCCATGGATATGTTGGCAGTAAATCCGATTGTCGGACTATTCGAATACGTGCATACCCCGTACCCCGTTCTTACCGATTCACAAGACATGGTTGGCTTCTAGCAAAGCACCGTGTCTACCCAATTCTCCAGAAATATTCAATGAATAATAAATAATCTATATTAGGCATAGTATACTGTGTATTACGTATTGCGATCCAGTATCAGATGTCACATGCTAGGCCTGGGGCTGGAATTGTGTCTTCCCCGTACGAAGCATATATCAGATCACTAGTAACTAGTCTCTTTAATCGGATAATCATGACCTAGTCATACTATCCCGATAGCTGCAGCATATGAAAGTACTAGTTCTGTATCTCTGCGTGATCATCTTCTCCGTATGACTAAAGTGATATTTATATCCTGACATCACACCCAATACACTACGATTCTCAATAAACCTAGAAGAGGCGTACACAGAACCTGTTAAAGCTCCGGACGACCAAAACCAAAGCTTACTAATTGTGACAAGTATTAGCGATGTAAGTCTCAGGTTAAGACCACATACACGTACCCTGATTCAGATTCCCATAGACACATAATCATACTACCAATGAGATTTTGAGGGGTCTATCCAGAGCGAAGCTGTTCCCAGTCCAACGGCTAATAGAACCTCTTATCACACATGCATAAGTATCATATACTTAAATATATGAGAACTATGTCGTTAAGCTTCCATAACGCACACAAGTGTAATACTAGTCTATTCCGCATTATCGATGTCTAGTCTCGATAATACTACGACTAGGGATATTTATTGATTAAACCATTAGTGGATTAAAACTGTCTCATATCTTATTAATCCGGAACTAATCATATGGACTTTGATCATTTATATATATTCAAGTAATCCAATTACAAAAATATAAAATAGCAATTTCCTTTGTCACATAGTTAATTTGTACAAAAACCACAATGTCTTTTACAAATAGTGATGCTATGGGTTATAATTGTCCAACAAGGTCTATTTATGGACTCAAACAAACATCTCAATCATAGAACATAAGATTTGATACCACGATCAAGTCTTACGATTTTGAGCAGAGTGTTGATGATCCTTATGTATACAAGCGTGTCATTGACAGGAATGTGATTTTTCTCATTTTGTACGTCGATGATATTTTACTCATTGGGAATGATGTAAGGATATTATCGGAGGTGAAAACTGACTAACTAACCAATTCGAAATCAAAGATTTTAGAGAGGCCATTTATGTCATTGGGATCCATATTTTGGATCGTATTAAACGACTATTACCTATATAATGAATCAATATGGTTGTATTATATAAATGCACTCATCAAGACTATCATATATGAATGTTATCATGACGTCCATTTGTTGTATCGTATAGTATAATATGTGGCAATGAATCGAAGTGTGCGAATAGACTTGAGCATAGCTATTGTCGAGAAAGTCTCATCATACTCAACTCTCTCTTTCTGGGTATAACCCTTGGCCACTAGCCTAGCTTAGAATTTCTGAACCTTCCCATGCCCTCATATTTTCTCTTATAGATCCACTTGTAACATATAGGTTTTACACTATTAGATTAGTCTACAAAATCCCACACTAAGTTGGAGTATATAGACTCTATCTGGAGATTCATGACTTTGAGCCATTCATTTTTATCAAGCTCAACCATGTAACTACGATAACTTAATGAATAATCTATGCCATCACCTTATTCCTCCCTAATCCCTAGATAGTAATCAAGTTGTTGCACAACGCTTCAACTGCATCTAGGTGGTAGATGTAGGAATCATTTCCTCGTGCAACGGAAGCGTCTTAGATACCAGGATCGACCTTGAAATGTTTTTGCTCCTTGCCTTCTTATTGGTCGAATAACCACAGCCCTTTAAGCTACTATTTTGCGTTATTTTTGATGATTTTAATAACTCCAAAACAGCCAATGAAACAGCCACAAACAGATCAGTCTTTGCAACACTGAAAACACCCACTACATACACCAAAAGCTCATTGATTTTTTGCGTAATTTAGGACAGTATTTCAGGTTTAGTTTTTTCCACAGAAATAGTCACATAAAACTCTTATTTCAGCCCCTAATATTCCAACAAAAATAATGCCAAAATACAACATAAATCGAGCCCCGAAAGATGGTGATGATGCAAAACAGGGCAATTTTTATACTTACTACCAAGAAAAAGAAGAAGAGAAGTAGAAAGTATTATTTCAATTCTCAATGGGTCTTCCCTGCTGTGGCTCCCAACCAATAAAGTCGAATGCGGGCTTCATTCACAAAAAAAAAAATCCCTAAACACTTTAGAGATTTAAATTATCACACAAAGTTTTTGTCTTTCATTTGTTCTTCAACACTTGAGAGAAACCAAAAGACTTAAGGAGGTTAGGGTTAGACAAAAATGATTAGTGTAAAAAAGGAAAACATAATTTTCCTTTTTATATATAGGGTTTAGTTTTTAATCAGAACAAAACAAAACTCTTGCCATTACCCCTTTACAATTTGGCCATAAGGCTTTGCAACATTGGGAAATTTAATTTTTTAAATGTCTTCATAAAGACATAATTAATTTCCCAAAATAAAACTTCTGACTTCCATTTAAATAAAGATATGAATTTAAAATCAATTTTAAAATCCATTTGATTCTGAAATTTAAATTATATACAATATGAAATTTAATAATTACAAGACTTAAAATAAAAAATTTTAAATGATTATCTCATAATCAGTAACATTAAATAAATACCTTATATCAAAATTAATATAAGTTCCATTTGTGAAAAATATATTATTAATCATATTAACAATCATAATATATGTGAGTTTACAATTGAATTATCCAATTATATTTAATTTGCTACAGTGTATCGAGCTAGCATGGAAACCAAATGAACCTACAGTTCTGTGCTCCAATAATCTAAGAGTATTATTAAACACTTTAAATAAATATAGTGAATTATTAACTATAGATTATTATTAACCATTCATGAGTATCTTATAATTAGAGCTGGGTTAAAATGTATGTTATACCCCTATAATTATTTTTACCTTAACTACCATTAAGTCCCTAATGGAAAATTTATTCATAACTAGGGCTGAGCACCGGTTCCGATTCTACCAAGAACAGGTTGAAATCAGACTGGTTTTCCGGGTTTGGAATTGGAACCGGTTATAACCGGTCCGGTTCCCGTTCCAAATTAAAGGAATCGATTTTAACCGGTCAGGTTCGGTTCCAAAATGGTCGGAATCGGAACATAATTTTGAAACTGGAACCAGAACCTATTTTGGGAACCGAATTTTGGAACCAAAACCAGAACATGTTTTGGGAATCGAATTTCGGAACCAGAACCATAACCTGTTTTGGGAACCGAATTTAGAACCAATTTCGGAACCAAATAAACATCCAATTTAAACCTCATTTCATAACCCAAATTAAACCCCAATTTAAACCAAACTTCATAACCAGTTTTAAAACCCAATTTAAACCCAATTTCATAACCCAAATTAAAGTCCTATAAGAATATTATCTATTGAGTCAAAAATATTATACAAAATGCAGTTTTATTTATTGTTTTATTTTTGTATTGACAGTTGCCAATAATATTATGTAATATTCAAGTGTGAGAAATAATTGTATTTTCAAAGTTTGATAATAAAAAATAAATAGGGTAAATCAGAACCAGATCGGAACCAAATTAAAATCGATTAATAGGTTACCCTATTTAATTGGGTAGGTTTTGGTTCCACGCGGAACCGAATTGGAGCCAATTAATAGGGTACCCTATTTAATTGGGTAGGTTCTTGTTCCACGTGGAACCGAATTGGAACCAATTAATAGGGTACTCTATTTAATTGGGTAGGTTCTGGTTCCACTTAGTTAGGAACCGATTTTTTCTTGGTAGGTTCCGGTTCCATTCGGAACCGGAATCGAAACCGATTTTACTCACCCCTATTCATAACTATTATGAATATTACTCTCTCTATTCGTAATAGAAAGACTTAAATGCTCTAATCATTCAAGTACCAAATCAACCGTTAAAAAAGATACTCATCTACTTCTCGCAAGAAGAGGTGAATTTCATATCTATGTAAAACATCCTCAGCTACACAGCAAACTATGTCCCCAAAGTATGTACCTATTGGTCGGGATTTCTACACTAAGCACACCTATGTAAATGAAAGGACATAGCCTGCTATAAATGAGTTCGTAGTACACTCATAGTTCAGATTAATCCATATATGATCATCTAGTATGTGGAAATTAATTAATTTATTTAATGGATATTATAATAAATTCATTTTTATATAGGTTTAGTTCTATTCGATCACATCATATAAGGTGCCTCCATTCTCATGTCGCCACATGGACAATCCAAGATCAAGGTCGCCATATATTTATAGAATGAACGGCAGCTATAGATAAATCGTAAACAAAGTACCCGTTTTGTTTGCTCTATATTGTCTATTTTAGATTACTAACTTCATACTTAAATCCTCTTGTGTATGACACTCATACACTAAGCCTGAAGGCACATAAGTAATAAATGGTAAACAAGACAATTAATAATATATGATTTAAATCAAAACAATTGATAAATAAATAATGCATTTTTTATTTCAAATAAATAAATCCGTTCATAAATTACATAAAGCTCTAAGGTATATATCCCAATAGTAGATTCTCCAAATGTGACTGCATTTGATGCTCATACATCGAAGGTACTTTGTTATTATCAACAACGATTGTTTATGGGGTATTGGTCAAACCAACAAGTAAGTCCTTGAGTGCCACCATATTGTTAGGTTTAAACTCTCTCATATAATCATCTTTAAGAAACGTAGCATTTGTCGACACAAACACCTTATTATCTTCTAAACTATATAAGAATCCACCTTTAGTCTCTTTATAATAGCCTACAAATAGGCACAACTGTGAATGAGGTTCCAACTTTGTAATCTTGCTTTTCAGCACATGTGCTGGACACCCCATATGTAAAATATCACAAACTAGATTTGTGCTCATTCTATAACTCTAAGGGTGACTTAGGAACAGACTTAGATGGAATTATGTTCAAGATATTCTTTGCTGTTTATAATGCATATCCCCAGAATGAACTAGGTAATGAAATATAAATAAACGTTGATCTAATCATGTCTAGTAAGGTTTGATTTCTCCTCATAGCAAAACCATTCTGCTTCCATATGCTGTGATCTGGGATACTTTCTCATACTTAAACAAGAATTCCTCGAATTCATTGTCAAGGTATTCTCCTCCATAATATGGTCGTAGAGTTTTGATGGTTTTACCTAATTGGTTCTCAACCTCAGCAAGATATTCATTGAAATTTTCAAAGTTATTTAACTTGTGTTGCATTAGGTAAACATACATATATCTGGAATAATCATCAATAAATGTAATGAAGTATTCAAAACTACCTCAGGCTTTTACATTCATCAGCCTTCAAATGTCCAAATGTACTAGGTCGAGCAGTTGATTAGCTTTTAGCCATTTTCAAATAAAAAGGTCTATTGGTCATCTTACCTTATAGACAAGTCTCACAGACTAATGTCGTCCTTTAACTGGCATAAAGATCCGTTTTTAACTTGTTTGTTTATCCTGTCAAGGTCAATGTTTCCATGTTTAAGATGCCATTGATATATGTCATCATGAGATATCTTTTGCCATTGAGTTTTTGATTTTTCAACCTAAAATATTTTAGTGTTATGCATTGAGTAATGTGTTAGCGGTCTTAACACACAAAAGTTATTTTCTAAGTTTCTTGTGCAAATTGATAATCCATTTCTCGAAACATAACAAAATTATTATTAAAAGAAATAGAAAATCCATCATCCAATAGTTTAGAAACATAAATCAAATTAGTGAAAAAACCTGGACTAAAAATCACATTGTTTAAAATTAAATATCTTTTATCTAAAAACTAAAAATTAGTAACTCTCACTACTATTGTTGAAACGGTATCCCTTGTCCCGACTCTTATGGTGAATTCGCCTTCAGCAAGGTCTCTCTATGAATCAAATAGCTGTAAAGAAGAATATAGATGATTAGTGGCTCTAGAATCTATAATATATACAGATTTGTCACCCTTCACTAATAAAGGCTCAATTACAAGTAAATCATATTAACTTATGATGGTATTCTTCTTCTCTTGCTCTGTAAGATACTTAGGACAATTCCTCTTCCAAAGACCATTTTGTTGGGATATATGCCTTAGAGATTCATGTGATGTAAACAGAATTATTTGTTATGAAATAAAAAATGCATTATTCATTTATCAAAATGTTTGATTTAAATCGCATATTGTAATTTATCTTGTTTACCTTTGATAACTCATGTGCTTTTAGAGTTAGGTTATGAGTGTCATACATAAGAGGATTTAAGTCAAAAGTTAGTAATCTAAAATAGTCCATAGAGAGTAGCAAAGCAGGAATTTTATTTGCAGTTTATATATAGTTGCGGTCTATTCTATAATTGCATGGCGACCTTGGTCTAGGATCGTCCATGTGGTTACATGAGAATGAAGGTATCTTGTATGATGTGATCATATAGGACTTGACCCAGATAGAAATGAATTTATTATAATATCCATTAAATAAATAATTTCATCTCAATCTACTAGATGGTCATTTATGGATTGATCTGAATCCTGAATGCATTGCGAAATCTTGTATGACATGCTATGTCCTTTGATTTACAAAGTTGAGATTGGTGTAGCAATCCCGGCTAATAGCTACGAACTTTACGGACATGGTTTGGTGTTGTTGGACAATTATGACCCATAGCATCACTATTTGTACAGATCATAATATTGTTGTAAAAATTGACTATGTGACAAAGGAGATTGTACTCTTATCATTTGTGATTAGATCACCAAGATATATAAATGATAGGAGGTCCCTGTGATTTGTTCCTGGACTGAGAATGATATGAGACAGTATCAGTCCACGAAGGATAAATCATTAAAAATCCCTAGTCAGAGTATTATCGAGATTGGACATCAATAAATACGTAAAAGACTAGTATTACACTTGTGCACGTTGTGAGGGCACAACAACATAGTTCTCATATATTTGGGTATAGGATACTCATGCAACTGTAATAGGGGGTTGTGTTTTACCGATAGTACGGGAAACAACTTCGCTCTAGATAGACCCCTGCGAAAACCCATTGGTAGTATGACTATGTGTCTATGGGAGTCTGCAATCAGGGTAGGTGTATTTGGTCTTAACCTGAGACTTGCACCGCTAATACTTGCGACAATCAATATGCTTTGGTTGCGGTCGTCCAGGGCTTTAACAGGTTCTGTGTACGCCAATGCTGGGTATATTGAGAATCGTAGTGTGTTGGGTGTGATGTTAAGACGGAAGTATCACTTTAGTCATATGGAGATGATGGTCACATAGGATATGGAACTCGTTCTCTTAAATGCTCGAACTATCGGGATATTATGACTAGGTCATGTATATCCGATTATAGAGACTAGTTGCCAGACATCCGATATGTGCTTCGTACCGGGCAGACACAATTCCAGCCCCATGTCTAGCACGTGAAAATCTGATACTGGATCGACATACACAATACTACGGTATACTACGCTTGATATAGATCATATATTCCTATTAGGATATTTCTGGAGAATTGGGTAGGCATGGCTCTTTGCTAGAAGCCAACCTTGTCTTGTAAATCGGTATAAACGTAGTATGAGGTACTTACGTGTTCGGATAGTTCGACGACCCAATTTACTGCCAACATATCCGGGGATCTCATGGGTCGCTTCCCGAAGATTCACCGATGATGTATGACTCGCACTTTAATTAATCTGGGATTAATTAGATGAGAGAGAAAATTAATATGGGATTAATTATAGAGATATTTTATCTGGGATGAAATATTAATTAAAAAGAGAGAACGATTAATTTGGAATTAATCGATAAAATAATATATTTGATATATTATACGAAATTGGATTTCGACGCGGAATTAAAATTAGATTTTAATTCGTTAGCGAAATAAATAGTGATTTCGCTAGGCGTAATCGTTTAATTACGTCGCAACGGAAAATTTGTTAATTTGGAATTAGCGAACCCAAGCCCGGGATTATTTGCGAACGCATTCGCATTTCAAATTCGAGTGCGACACACAAGTCAAATCGAGCGTCAAATCACAAGTCATATCAAACGTCAAATCACATGTCACTTTGAGTGATGTGATAATTTGATTGATTGATTTGAGTGATTGATGTGAGTTGATTGAAAAAACATTAATTGCTTTTTTGCTTTTGACTTTATTGGTAAATGAAAAAGGTTTTGGTATTTGATTTATTTTTGGAAAATAAAATATATATATACAAAACACATTTTTTATTATCTCTCTCTCCACATAACTGGCTTCTTGGAAACCAAATTTCCCTCCTCTCTTTCCTTCTTCTTCTCTCTCGGCTTTGAACCGTTTTTTCTTCTCTGTTTCTGGTTCTGCCGAACGCCAAAGAGAAGCAAGTGAGACGTTTTTGTGGCAAAAACAATGTGCTAGCACACCATGAGTCTTCCTAAGGTGATAGGGAACCGATTTCGTGAGCTTGGAAGCTTGAAGCTTGAAGCTTGGAGCTTCAATGGAGGTCTTCAATGGCCGAATCATGGAGGAACAAAAGGAGCCACCACCGTGCAGTCCACTGCAAAGGAGAGCCACTGCCGAGCTTCACTATGAAGTGTTCTTCATCGCGTCGCAAGATCCGGTCATTGTGAGTATGTTTCCGCCATTCTCCTTTGTGTATTCATGCATTTTTTATGCTTTATTTCATGATTCTTGGGACCTAATCTAGAAACCAACAATGGTAACTTGAGCTTTGATCAAGCATGAAAAGTTTAGGGTTAAAATTGGGTAAACTCGATTTGAGCATGAATTGGTTGAATTGTTTGATTAAGTATGCTTGAATGAGGTTGAATTGAAGTTGTGCATGATCAATTTCAAGAAAATTGGATTGGATAAATTTTCCCCCAAATTGAAGGCTTGGCCGAAAATTAATAAGCCCTAATGTCTTGGTAAATTTTGTTTGTTTGATCATTGGATGACTTAAAACAATTGGGTAATGTTGTTTTGAAGTTCAATTGGATTGAATTTTGATTTGGAACAATTTTCCCTTCAAAAGTTGGCTTGGCCGAATTCAATGCAACATGAAATTCAATGTGATTTTTTGTTTTTGATTCATTGGATGAGTTGAATTGATTTGGGAAATGATTATTGTGGATTCAATTGGATTGAAACCGAATCGGATTGGAAAAACCCCTAATTGCCGAGACTTTAAGCATGTATATTGGGTTTGATTTTGATTGAATTGTGTTGGACACTATTTGTTATTGAAATGCATGATTAATTAGGCTAATTGATGTTTTAGAAATATTAATTGGGTGATTAATTATGTATTACACTTAGGTTAATTAATTGTGGAATTTGGAATTTTATAAGTTAATTAATTGGGCTAGAAATTGGATTTTGGCCTTATAGGTTGTAATTGGGCTTTTGGGCTTGGTTGTACCAAGTTAGGTTTATGCCAATTTGGTTGGATCCAATTGGGCCCAAAACCCCATCCATAAAGTCCAATTATGACTTAATGGACCTTAATTATTTAATTGGGCCTAATGGGCCTAAATTGATTTATGGGCTTATGGGGTAAATCTCGGATTGGACTTTGGTTATCGGTTTGACCCGAGTTGACCAAAAGTCCACGCCTTAAAGAAATTAATTAAAAGTCCATTGGACTTTAATTAAATAAATATTGGATGTTAATCGGGCTTTGAGACCCGTAACGATTGAATTTGGAATTTAAGTCGTAAAGGTTCGTTAATAAAAGTGTAATATTTAATTTGGAATTAAATAGAGAATTAGTATTAAATACAAATTGAATTGTATGTAATTTTGCAGTTTAATTTAATTCAAGAATTCGTACTTTGAGTACTTATTCGCAAAACGAGTTTGACTCGAGCAAAATCAAATCGTTGTTTGAACATTGGATGATCACTAATTATCAGATTAATTAATTGGATTAGATTGATTGATAACATGCTTGTGTGAATACATGGTTGCGATGCATGAATAATGTATATCAGATGAATATTATATGGGTGGGGCAATTTTAGAAATTGTAATAAATTTGATTTATTAATTGGACCTGCGTGTCCAGCCTTATCACCTCCATACTCTTTGTATTATCTTCTCACATATTCCCCTCAATGTAAATAAGGTTTCTTTAGAAGTGTAGTGTAACGGGTAGAAGTGATACTTGTGCTAGTGGGAGCGAGAGAAAGAGAGATTTGATCTAGCATCAATGTAAAGTATCCATCCGCATATCATTATTATTTTATCATATGCGCTTTATTATGTGTTTAGAATGCATGCTTAAGGGTGTATGATGATGAGACCTTAACAAAGATAATAAATTGGTTGCCAATTTGCACACGAAAAACTCTCGCTAAATATTAAGCGTCTTTCCTTCCATTGAGTGATTCTCACTCAAGATCCGAGACGACATTGGTTTGTTGGCCAAAGTCAAGGCCTTTTTCTGTCGAAGATGTGTTTGAATCACGAAGGCTTTGTTCCATATCAGTGTCTTGTCCAAGTTGTGGTTTGTTGGCCAAAGTCAAGACTACTTTTTGTCCATCGACATTGATTACGAAGCTTTCCATGGTCAGGTCGCGCTTGACTGGGATCACTAAGTTTGTTGTGCCAAAGCCAAGGCTTAGTTGATTCAAAGGAAAAAGGTTAGGTAATACATTGGATGTATTGGCATATATAAGATATATGTTTCGGACTTGGATGTCCCCCTACCGGATCTAGGAATTGGATTGGATCCAATTGATCTTAGAGATCTACCTAGTTAATTATCATACAATTTGTTGGCCAAAGTCAAGATTGTGTGATATTTAACGGGATCCTAGCCCACTAGGAAACACGGTTTCCCAAGTACTCGACAGAGGGTTAGAGGCACGCCGAAAAATAGTGGGAGGCAAGAATTGAATTTGCAATATTCGTTCAATTACTCGCCATACGCGCTCAAAACAAATTATTTCGTCATTGAATTAAATGTTAGTTTGACTAATATTTAAATTGTTGTTTTATTAAACAGTTGGACTGTATTATAGTTGATTATATAATTGGATTATAGTAATCAATATATTTGAATTAATTAATTTCAATTTAAAGTTGGTTTTATAATTGGATTATAGTAATCAATGTAATTGAGGTTAATTAATTTAAATTATATTTGATTGTATAGTTGGACTATAATAATCAATATAATACATAGTACCACAAATCGTTGATTAAATAGTTGGACTATTAGAATCAAGATAAAAATGAAAGATTAGTGTTTAAAACATAATCCTGGGTGAAAATGTATTTGAACGACTATAATTTTTCAAATTGGGAATTAAGTTTCAGGATGGTCCTGGAAAAATAATAAGTTACTTTATTTGATAAAATAACATATTAGGCCTAAGCCTGAAGTTAAGCAAATAAGTGGAACATGATATTTGGAATATTCATGTAATGATAACTTAAGTGCTTAATCCATTATACTTGTCAAGTAGACTCCTTAATTTCTGAATCAGAACTAAGGATTAGATCCTTAAATTATGATAATGAAATTGAAGGATTTTCATGGATCTATTTTAGATCTTTGAAATACTAAATTGGAATAAATAATTCTTGGAGAATTAATGACTATTCTCAAGGAGACAAAGTCAAACTTTACAATTAGGCAAGTAGCGCAAGGCGCACCTTACTTCGATATTCTAGAAACCCGAGGCTTGGCCAAAGGCTACTGGAATGTTGAAAAAGGCAAAGGCAAAATCATTATAATCTTCTAGGAAGATAAAAGGACATATCCCAAGAAGGAATTGAAGACACGCAAGGCTCTGACTTCAAATATGTTTGTCATAAATATGTTCACTACTAGTATTAAAATTGGATTTTAAATACTTAGTGTGATACATAAATATATATATTGATGTTCAGAATCTGTTTTGAACAGGATACTGACTTCAATAGAGATTTATCTGCGAATTGTAAACGGGACGAAAGTCACTGTTTTAACCGCAGTTACCTAAGTTTAGGAACTACCCTTTGGGTATGTACGTAAATTAGGAAACTGTTATAATGTAACTAGTTTGACTAGAAACATTATCTCTATATCAGTGTATAGTCCGTTGTGGATATACCTTAATATTCTAGAACACTAAAGTGTTTTATTATATAAAGATGATATTGAGATAACCATATTAGATGGGAATAACAATATTTATATTTAGAATATAAATAAATCTCACACGTATAACATGACAAACTAATAGCTCAAACTGATTTGATCAGGTTGAAACTTGTATGTGGCATCGTTGTCAGGGACACAATTAAACAAGACTCGTATATCCACACTTTCGAAGAGTGGATACTATGACTGATTTGATTCCAATCAAATAAAGTCTACGAATCTAGTTTATTGGGCAAAGTGCCTAAAACACTATTTACTTGGTAAAAGTGCCAGTGCCACCGATTTGTTAGCCTTAGTTCTTAGTGAAGCAAGTGACCCCATGTCTAGCTAGCCTAGATGTGGATATGAATATTTCATGACCTTTACGGATGTGGCATCGAGTGTGGTTACATGTTTCTTTTGAAACACAAATCAGAAACTTTTAAAGTTTCGACACGAAATAGACAAACATATCGGCTAAAGTATTAAACCATCACGGTTTGACCATGATGAAAATACTTAAGCAATAAGTTTCTCATATACTTGAAAGACTATAATATTCTTTCAATGAGGACTCCTCCCGGAACACGTCAGTTTGACGGTGTATCCGAAATGAGAGACCGAATTTTGTTGGACATGATAAGGTTAATCATTAGTCGCTCTGAGCTACCATTTCCTTCAACGGATACGCAAAACATTGCAGAACTTATTTTGAATAAGGTTCCATAAAATATCTGTTTGACAGATATCATAATAGATATGAACGAGAAAGAAACCGGGTTTCACATTCCTGAATAATTTGGGAATGCTAGACATATGTTTGGTTGATACCAAACTAAAACCCAAATTGGATAAGTGCCAATTGTAGGTTATCCTAGGGATACCATAAGTATTGTACTTATACAACTCACGAGAGAATAATTAGATTGTTGTTCACCATGCGGTTTTCCTAAGAGGAATACCGATATGCAGTGGTAAGTGGGATGATAGTAAAACTCGATGAAAATCGGAGCAATACTATTCCAGGCGTCGAATCCTAATAGAACACAAATAGTTCATCAAGGATGAAACTATTCCAATAATCTTCGAATACAAAAGAACCACGTAGGTCGGAAAGATCAGAAAACAACCTGGGGTATGGGTTTCTGATCTCACCTCATAAAGATGTTATCTTATTGAGGAATACCAACTGACTACGTATGTGGAAGTGATACAAGGTATCGACTCCCTATTATGGCAAAGTGTCATAATGTCCGATATGGATTCCATGTATATCAACTATGTTTAGACACTAGTTGACGACCGCAAGGCATTGTGCCTACTGGTACTAATAAGTCTTCAAGGAAGACGTACATGGATGGCCACATGTTGGTTTATTCTAAGGTCCCAAGATCAAACAAGACATGAAATAATGCGTGAATACAACGGAGGGGGTAGCGGAATACTCACATTGATCGGTTGAGTCGATTTGAAGACGAATGAAGCCCAAAAACGCACTGCCCTTCACGCCAAACTGCTGGCAGTCCACTGCCCTGTAAAACAGAAATTTGAGTGAAGAAACGGAGCTCCTAGCTTCGTCGGATGGATCCCGTCTCATGGTCGAACCTCCCTACCACCTTCGCAAGACTTGTAAGTGTGCTAGCACTTGATTTTTCACCATGAAAATCACTCTTTGCTTCCCTAAAGTCCACGCCATTTCTGGTTCCAAACCAGTCCAAGAATTTCTTCATTTGGGCGTGAGAGAAGAGAGAGTTTGAGAGAGATGAAATTGTGTTGTTAAAAGATTTACCAAAAATCAATTTATATTTATGCCATAATATTTATTAAATAATAATAAACTTATGACACAAAACATGCAATGGCTTAGAGTGTCAACACTCAAACTCCATGCAAAACCATTGAGTGTATTGTACAAATCTTCATGCAATGCATTAGAATTAAATAATGCATAATATGACATGTGTCATGTGGGCCCCACACGTTTCCAAATGAAAGTGGGCCCACGTGCACTCACGCGTTCGGGTTCGATATTTCCGAAATACCGAGCTTACGTCGCGACGTTAATTAAATCGAATAATTGCGGCTAGCGAAATTATTATTTACGTCGCTAACGAATTAATTCTAAATTAACTCGTTTGCCCGAATTAAAATCTAATTTTAATTTCTTGTCGAAATCGAATTTCGATATTATATCGAATATAATTAATTTATCGATAAATTCCAAATTAATCATCTCTCTCTTTAGACGACATTTATCCCGGATAAAATATCTCCGTTATTAATCCTAGATTAATTTTCTCTCTCTTCTGTATAATCCCAGATTATTCAAGAGTGCGAGTTGTGCGTCATCGGTGGATTATCGGGAAGCGACCCATGAGATCCCCGGATAATCTGGCAGTAAATACGGTCGTCGGAGTATCCGAATCACGTACGTACCAAGTACTACGTTCTACCGATTTACGAGACAAGGTCGACTCCTAGCAAAGCACCAAGTCTTCCCAAGTTCTCCGGACATATTCATCAAAGAATATCTAGATCTGTATCAAGCGTAGTATACGATTGTATTGTGCATATCGGCCCAGTATCGGATAATCACGTGCTAGGGCTGGGGCTGGATAAGTGTCTGCCCCGTCCGAAACACATATCGGATGTCTGGTAACTAGTCTCTATAATCGGATATTCATGACCTGGTCATAATATCACGATTGGATGCGCATCACTTAAGAGCACTAATACCGTATCCTGCGTGACATCATCTCCATTATGACTGGAGTGACACTTCCGTCTTGACATCACATCCAATACACTACGATTCCTGATAAACCCAGAAGAGGTGAACACAGAACCAGTTAAGATCCCCCACCACCAAAACCAAAGTTTACCGATTGTCGTAAGTATTAGCGATGCAAGTCTCAGGTTAAGACTATACACACCTACCTTGATTTCGGCCTCCCATAGACACCTAGTCATAATACCAATGGGATTCCGAAGGGTCTATCCAGAGCGAAGCTGTTTCCCGTACCATCGGTGAAACACGACCTCCTATCGCACTTGCACAAGTATCCAATACTTATATATATGAGAACTATGCCGTTGTGCCCTCACAACGCGCACAAGTGCAATACTAGCCTATTCCGCATTATCGATGTCCAGTCTCGATAATACTACGGCTAGGGATATTTAATGATTAATCCTTCGTGGACTGATACTGTCTCATATCATCTCAATCCAGGAACTAATCATAGGGACCTCTCTTCATTATATATCTATGGTGATCTAATCACAAATGACGAGAGTGCAATTTCCTTGTTACATAGTTAATTTGCTACAGCAACACAATGATCTGTGCAAATAGTGACGCTATGGGTCATATTATCCAACAATCTCCCACTTGGCACATAGCGAGTCACTCAAGTGTCCTACACTGAACTATGTAAGGTTCGCTCAAATTGCTGAGAAAAAGGTTTTCGTCAGCGGATTTGTTCGATTATCGTTTGACGCGATTTATACGATCATCACATCGCCACGATGTATGATCCGAACGAATCAGATGATATAGAAGTATATATCTGGATCGTCGATGAGACCTTTAATTCCTTAGCCTGTGCTGACGCCTAGCTCAGCTGCTAACAGAACTATATCTAATCTAATTAGATTATTTTTCGACCCAAAAGACTTCTATTGCTGCCTCAGCTGCAGCAATAATCCGCATTTGTTGTTTTTACGGCAACAGTTATCTTGCTTGGAAGATTTCCAGCTCACTGTCCCGTTATTCAAACTTTATAGTACCGCAATATTTAATCGTTTGGAAACTTGCAGTGGTGATCCCAGTCACTTCAAGTTCTCCTTCTCCATAGTTTAAGATAGCATCTTTAGTTCTCAGAGATACTAACAGATGTTCTTAACTTCAATCCAGTGACTATCACTTGGATTGACCCGATTGTGACTCCATATGCTCGAAGCGTATGAGACACCAATACAAGTACATTTTAAATGTACAATTTCCCAGAGAGTGTTAACAAACTCCAAATCTATCCCAGTAGATCTTTATTCCTTGAATAAAGGTTGTTATCCCAGAATTCTACGGAGAATTTCTATTGAAAGCCAAGCTTTCAACAATAGCTTTATGGGAATTTCACTGTCAGTGCGCTCTCCCACTAACCTCCTTATATACACAAGAATTATTTGTTTTGAGTCAAATCATAAACCATTATGATTATTTCAAAACGACAGTTCCAAGAACCTTATGCTTGCATTGATCCAAACATGGATCGAATAACCCGCAAACCTTGTTTGTCGGTTATACAAAATCGTCAGGATGTTGTAAACATCCTCCAAAAGGTTTCCTTTTCAGGAAAGCGATTTTGATTTATAACTGACATTATTTCATAAATGAAATATACAGTTATTTTCAAGCATCTTCAAAATGGATTTACCATGGCAACAGGTAAAAGGTTGAACCGTTATTAACATAATGTTGATAACGATACCTTTTCGTCAAAAGTCTAGCTTTGCACGTTGGTATGTTGCCTTCCATGTATGTCTTCCTTGAAGACATTTATAGTACCAATAGGCACAACGCCTTGTGGTACAACAACTAGTATCCAAACATAGTTGTTATACATGGAATCCATTTCGGACTCATGGCACTTTGCCATAACAGGGAGTCGATACCTCGTATCACTTCCTCATAAACGTAGTCGGATGGTACACCACCATAAGATTGACATCTTTATGGGCGAGATCAGAAACCCATACCCTAGTTGTTTTCTGACTCTATCCGATCTACTAGTTTCTTGTGTATTTGAAGATTAATGGTATAGTTTCATCATAGATGAACTATTTGTGTTCCATTAAGGACTTCGTGCCTTGAACAGTATTACTCCGATTTTCATCGAGTATCACTATCCTCCCACTGACCACTGCATATCGGTATTCCTCTCAGGAAAACCGCATGGTGAGCAACAATTATATTGTTCTCATGTGGGATTTACAAGTATTATACTTAAGGTTTCCCTTAGGATAACCTATATTGGCACTTATCCAATTTGGGTCCTTAGTTTGGTATCATCCAAACGCTATGCCTGGCATACCCAAATTATCAGGAATGAGAAACCTCGTTTCTTCCCTGTTCATATCCTATATGATATCTGTCAAACAGATTTATATGGAACCTTATTCTAAATAAGTTTTGCACTGTTAATACATATCCGTTGAAGGAGATAGTAGCTCAGAGCGACTCGTGATAAATTATCAAGTCCTCATCTGAAAGAATACCGTACTCTTTCATGTACGTATGAAACTTACTGCTTAAGTATTTTCCATTACGGTTTTACCGTGGCGGAATAATACTATAGCCGATCTGTTTGTCTACTTCGTGTCGAAACTCTAAAGTTTCCGATCTGTGTTCTTCAAAAGAAACACATAACCACAACGTGATGTCACATCCGTTAAGGTCACGAAATATTCATGTTAACATCTAGCCTAGCTAGATATGGGCCCACTTACTTCACCATGAATAGGGCTAACAGATCGGTGGCCCTTTTACTATTACCAAGTAAATAGTATTTTAGGTAGTTTACCTAATAAACTAGATTCGCAGACCTTATTTGAATAGTCAAATCAGTCCTAGTACCCACTCTATAAAAGTGTGGATATACGAGTCTTCTTAATCGTGTCCTAGACAACAATGCCACAAATAAGTCTCCATTGATCAAATCAATTTGAGCTATTTATTTGTCATTTTATATGTTTGAGATTTTATTATATTCAAAATATAAATTCTGTTATTTACATCCAATGTATTTATCTCAGTATCATCTTTATATAATGAAACACTTTAGTGTTCTAGAATATAAAGGTTTTATCCGCAATGGATTAAACACTGATATAGAGATAATGTCTCTAGTTAAACTAGTTACATTATGACAGTCCTAATTTAAATACATACCCAAAGGGTAGTTCTAAACTTAGGTATCTACGGTCGAAACAGCGACTTTCGTCCCGTTTCCGATTCAGAGAAATCTCGGCTTGAAGCCAGTATCCGGCTCACAGCGGATTCTGAACGTCAATACATATATTTTATGTACCACACTAAGTATTTAAAATTCAATTTCAATACTAGTAGTGAACATAACTTTGACAAATATTTTTAAAGTTAGAGCCTCGCCCTTTCTTTAATTCCTTCGTGTCTTCCATATCCAAATGGTAGTCACTTTGGGATATGTCAATTATCTTTTCAATATTTCAAAAAAAACCTTTGGGAAAGCCTTGGGTTTCGGAATATCGAAACGATGTGCACCTTGTGCTACATGCCCAATTGCAAACTTTGACTTTTCTCCACTAGAATAGTCAATTAATTATCCAAGAATTATTAATTGCAATTTTAATACTTTTAAATCTAAGATAGATTTATTATAAGTATATTAATTAAGCACTAAAGTCATCATCACATAACCAAATACTTTATGCTCTACTATTTGCTTAATTATGGGCTTAGTAATAATAAGTTATTTTATCAAATAAATTAACCTATTATTAATTCCCAATTGAAAATTAAATCATTTAAAACATTTAATCCAAGGATTATGTATTTTAAATATTCAACCTTTTCAATTCTTTACCTTGATTTTAATAGTCCAACTATTTAATCAATTATTAAGGTACTATTATTATAATGATTACAATAATCCAATTATTTAATCAACTATAATTTTAATATTGATTACTATAATCCCATTATAAAATCAACTATCATTTAATTCAATTGTATTGATTACTATAATCCAATTACAAAATCAACTATATATTGAATGAGTTTGTATATAGTCCAACTATATATATCTTTAAAACAACATAAAATATTAGTATGACTAATACTTTTAATTAATATGACGAGTAAAATATAAATGAGCGTTGTTTAGCGAGTAATTGAACGAATATTGCAAATTCAATACTTGCCTCCCACTATTTTTCGTCGAGCCTCTAACCCTCTGTGGAGTACTCGGGAAACCGCGTTTCCTAGTGGGCTAGGATCCTATTAAATAAACACACAACCTTGACTTTGGCCAATAAAAGCTGTATGCTATTTAACTAGGTAGATCTCACAGATCAATTGGATCCAATCCAATTCCTAGATCCGGTTGGGTGGACATCCAAGTCCGAAACATATGTATAATGTCAATGTATCCATTACATTTTCCTAACCATATCCTCCGAATCATCTAGGCCTTGGCTTTGGCCAAAAACAAACCTAATGATTCCAGTTAAGCGGGACCCATTGACGAGGAAAGTTTCGTAATCAATGTCATTGGACAAAAAGTGATCTTGACTTTGGCCAATAAAAATCACGATTTGGACAAGACACCGATATGCAACAAAAAACTCTCATGATTCAAGTACATCCTTGATTGACAAAGGTCTTGACTTTGGTAAAAAACAAACCAATGCCAACTTCGGATCTTGAACAAGAATCATTCAATGGAAGGATATTTGCTTAATATAGATTGAGGGATTTTCGCGTGCAAATTGGCTACCAATTTAATTATCTTTGTTAAGGTCTCATCATCATACACCCTTAAACATGCATTCTAAATACATAATAAAGCGAGTATGAATAAAATAATAATGATATGCGGATGGATACTTTACACATTGATCCTAGATCAAATCTCTCCTTTCTCACTCAAGCTAGCACTTGTACTACTTCTACCCGTTACACTACACTTCTAAAGAAACCTCAAATACATAGAGGGGAATAGGTGAGAAGAGAATACAAAGAGAAAGAAGGTGATAAGGCTAGACACGCAGGTCCAATTTAATAAATCGAATTTATTACAACAATTTCTAAAATTGCCCACCCATCTAATATCCATCCGATATACATTATTCATTCAACACAACCACGTATTCACACACATAAGCATGCTATCAATCAATCTAATCAAATTAATTAATCTGATAATTAAGTGATCATCCAATGTTCAAACAACGATTTGATTTTGTTCGAGTCAAACTCGTTTTTGCGAATAAGTACTTAAAGTACGAATTCATGAATAAATTAAACTACATCATTAAATCAAATTTAACATGTATTTAATACTAATTCACTATTCAATTCAAAATTAAACATTACACTTTATTTAATAAACCTTTTACGATTTAAATTCCAAATCTAATCGTAACTCGTCTCAAAGACCGATTAACGTCCAATGTCAATTTAATTTAAGTCTAATGGGCTTTAACTAATTTCTTTAGGCATGGGCTTCGGCAACCAAAGCCCAATAGTGGAATCACCCAAAATGCCTTAGAAATCAATTTCGGCCCATTAGGCCCAATTAAACTTTAAAGGTTCATTAGTCACAATTGGGCTTTATGGTTAAGGTTTTGGGCCCAATTGGATCCAATCCACTTGGCCTAAACCAAACTTGATAAATCAAGCCCAATAGGCCCAATTACAACTTTAAATTCTAATTTCCAAAATTAGGCCCAATTAATTAAATCCAAAAATCCAATTTTCACAATTTAATTACCAAAAGTGCATTATATGATTAATCAACTAAATCAACATTTCGAAAACACTAAATTAGTCCAATTAATCATACTTAATTCATTATTACATGTCACACACACTAATGAAAAATCAAACCCATATTACATGCTTCTAAGTCTCGGCCAAGGAAGGTTATTTTGTCCGATTTGGTTTCGATCCAATCGAACCTACAATCGACATTAATCGCCATCCGATTTGATTTCATACACATCCAATGTCACAAAACCAAAAACACCAAGACATTAGGGCATTACACAATCGGCCAACTCAAAGATTTTGGGGTTTTCGTCCAATTCGAAATCCAATCCAATTCGATTCAAATTAACGTCAACCTAATCGATTCTAACTCATCAAATGAATTAAAAAACAAAAAATCCAAGATCCCAAAAATCTTACACACATTCGGCCAAGGTGTTAATTTTGGGGAAAATAATTCCAAATAATTATTTCATTAAATTGATCCAATCAAACCTTAATTAAACATGTTATAAGCATAATCAAACATTCAATTCATTCAAATCATGCTCAAAACAATTTTACCCAAATTTTAAGCCCTACAAATTTCATGCTTGCAACATTAGCTCTTGATGCCATTGTTGGTTTATTCTAAGGTCCCAAGATCAAACAAGACATGAAATAATGCGTGAATACATCAACGGAGGTAGCGGAATACTCACATTGATCGGTTGAGTCGATTTGAAGACGAATGAAGCCCAAAAACGCACTGCCCTTCACGCCAAACTGCTGGCAGTCCACTGCCCTGCAAAACAGAAATTTGAGTGAAGAAACGGAGCTCCTAGCTTCGTCGGATGGATCCCGTCTCATGGTCGAACCTCCCTACCACCTTCGCAAGACTTTGAAGTGTGCTAGCACTTGATTTTTCACCATGAAAATCACTATTTGCTTCCCTAAAGTCCACGCCATTTCTGGTTCCAAACCAGTCCAAGAATTTCTTCATTTGGGCGTGAGAGAAGAGAGAGTTTTGAGAGAGATGAAATTGTGTTATGTTAAAAGATTTACCAAAAATCAATTTATATTTATGCCATAATGTTTATTAAATAAATAATAAACTTATGACACAAAACATGCAATGGCTTAGAGTGTCAAACACTCAAACTCCATGCAAAACCATTGAGTGTATTGTACACAATCTTCATGCAATGCATTAGAATTAAATAATGCATAATATGACATGTGTCATGTGGGCCCCACACGTTTCCAAATGAAAGTGGGCCCACGTGCACTCACGCGTTCGGGTTCGATATTTCCGAAATACCGAGCTTACGTCCCGACGTTAATTAAATCGAATAATTGCGGCTAGCGAAATTATTATTTACGTCGCTAACGAATTAATTCTAAATTAACTCGTTTGCCCGAATTAAAATCTAATTTTAATTTCTCGTCGAAATCGAATTTCGATTATTATATCGAATATAATAATTTTATCGATAAATTCCAAATTAATCGTTCTCTCTCTTTAGACGACATTTTATCCCGGATAAAATATCCGTTATTAATCCTAGATTAATTTTCTCTCTCTTCTGTATAATCCCAGATTATTCAAGAGTGCGAGTTGTGCGTCATCGGTGGATTATCGGGAAGCGACCCATGAGATCCCGGATAATCTGGCAGTAAATACGGTCGTCGGAGTATCCGAATCACGTACGTACCAAGTACTACGTTCTATCGATTTACGAGACAAGGTCGACTCCTAGCAAAGCACCAAGTCTTCCCAAGTTCTCCGGACATATTCATCAAAGAATATCTAGATCTGTATCAAGCGTAGTATACGATTGTATTGTGCATATCGGCCCAGTATCGGATAATCACGTGCTAGGGCTGGGGCTGGATAAGTGTCTGTCCCGTCCGAAACACATATCGGATGTCTGGTAACTAGTCTCTATAATCGGATATTCATGACCTGGTCATAATATCACGATTGGATGCGCATCACTTAAGAGCACTAATACCGTATCTTGCGTGACATCATCTCCATTATGACTGGAGTGACACTTCCGTCTTGACATCACATCCAATACACTACGATTCGTGATAAACCCAGAAGAGGTGAACACAGAACCAGTTAAGATCCCCCACCACCAAAACCAAAGTTTACCGATTGTCGTAAGTATTAGCGATGCAAGTCTCAGGTTAAGACTATACACACCTACCTTGATTTTGGCCTCCCATAGATACCTAGTCATAATACCAATGGGATTCCGAAGGGTCTATCCAGAGCGAAGCTGTTTCCCGTACCATCGGTGAAACACGACCTCTTATCGCATTTGCACAAGTATCCGATACTTATATATATGAGAACTATGCCGTTGTGCCCTCACAACGCGCACAAGTGCAATACTAGCCTATTCCGCATTATCGATGTCTAGTCTCGATAATACTACGGCTAGGGATATTTAATGATTAATCCTTCGTGGACTGATACTGTCTCATATCATCTCAATCCAGGAACTAATCATAGGGACCTCTCTTCATTTATATATCTATGGTGATCTAATCACAAATGACGAGAGTGCAATTTCCTTGTTACATAGTTAATTTGCTACAGCAACACAATGTTCTGTACAAATAGTGACGCTATGGGTCATATTATCCAACAATACCATCGTACTAAGTCTTCAATGTAGAGTTATCAACATTGTGTTGATCACGACGAAACCTTTTACCTGTTGTCATGGAAAATCCATTTTGGCAATGCTTGCTGATGCTGCATGTTTCATTCATGAAATGTGGCAGCTGAATGCCAAAACCGCTTTCATTAACGGAAACCTTTTGGAGGATGTTTACAACATCATGACGGTTTTGTCAAACCATATCGGGCAAACAAGGTTTTCAGGTTATTCGATCCATGTTTGGATTAAAGCAAGCATTAGGTTCTTGGAATTGTCGTTTTGATGTAATCATAATAGTTTATGATTTAATTCAAAACGAAAATAATTCTTGTATATATAAGGAGGTTAGTGGGAGCGCACTGACAGTGAATGTCCTGTTTAATGATGATATATCATTTCTTGGAAATGATATTCCTATAATATAATTGGTGAAAGCTTGGCTTTCATGATAACGACTATAAGTCGTAACAACAGTACTATAAAATATAGTACTGTTACCGAATAAACAACAAATGCGGGTTATTGTTGCAGCTGAGGCAACAATAGAAGCCATTTGGGTCGATAAAAAATCTAATTAGATTAGATATAGTTCTATTAGCAACTGAGCTAGGCATCAGCACATGCTAAAGAATTAATGGTCTCATCAACGATCCAGATAAATACTTCGATATTCATCTGATTCGTTCCGATCATACATCGTGGCGATGTGATGATCGAATAAATCGCATCAGATGACAATCATGCAAATCCGCTGACGAAAACCTTTTCTCAGCAGTTTGAGCCAACCGTACATAGTTCGGGTGTCAAGCATTCGAGTGACTGGCTATAGGACAAGTGGGAGATTGTTGGACAATTATGACCCATAGCGTCACTATTTGTACAGATCACAGTGTTGTTGTACAAATTAACTATGTGACAAAGGAGATTGCACTCTTATCATTTGTGATTAGATCACCAAGATATATAAATGATAGGAGGTCCCTGTGATTTGTTCCTGGACTGAGAATGATATGAGACAGTATCAGTCCACGAAGGATAAATCATTAAAAATCCCTAGTCAGAGTATTATCGAGATTGGACATCGATAAATGCGTAAAAGACTAGTATTACACTTGTGCACGTTGTGAGGGCACAACAACATAGTTTTCATATATTTGGGTATAGGATACTCATGCAAGTGTAATAGGAGGTTGTGTTTTACCGATGGTACAGGAAATAGCTTCGCTCTGGATAGACCCCTGCGGAATCCCATTGGTAGTATGACTATGTGTCTATGGGAGTCTGCAATTAGGGTAGGTGTATTTGGTCTTAACCTGAGACTTGCACCGCTAATACTTGCAACAATCAATATGCTTTGGTTACGGTCGTCCAGGGCTTTAACAGGTTCTGTGTACGCCAATGCTGGGTATATTGAGAATCGTAGTGTGTTGGGTGTGATGTTAAGACGGAAGTATCACTCCAGTCATATGGAGATGATGGTCACGTAGGATACGGAACTCGTTCTCTTAAATTCTCGAGCTATCGGGATATTATGACTAGGTCATGTATATTCGATTATAGAGACTAGTTGACAGACATCCGATATGTGCTTCGTACCGGCAGACACAATTCCAGCCCCAGGCCTAGCACGTGAACATCTGATACTGGATCGACATACACAATACTACGGTATACTACGCTTGATATAGATCACATATTCCTATAAGGATATTTCTGGAGAATTGGGTAGGCATGGCGCTTTACTAGAAGCCAACCTGGTCTTGTAAATCGGTATAAACGTAGTACGAGGTACTTACGCGTTCAGATAGTCCGACGACCCAATTTACTGCCAACATATCTGGGGATCTGATGGGTCGCTTCCTGAAGATTCACCGATGATGTATGACTCGCACTTTAATTAATATGGGATTAATTAGATGAGAGAGAAAATTAATATGCGATTAATTACGGAGATATTTTATCTGGGATGAAATATTAATTAAAGAGAGAGAACGATTAATTTGGAATTAATCGATAAAATAATATTTTTGATATATTATACGAAATTGGATTTCGACGCAGAATTAAGATTAGATTTTAATTCGGGCGAATGAATTAATTTAGAATTAATTCGTTAGCGACGTGAATAGTAATTTCGCTAGGCGTAATCGTTTAATTACGTCACAATGGAAAATTTGTTAATTTGGAATTAGCGAACCCGAACCCGGGATTATTTGCGAACGCATTCGCATTTCGAATTCGAGTGTGGCACGCAAGTCAAATCGAACATCAAATCGCAAGTCATATCAAGCGTCAAATCACATGTCACTTTGAGTGATGTGACAATTTTATTGATTGATTTGAGTGATTGATGTGAGTTAATTGAAAAAGCATTAATTGCTTTTTTGCTTTTGACTTTATTGGTAAATGAAAAAGGTTTTGGTATTTGATTTATTTTTGGAAAATAAAATATATATATATACAAAACATATTTTTTATTCTCTCTCTCTACACACAATCAGTTTCTTGGAAACCCATTTTCCCTCCTCTCTTTCCTTCTTCTTCTCTCTCGGCTTTGAGTCGTTTCTTCTTCTATGTTTCTGGTTCTGCCGAACGCCAAAGAGAAGCAAGTGAGACGTTTTTGTGGCAAAAACAAAGTGCTAGCACACCATGAGTCTTCCTAAGGTGATATGGAACCGATTTCGTGAGCTTGGAAGCTTGAAGCTTGGAGCTGTAATGGAGGTCTTCAATGGCCGAATCATGGAGGAGCAAAAGGAGCCACCACCGTGCAGTCCACTGCCAAGGAGAGCCACTGCCGAGCTTCACCATGAAGCGTTCTTCATCACGTCGCAAGATCCGGTCATTGTGAGTATGTTTCCGCCATTCTCCTTTGTGTATTCATGCGTTTTTTGTGCTTTATTTCATGATTCTTGGGACCTAATCTAGAAACCAACAGGTGTGTAGCTGGGGACGTTTTACATAGATATGGAGTTCAATCATTCTTGCGAGAAGTAGAGGAATATCTTCCTTAAGAGTTGATTTGGTACTTGAACGATTAGAGCGCACAAGTCTTTCTATTAAAAATAAAAAGATTAATATTCATAATATTTATGAATAAATTATTCATTAGATAATCAATGGTACCTAAGGTAAAAATAATTATAGGGGTACAACAGACAATATGACCCGGTACTAATTATGAGATACTCGTGAATGGCCAATCCATATGTAATGACTATATCGATGGACAGAGAAGTAATTCGACTTATATATCCATCTACGGTAACGAAAGTGCAGCTTTGGGTTATAGTAGAATAACCTAAAGTTAATAATTAAGAAAATTTAATGAAAGAGTTTGATTAATATTCCGAGATTATTGGAGCTCGAAACCATAGGTCCATGTGCTAGTTCGATATACTGTAGCAAATTAAATATAATTGCATAGTTCAATTATATACTCACATACATATATTATAATTTATTTGATTAATAATATATTTTACCACATATGTAACTTTATATTATACTTAATATAAAGTTTTTATTTATTAAATGATTATTAGATAATCATTTGATTTAAAAATTATATTAAACAATTTGATATATCATTTATGCTGGTGTAGAAATTTTCAAATATGATTTGTAAAAGTTCAACATATAATTAATGGTATTTACACCGTATTTTGACAATCAAACATTATCATTATGATGACAATTAATAAGTTGGTTGTTGCAAAAATTATATGTGGAAAATGCAAGGGTGGCCGAATTTTGCTTGGAAAAGGCTTAGGGTTTTTGTTTAATTTTTGACAAAATTTTACCCTAAGTATAAAAGGATAATGATGTTAACCTTTTACCCTAATTTTCTTGATTGAAAAAACTAACCACCCTTCTTCCTATTTTCTCTCAAGTGTTAAAAGAAAAAATAAAAAATAAAAATAAAAGAAAAATATTATGGTGTGATATATTCTTAATCACTAGAAATTTTAGAAATTGATTTTGTGAGTCAAACCCACACTTATTTTTGTTTGTTGAGACATAGCACGCAAGATCATTCGATGTTGGAACACAAAAGGATATTTCAAGATTGTTGAGGGGTTACTTTTGAGAGAAAAATCAGACCTGAAACACTAATACGTCACACATAGATTACATGGCTGTTTTGGGTGAGTTGTGTGCGCGTTTTGGGTGCAAAACGCTTCAGATCTGAGCTACCGTTTGAACGCTATTCTGGGGCTGGAAAATTGTTGAAAACAGAAGCATAACATCAAAACATAGGTTGGTCAGATTTGGCTAAGAGAGGGAGAGGGCATATAAGTTTTCTTGGTTGATCCCGGTGCCTAAGGCATTTCCACTGATCGAAGGAAAGAGTTTCCCACAATTTGTATCATTACGAGGTTGAAAAGTATTCTTAACCCTTATATTTTTAATTAAAAGTTTCTTTTTTAATGATTTATATGAGATATAAAATCTTGGTTTGCATATTGTGATGAGTAGGAATATTTTAAATGTCCATGTGATGAATGTTTGTTTTAGATTCATGTGATGAATGTATTGCATTTATCGTTAATTTTTTCCAGCTCTTATTTTTTTGTTATATTTGATTTTGGGAATGTAATGCCATAAGGCCAAATTTTTACAAGTGTTGTAAATTTATTTCTTATGTAAAAATTTCAAGTTGTAACATTTTATGTCATTTGGAGAGCCGATGCTGCAAATGACTCAACGCGGCTACATGGAGCGAGATTTGAAGACCAAAGGATGCCTTGGAATATTTTATACTAATTAGATTAGTATAAGAAAAAAGTTAAGAGCCCGGTCAATGCAATTTTATTATCTTGGTTACTTTTTGAAAACTTGGAAAACATGTGATGTCGCAACGTCCTCAACGTAGTGTCGCGACGCGCATACTTGTTTTTTTAGCATTCGATGCTCATCATCCTACGTCGCGACACAGACTGGAATTTGCATTCTGTCTTGTTTTTCTACTGCAAAGCATTGCTTTGCAGAGCATCCCGAGGCCAATATGTTATGTGATGTCTATTTCAAAATATTTCAGTAACATGTCATATAACTTAGGGTGCCTACCCTTACATTTTCACATGCTGTAACATGTTTTGGATGCATGAATATTCTAGTCATAAATGTGATTTTATGAAATTTAAGAGTTAAATTGGAACATGATATGCATGGAAATAAATTAATAAGTTTTATTGGTTTAAAATTAGAAATTCAAAAATTTAATCCACATGGACTTTTTTAAGTGTATTATTTTTCCTTAGTATATCGGATGGAAACCCGGACATAAATTCCATAGCCAGTTTCGAATGTTTGGTAGTGTGGTCTGCACTCAGGATACAATTCTACGCACCATTAGAAATTATAATGCGCTTACATGAATTAAATAGTTTAATTAAAATTTGTCCACTTGTTTAATTATAAATTTTAAACGTGTTAGTGAACTAATATTTTAAATATTAAAATGAATAAGGTCACCAAATCAAACTTAATTAAATTAGTTTAATTAAGTAAAATATTAGTGGAGACTAATGGATATTAGTGAATAAAATTTTAAGAGTTAAAATTGATTAGATCACTAATTATACACTAGTGTTAATTAGAGTTATGTTTTAGCCGCGCATAAATTTACAGACACTTGTGAATTAAAATATTAGATATTTTAAGTAGAAACCTTAAACTATAAAATAGTTAGTGGGAGAGGACCATATGACAATATATCCCACGATCTCTGTTAGTAGTCTGAAAATGTCA
This sequence comes from Zanthoxylum bungeanum, assembly GCA_019454045.1. Classification (NCBI taxonomy): domain Eukaryota; kingdom Viridiplantae; phylum Streptophyta; class Magnoliopsida; order Sapindales; family Rutaceae; genus Zanthoxylum; species Zanthoxylum bungeanum. The sequence goes on from SKCR01000092.1 coordinate 61,342, forward strand.
GATTCAAAAGGCGCTTTGAGATGGTGTCCATTTTTGGTCAATATCAAGTTTGGATATTGAGAGGATAGAAACTCTAGATGTATCTGGTGAACTGACCTACCTTATAGTGGCACTTCACTAGTTAAGTCCAAGAGTTTAGAAACAACGGGATACTCACAAATGAATGATTAAAATATTAATCAAAATTCCTTGATCAAATTAAATGTTGATGGGCTAATATAAGAATAAGAGTTATTCCCGCATATATTATTTAATTGAGATTGTCTCGATCTATCATGCAAATACTTGACCTACCCTACTGATGAGTGGTAAATGTATCACTATTTCTCACTCTTTTGACCTAATATTTTGTATAGTTTATTGATTTTTGTGAATATTTTGATGTGTTTTGTGTTATTTTGTAGATAAATAAAGTTTCAGGACTCTCTGGAGGTGATTCAGGGCCAAAACAATGAAAAACGGACAAAAGGGCAAAATTGTATTTGCATGATAGATCGAGACAATCTCAATTAAATTGCGTGACCGCTAACGTGCGCCAGACCTCTGCTAAATTACGTCGGGACACGTGGACCAATAAGAGGGATTCTGCTAAAATACGACGGATGCTAACATGCACCAAATTTGATAACGTGCGCCTGCCACGTGTCAAAATCACTACAGATCATGCTAACGTGCATCAGACACGTGTCACCATCACATGATACCGACAATCTCCATCACCACATGTCGCCTACGTGTCAGCCACATCATCATCAACCAATCATCTTGTGCCACGTGTCACAATCATAAGGTTCCAACAATCAACATCGCCATGTGTCAGCCACGTCAGCGTAATCATTGAGTTGCCGACGCTATCTGCCATGTGTCACCTTATCGTGAATCCAAGTGCCACGTGTCGTCGCCTCCGCATTCAACGCCACAAATCATGGCACGTTGCGACACGAAGAGGGTGACGCATCCCGATGCGCCCAGCCTATTGGTGCCTATAAATTCAGCTCGATTTTAGAATTGAAATCATGCCTTCCTTAGCTTTTGTAAGGACTTTAAGGATTGCATCTTGTTTATTTAAGTTTTTGTAATTTAAATTAAGCATTTTTACTTTTAGTACTTTTAATTATGCACTTTAACTTTCTGTAATAAATTTTATTTTATTTTATTTTATGTTTTTTTATGTTCAGGAGTTAATTTACTATTGGGGAAGGGTGAAGCTTTTTACTTTTATAATTTAGAGTAATCCCTTTTAATTATAATATATAAACTAGTTATAATCTGACTTAATGAGGATACCTCTATATTGGCCGGTTGGTAATTATTTATAAATTGGTTTTAACCTAACTAAATTGGATGCCGTCATATTGGTCGGTTGGTAATTAATTATAAATTTGACTTAATCAGGATACCGCAATATTGGTCGGTTGGTAATTATCACGCAAAATTTATATATTATAATAAGGGAGATTTCTAAATTAGAAATAGTAAAGGTATATCAATCTCACTTTAATTATAATATGGAAATTGTAATTAATAATATGGATTAAAAGTTGATACCGCCTTAATGGCTGGTTTTAATTATCTAACATAATGTAACACCGCTTATAGGACGGTCTTTAGGTGACAGATGATTACCGCCTATATGGCTGGTTAATGGATAAATAATAACACGGCATTTATGGCTGGTTCAACTTAATTGGGTAATACTGGAAATTTCCATATTATAATAATTTGAGATTTCTAAAGGTGGATCCTCTAACCCCCAACATTTTATTTTTATTATAGTGTAGTGATGAAACACAATATTAATAAGCTTAATAATTGATTTAACTATATTATGGGTAATTCTTTAGTTTGTTTATTGAGTCTTAAGCTTAATGCTTCTTGTTTCCTGATCACCAATAAGATTGATGTGGTAAACTTAAAATGAACTTGGAAAATGGATTTTAGGTTTCAGCCTTAGATTCAATAACTCACGATCTTCCTTGAGGATAGGTAACCCTTTAATAGATTTCCTTACTGGATAGACATATACTTGTCGGGCGTGGGTAACCATAATTGGAACTTGAACTTAATGAATTCCGATAATTTGGTTAACATAGACATATGATTAATTAAGTTACATTGGGTATTTGCATCTGACCATCGACAGAGGCTTTTGCATAACTTCGTGTTCCAGGTTAGCAAATTAATTTATTACACATATATAAGAGAATCAATTCATCTTTAGAATAATATTATGTGGAGTCACAACCCGAGGTATTTTGTGTCTTTTGTTTATTTTCCTTAGTATTTTCTTTTGCATTTTATTTATTTATTTATTCAGCAAATCCACATTCAACCAATGAATCAATCAATCATTCTCTTCACCCTCTAATTAGATACTTGTAAATAAATAAAATAAAAAATTAATAACAATAGTAGGAATTAAGTCCTCGTGGGATCGATATTTTTATACTACTTGAACGATATGTGCGCTTGCGTTATATGCTTGTGATTACGTTCCGGTCAAGTTTTTGGTGCCGTTGCCGGGGACTTATATTTCTTGGGTTATTAATTTTGAAGCTATCTAATTTACTTGTATCTAATTTTCTTAATTTTTCTCTATCATTTTTATTTCTTTCTTTATATTTCAGGTGGTTGAAAAATGGAACAATATTGGGAGATTGAAAGATTACGAGCTTTACTAGAAGAAGATACCCCAAATATGGGAACAACAGTCCGGTTTACTGAGGCCTATTGTCCAGCCCAACAATTGTCACTGGATGTCAAGCAATACAACATTTGCTCAGCAGAACGTAATGGGGAGATGTGAGATATGTGATGGTAATCACCCCAGCGATCAATGCATATACCTTTCTATTGGCAGAATTATCAGAATCATTCAAGGTACGAAGAACCATCACATTTTCCATCTTATCCACCATCCATCTACGATCTTCACCAAGAACCAGAACCATCAGAGGAAGATCATTTGATTCACATGCTCAAATATTGGCTCGAGGAATGGGAAGATCAATTTGATGCATAAATTCAAAGTCAAATGGCGTCTATACAGAGGATGACAGATCAAGTTAGACAATTAACAGATAACCTGAATCACATATCTCACGAAGCAAATTCAAATAATATTGAAGAAGCCTTCAAATATCCTGAGATTCATCATGACATCATAACATAGGATGAGGTTGAGCAGTATCAAGAATCCGAGGTATCAGTTTAGGAGCTCGAACCAACAAAGTCTCAATTTGATTTTTATTATTCTTCTGACTCTGACGATGATCAAGAAGCAAAACTGTTTGTACCAATTGTACCAGCATGAGCGAATGAAACTTTCCATCCTCAAAATGAAGATCTTGGAGCTTGCTTTGCACTGATATTTGAAGAATGAAGACCAAAAATCAGACATATCCTTACATCCTCAAGTTGACAATTATGGAGAATGCATTTCACATATGACAGATGAAGAGTTGAACGAGAAAATTTCAAAATACATATGTGAAGAAAAGATGGAGCAAGAATAAGAGCAAATGGAGGAGCAAATGATAGACCATATTGAAGATCTCTGGCATTCAAGAGAAACATCACTGTTTTGGGGAGTACAATTCAAAGATATCGCCTAGAAGCTTGACGGAATGGAAACTTCATTCAAATTCAAGCACCATACAACACCTCATGATTTTCTTTCTTTCTTTTCAAGAACCACCGGAGTGAAAAATTTTAAAAAGGTGGCACAAGCACTGAATGAGATAAAACTCTTTTTGCCATTTTACCATTGGAAGAGACCCTTCAAAAGCAACGCTCACGAGATCGTCTTTAATCGGACATCCAAAACCACGCTGAAACCTCATTGATAGATGGATTTCAGTCACGTTTGGCTGAAGACGAAAAATTTAGCGCTAGCAGGGAGGCAACCCATGTAATTTGTTGTAATTTCTTTTTTCATATTTTTGTGTATACATTTTATAGAGTTTTTTATTTTGTGTGATATTTTCAGGGAAAAAGCACAAACAGAGCATTTAAGGCAAAAGCAAGATAAGAAGAATGTGTTTGACAATCACAAAGGTGAGAGTTAATTCATTAGTCATGGCTAGGGATGGCAGTGGGTAGGGTATGGTGCAGGTTTTCCATTAGCAAACCTGCACCCGCATATGTAAATAAATTACCAAACCCGCACCATACCCATTGCGGGTTTTAATTTTCATTACCAAACCCGCACCGCAAATAAAAATAAATTACCAAACCCGCATTGGTACCCAACGGATTTTTTGCGGGTTTTTAAAATATTGAATTACTTTGTGTTCTTAATAATATAAATTTTTTAATTAAATAATTTATTTTTAATTGCTAGCTGTAGTTTTCACATTTGTTTTTCATTTGACATATACAACATGCAATGTATGTATATACAGTGCATAGATAACATAATGTATGAAAGACTCAGTACCATATGCTTATTTTTTCATATAAACATAATTAAAACGAGTTCTTCCCTTCATAATTATAATTATCTAAATTAGTCAACTCAATCGACAATAAGCTAAATGGTAATCACCAACCTTTGGTCATATTTTTTATGCTAAGTGTAATGAAAGTGATACTTACAAGGCTCAAGTGGTGTAAGTGTAATGAAGAAACAGGAAAGCTACTGAAGTTGCAGCAAACACTAGCTTATTTTGCTCCTCTCCCGTTTCTGATTATGTGAACTTAATCCAAATTTTTGCATTATAATTTTATTAATAAGTGTGATTAGAAAAAAAAATAATAGTCATGCAAAAAATCTTCAGTTGGGCAGGTTGCGGGCTGCGGCTGAGTGAGAGTGTGGAACTGTGGATTAGTGTTTTAGGTTTAGGTTTTGTTAGTTGTTTTTATATGAAGGTTTTTTTATATTGTCCTAAATATTAATTAATAAAAATAATATTGCGGGTATGTGGATACCCGCAGTGGATACCCATATTTTTTTCTTAAATACCAAACCCGCACCGCACCCGCAGCGGGTTCTGCTTTAAATTACCAAACCCGCACCGCACCCACTAATATATTTACCAAATCCTACCCATTGCGGGCGGATTTTTGCGGGTTTGTGGGTAAAATTGCCATCCCTAGTCATGGCAGAGTAAGGAATGAATTCTTGAGACGCATTCTAATGAATTTATACCAAGCGAGTGGCGTATTGCGTACACAATTCCGTTGCCTTAATAATTAATTTGATTTGTTTTTTTTTTGTAATTTTCTTTATTTTCGTTGATAGGATCCAGACTTTTTGACCTTTCACGATTTCTTTTATTATTTAGCTAACAATCGTCCTTTGGAAGATACTTGTGCTATTATTACTCACCCCTTTTTCAGGTGCTATAAATTTAACTCATCAATGCACTTTTGAAAGTATCCAGATAAAAATGAAAGCCACTTCTAGAAGACGAGTTGAAAAAATTTGTGTGTTTTGCGGTACTAGTGTTGGTACAAAGCCACAATACGCAGCGGCAGCACCGGAATTGGGTCGAGTCTTAGTTGAGAAGAATATGCACTTAGTATATGGAGGTGGCAATCTTGGCTTAATGGGGATCATTTCAAAGGCCGTTCAAAAATAAGGCAGTCTAGTTCTGGGAATCATCCCAAAACCTTTGGTAGAGGCGAATCTTATTGGACCAACAAACGGAGAAGAACTGATCGTGCCAGGTATGTCTGAACGATTGGTGGAAATGATTAACCGTGCTGATGCTTTTATTGCTTTGCCAGGTGGCTTGGGTACATTGGAGGAAAATTTTATAGTGCTATCTTGGGCGAACTTGAACATACACCAGAAACCGATTGGGCTATTTAACGTTGATGGATTTTATGATTTTCTTTGTGTGTTTCTTGATGATGCCCAGAGAAATGGGTTCGTGACAAAAACCTCTGAAAGAACTTCTCGTCACTTCCATAACTGCCCCAGATTTAATGACCAAATCTTAGCCTATAAACCACAAATTGACCCTATCATTTCCAAGATAAAATGGTCTGAAGACGATCGTGGTAAGAAGTGTCGGATAAATCTAGATCTTAACCTTTACTTTTATTTCTAGATGTAGAATTGCAGCTAACCAGATACTATCTTCTCAACTCATCTTCTACTTTTTAAGACATTGGGGAGAATGTCTCATTTAGGTTTGGGGAGGGGAATAGTTGAATAGTATCTTTTTTTTATTGTGTTATTTTCGGTTTTTAGTCTAAATTTTTCGAAAAAAAAAAATTTTATTTTGTGTTTTTGTGTTTTAATTTGACTAATCTGGTGAAATTGGTGTGAGTTAGCTATGTAAGGAGTTTCCACTCCTGAGACGTATCTCAACCTATTTCGGAACAAGTTAATTTTTGTTTATTTCCTTTTGAATTATTTAATTTGTGAATTCTCCATAAAACTGACTAAAATGGATCTTCATATGCTAAGTTGCCAAGTATTATCAACTTGCATGGTAACATACGGACATGAGTTGTAATTGAAAAGTTTCTAAAATTCAGTGCTCTAGTTTAATTGGAGGAAGCATCTAAAAAAAGAGATGGTATAAAAAAAACGTCTGAGATCCGAGTTATTAAGTCCGTAGGGGTGTTTTAACACCCAGTGCCCTAAAACCAACTGGTTTAGGAGCCACTGACCCAAAGCTTGCTACATGGATCAAAGATATTAACAATATATATATATATATATATATATATAAAGTCTGAGTAATTAAGTCTGTAGGGGTGTCATAACACCTGGTGCCCTAAAACCAACTGGTTTGGGAGTCACTAGCCTAAAGCTCGCTACATGGATGAAAGATATTGTATATAAAAAATAAAATCAGAAAAATCAGAAAAATATTCAATTGCTTAAAAAAAAGTTGTGAATTCTGATAAAACTTTAGGACAAAAATATTACTCTATTCTCAACTACACTTGTGACTATTGTGGGCAAAAATGAGTTGATTTATATTTTATTGACTGTGTGTATGGAGAATGGTAAAAATAATCGGAGAATTTACTTATTCAGTAATTTAGAAAGAAATAAAACAACTCTAAACTTGGATAAGAAGTTTCACCTGGTTAGTCACTAACTTCTTTATTCGATTTTCTCTTGTCTTTTTTTTTGTGCATTAGTTTTACTATCTTCTTACTTTTGTAAAAAGTTTGTGGATATCATTGTTGTAAGCCCTCACGAGACTACAACTCATCCACTAGGGACACCTAGGGACGCCTAAGGGTTTAAAGGCTTGTTGCATACGCTAATACAACCATGTTCCCTACGAAAGTGGCTTAGTTTAATTTTTATTTTAATGATGTTTATGTTATTTTATTTTGTTGTTTTGCTCGAGGACTAGCAAAATGTTAGGTTTGAGGGTGTGATGAGTGGTAAATGTATCACTATTTCCCACTCATTTGACCTAATATTTTGTATAGTTTCTTGAGTTTTGTGAGTATTTTGATGTGTTTTATGTTTCAGGACTCTCTGTAGGTAATTCGGGGCCAAAATAATGAAAAACGGACAAAAGAGCAAAATCATCTTTTGGCGCGTCGCGACCGCTAACGTGCGTCGGACCTCTGCTAAAATGCACCGGGACACGTGGACCAATCAGAGGGATTATATTAAAATGCGTCGGATGCTAACGTGCGACGAGTCTGCTAACGTGTGCCTACCACATGTCAAAATCACAGCAGACATGCTAACATGCGCCGGACACGTGTCACCATCACATGCTGTCGACAATCGCCATCACCACGTGTCACCTATGTGACATCCACGTGTCAGCCATATGGCGACTGAATCAGTCACATGCCAAGTCAGCTTGCCACGTGTCAGCCACATCATCATCAACCAATCATCTTGTGCCACATGTCACAATCACACGGTGCCGACAATCAACATCGCCACATGTCAGCTACGTCATCGCAATCATTGAGTTACTGACGCTCATTTACCATGTGTCACCTTATCGCGAATCCAAGTGCCACGTGTCGTCGCCATCGTGTTCCACACCGCAAATCACAGCGTGTCACGACGCGAAGAGAGTGACGCGTCGCGACGCTCCTAGCCCATTGGTGCCTATAAATTTAGCTCGATTTCAGAATTCAAATCATGCCTTCCTTAGGTTTTGTAAGGACTTTAAGGATTGCATCTTGTTTTTTTAAGTTTTTGTAATTTAAATTAAGCATTTTTACTTTTAGTACTTTTAATTATGCACTTTTACTTTCTGTAATAAATTTTATTTTATTTTATTTTATTTTATGTTCAGTAGTTAATTTACTGTAGGGGAAGGGTGAAGTTTTTTACTTTTATAATTTAGATTAATCTCCCTTAATTATAATTTATAAACTAGTTAAAACCTGACTTAATGAGGATACTGCTATATTGGCCGGTTGGTAATTATTTATAAATTGGTTTTAACCTAACTAAATTGGATACCGCCATATTGGTCGGTTGGTAATTATCACGCAAAATTTATATCTTATAATAAGGGAGTTTTCTAAATTAGAAATAGTAAAGGTTGATCAATCTCACTTTAGTTATAATATGGAAATTGTAATTTAATAATATGGATTAAAAGTTGATACCGCCTTAATGGCTGGTTTTAATTATGTAACATAATATGACACCGGTTATAGGACGGTCTTTAGGTGACAGATGATTACCGCCTATATGGTTAGTTTATGGATAAATAATAACACCGCCTTTATGGCTGGTTCAACTTAATTCGGTAATACTGGCAATTTCCATTTTATAATAATTTGAGATTTCTAAAGGTGGATCTCCTAACCCCCAACATTTTATTTTTATTCTAGGGAAGTGATGAAACACAATATTAATAAGCTTAATAATTGATTTAATTATATTATGAGTAATTCTTTAGTTTGTTTATTGAGTCTTAAGCTTAATGCTTCTTGTTGTCTGATCACCAATAAGATTGATGTGGTAAACTTAAAATGAACTTGGAAAATTGATTTTAGGTTTTAGCCTTAAATTCAATAAATCACGATCTTCCTTGAGGATAGATAACCCTTTAATAGATTTCCTTACATTATAGACATATACCTGTCGGTATTTTTATACTACTTGAACGATAGGTGCGCTTGTGTTATACGCGTGTGATTACGCACCGGTCACCTACGACGACACTTATTTGTGGGATGATAGATTTCCAAGGCATAGTAATTTTTATTTAGGTTTCTAATTCATTTTACATGGTCCATGCACCATGTTTAATTTTATGCCAAATTTCTTGTGATGATTTTATTATGCGATGAATGGAGACTGAATGCATTTTTAATTCATTTTATTTCAGCCATGGTTTCTCCAATTATTGCTATTATCTCTAATGACAAGTTAAAGGGAGAAATCTACGTTAAATGAAAAAGTAACATAACAATATCTTGGTCTGTGAAGACCTTACATTTGTCATGAAGGAGGAATCTTCTCCCGAGCCAACTAGAAACTTTGTCCAAGCTATGATCGATGCCTATCAGAAATGGGTCACTGCCAATGTGAAACCCCGCTGCTATTTGCTAACAGGGATGTTTAAGGTTCTTGTTACAAAGCATGAGCCAATGACTACAACATCATTGATGATGCAGTCATTACAAGACATGTTTGAGCAGCCTTCAGAGCGGCAGCGTCATGAGGTTATGTCCTCACCAATGACCACTTGGATGAAGAAAGAGACATCAATCTGAGAACATGTCTTGATGGTGTTGATGTTGGACAATAATGACCCATAGCGTCACTATTTGTACAGATCATGGTGTTGTTGTACAAGTTAACTATGTGACAAAGGAGATTGCACTCTTATCATTTGTGATTAGATCACCTAGATGTATAAATGATAGGAGGTCCCTATGATTAGTTCCTGGATTGAGAATGATATGAGATAGTATTAGCCCACGAAAGATTAATCATTAAATATCCCTAGTCAGAGCATTATCGAGATTGGACATCGATAAATGCGGAAAAGACTAGTATTACACTTGTGCGTATTGTAAGGGCATAACGACATAGTTCTCATATTTTTGGGCATAGGATACTCATGCAAGTGTAATAGGAGGATGTGTTTTACCGATGGTACGGGAAACAACTTCGCTCTTGATAGACCCCCTCAGAATTCCATTGGTAGTATGTTTATATGTCTATGGAAGTCCGAAATCAGGGTATGTGTATTTGGTCTTAACCTGAGACTTGCACCGCTAATACTTGCGACAATCAATATACTTTGGTTGCGGTCGTCCAGGGCTTTAACAGGTTCCGTGTATGCCTATGCTAGGTATATTGAGAATCGTAGTGTGTTGGGTGTGATGTCAAGACGGAAGTGTCACTCTAGTCATATGGAGATGATGATCGCGTATGGATATAGAACTGGTTCTCTAAAAAGGTTGTAACCGTCGGGATAATATGACTTGGTCATGATTATCCGATAATAAAGAGACTAGTTGCTCGTAATCCGACACTGTACCAGCCCCAGGCCTTGCATGTGATCATCTGATACTGGATCGAAATACGCAATACTACGTATACTACGCCTGATATAGATCCTTTATTCCTGTAAGGGTATTTTTGGAGAATTGGGTAGGCATGGCGCTTTGCTAGAAGCCAACCTTGTCTTGTAAATCGGTATAAATGTAGTACGAGGTACTTACGTGTTCGGATAGTCTGACGACCGAATTTACTGCCAACATATCCGGGGATCTCATTGGTCGCTTCGCAAAGATTCACTGATGACGTATGACTCGTACTTTTAATTAATCTGGGATTAATTAGATGAGAGAAAAAATTAATATGTGATTAATTGCGGAGATATTTTATCTGGGATAAAATATCATTTAAAGAGAGATAACGATTAATTTGGAATTAATCGGTAAATTAATATTTTTGATATATTAAACGAAATTGGTTTCGACGCGGAATTAAAATTATATTTTAATTCGGGTGAACGAGTTAATTTAGAATTAATTCGTTAGCAATGTGAATAGTGACTTCGCTAGGCGTAATCATTTAATGGCGTCACAACGGAAAATTTGTTAATTTAGAATTAGCGAACCCGAGCCCGGGATTATTTCCGAGCGCATTCGCATTTCGAATTCGAGTGTCGCACGTAAGTCAAATCAAGCGTCAAATCGTTAGTCACATCAAACGTCAAATCAAATGTCACTTTGAGTGATGTGACAAGTTGTCACTTGATTGAGTGATGTGATTTGTTGGATAGCTTTTATCATTTGACAAATTGGTAAAGTGTATTTGATACACTTTTGGCTACCAACTAAGACATCTTTTTCTCTCCTCTCTTCACTCATCTCACGCCCAATGGGCTACTGCATTTCTTCTTCTGGTTCAGTTACTGCCGAGTGACTTGAATAAAATGGGAAGCACAAGTGCTTGGTTTTGGTGGCAAAAATCAAGAGAGCTAGCACTCCGAGAGACATGCGAAGGTGATAAGGAAGTCCACCCATGAGTCGGGAATCGTTTGACGAAGCTTGGAGCTTGTTCAAGGAGCATCAATGGACGCCAAAATAGTGAGTTGCGAGCAGTCCACTGCCGAGCAGTAAAGAAATTTTTGTTGCCTCCCGCGTCGCTCAACCGATCGATGTGAGTATTCCGCAACTCCCTCGTTGTATTCAGTTATGTTTCATGCTTGTTTATTGATCATTGGGACCTTAGAAAACTCCAACAATGGTATCAAGAGCAAGGAAAAGCATGAAATATGACTTAGGGTTAAAATTTGGGTAAAATTGATTTTTGAGCATGAATAATGAAATTGGATGATTTAATATGCTTAATTGATGTTTTTTGGATGATTGATTGGATCAATTTGAAGAAATTGTGATTGGATCATTTTTTCCCCAAATTTTTGTGTTGGCCGAATGTGATGCCCTATTTTGATGTCTTGGATTTTTTTATTTTAATCATTGGATGAGTTGGAATCATGTTGGGAATATTGAATTAGGATTTAATTGGATTGAATTCGGAATCGATTTGAAAAACCCTACTTTGGCCGAGACTTTGAGCATGATTTGGGTTTGATTTTTTGATAAAATGTGTTGGACATGTTTTATTGTAATTGAGCATGATTAATTGTATAAATTAATGTTTTGGAAATATTGATTTGGGTGATTAATTGTGTTAGACACTTTAGTGTAATTAAATTGGGAAAATTGGATTTTTGGAATTTAATTACTTGGGCCTTAAATTGGATTTGTGCTTGTTGTGTTGTAATTGGGCTTATTAGGCTTGGTTGTACTAAGTCGGGATTAGGCAAAATTGGTTGGATCCAATTGGGCCCAAAACCGCTTCCATAAAGCCCAAATGCGACTAATGGACCTTTAAAGTTTAATTTGGCCTAATGGGCCAAAATTGATTTCTTGGCTTATGGGGTAATTCCCGGATTGGACTTTGGTTATTGGGTTTGACCCGAGTTGACCAAAAGTCCACGCCTCAAGAAATTAATTAAAAGCCCATTGGACTTTAATAAATTAACGTTGGACGTTATCAGGCTTTGAGACCCGTAACGATTAAATTTGGTATTTAAGTTGTAAAAGGTTTATTAAATAAAGTGTAGTATTTAATTTGGAATTAAATAGTGAATTAGAATTGAATACAAATTGAATTGGATTTAATATTGTAGTGTAATTTAATTCGAGAATTCATACTTTAAGTACTTATTCGCAAAACGAGTTTGACTCGAGCAAAATCAAATCGTTGTTTGAACATTGGATGATCACTAATTATCAGATTAATTAATTTGATTAGATTGATTGATAGCATGCTTGTGTAAATACATGGTTGTGATGCATGAATAATGTATATCAGATGGATATTATATTGGTGGGGCAATTTTAGAAATTATTGTAATAAATTTGGAATTTATCAATTGGACCTGCGTGTCCAGCCTTATTACCTCATTATTCTTTGTATTCTATTCTCACCTATTCCCCTCAATGTAAATGAGGTTTCTTTAGAAGTGTAGTGTAACGGGTAGAAGCAAATACATGTGCTAGCGGGAGAGAGAAATGAAGAGATTTGATCTAGGATCATTGTGTAAAGTATCCATCCGCATATCATTATTACTTTATTATACGCGCTTTATTATGTATTTAGAATGCATGTTTAAGGGTGTATGATGATGAGACCTTAACAAAGATAATAAATTGGTTGCCAATTTGCACTCGAAAAACCCTAGCAAAATATTAAGCATATTTCCTTCCATTGAGTGATTCTTACTCAAGATCTAAGACTGGCATTGGCTTGTTGGCCAAAGTTAAGACCTTTGTCCGCCGAGGATGTGTTTGAATCACGAGAGCTTTGTTCCATGTCAGTGTCTTGTGCAAGTTGTGGTTTGTTGGCCAAAGTCAATACCACTTCTTGTCCATCAACATTGATTACGAAGCTTTTCATGGTCAATGGGTCGCACTTAACTGGGATCACTAAGTTTGTTGTGCCAAAGCCAATGCTTAGTTGATTCAGAGGAAAACGGTTAGGTAATACATTGGATGTATTGGCATATATAAGATATATATTTCGGACTTGGATGTCCCTCTACTGGATCTAGGAATTGGATTGGATCCAATTGATCTTAGAGATCTACCTAGTTAATTATCATACAATTTTTTTCCCAGAGTCAAGATTGTGTGATATTTAACGGGATCCTAGCCCACTAGGAAACATGGTTTCTCGAGTACTCGACAGATGGTTAGAGGCTCGCCGAAAAATAGTGGTAGGCAAGAATTGAATTTACAATATTCGTTTAATTACTTGCCATACGCGCTCAATCAAATATCATTCGTCAAATATATTAAATGTTAGTTGGACTAATATTTAAATTGTTGTTTTAATTAATAGTTGGACTATATTCAAACTATTCATTTATAGTTGATTTTATAATTGGATTATAGTAATCAATATAATTGATTTTAATCTATTATATTATAGTTGATTAAATAGTTGGACTATTGTAATCATTATAATAAATAGTACCGAAATCGTTGATTAAATAGTTGGACTATTAAAATCAAGATAAAATTGAAAGATTGACATTTAAAACATAATCCTAGGTAAAATGTATTTAAATGGTTTAATTTTCAAAATTGGGAATAAATTTCAGGATGGTCCTGGAAAATAATAAGTTACTTTATTTGATAAAATAACATATTGAGCCTAAAGCCCGGAGTTAAGCAAATAGTAGATCATGATCTTTGGAAGATCATGTAATGATAACTTAAATGCTTAATCCATTAAGCTTGTCGTAGTAGACTCCTTAATTTCTGAATCAGAACTAAGGATTAGATCCTTAAAGTATGATAATGAAATTGAAGGATCTTCATAAATCTATTTTTAGATTTTGGAAGTATTAAATTGCAATGAATAACTGTTGGAGAGTTAATGACTATTCCCAAGGAGACAAAGTAAAAATTTGCAATAAGACAAGTAGCGCAAGGCGCACCTTACTTCGATATTCTAAGAAGGCCAAGGCTTGGCCAAAGGCTTCTCGAATGTTAAAAAGGGAAAAGGAAAAAATAATTATAATCTTATAGGAAGATAAATGACATATCCCAAAATGTCTGCTTAATGTGGCAAACGGGATCGTGGAAGCGTGACTGCCGTTTGAACAAAGCAGACATGAAGGAATTGAAGACGAGCAAGGCTCTGACTTCAAATATGTTTGTCATAAATATATTCACTACTAGTATTAAAATTGTATTTTAGATACTTAGTGTGATATATATATATTGATGTTCAGATTATGCTGTGAGCAGAATACTGACTTCAGTTGAGATTAATCTGCGAATTGGAAACGGGACGAAAGTCACTGTTTTAACCATAGATACATAATTTAGGAACTACCCTTCCGGTTTGTACTTAAATTAGGATATTGTTATAATGTAACTAGTTTGACTAGAAACATTATCTTTATATCAGTGTTTAACTCGCTGCGGGTGAACCTTTATATTCTATAACACTAAAGTGTTTCATTATATAAAGATGATATTGAGATAAACACATTAGATGTGAATACCATAATTTATATTTTGAATATAAATAAATCTCAAACGTATAATATGACAAACAAATAGCTCAAATTGATTTGATCAGTTGAAACATATTGTGGCATTGTTGTCTAGGACACAATGAAAAAAGACACGTATATCCACACTTTTGAAGAGTGGGTACTCGAACTAATTTGATTCCTTTCAAATAAAGTCTACGAATCTAGTTTATTGGGCAAAATGCCTAAAACACTATTTACTTGGTAAAAGTGTAAATGCCACTGATCTGTTAGCCCTAGTTCATTGTGAAGCAAGTGGGCCCATGTCTAGCTAGGCTAAGAGGAAGATATGAATATTTCGTGACCTTTACGGATGTGGCATCACGTTGTGGTTATGTGTTTCTTTTAAAGAACACAAATCGAAAACTTTTATAGTTTCGACACGAAATAGACAAACAGATCGGCTAAAGTATTAAACTGTCACGGTAAGACCGCAATGGAAAATACTTAAGCAATAAGTTTCTAATATACTTGAAAGAGTATAGTATTCTTTCAATGAGGACTCTTCCCGGAACACGTCAATTTGACGGTGTATTCGAACAGAGTAACTGAATTTTATTAGACATGATAAGGTTAATCATGAGTCGCTTTGAGCTACCATTTCCTTCAACGAATACACAAAAACAGTGCAAGAACTTATTTAGAATAAGGTTCTATAAAAATTTATTTGACAGATTTCATATTAGATATGAACGGGAAAGAAACCAGATTTCTCATTCCTGATAATTTGGGAATGCTAGGCATATGTTTGGATGATACCAATCTAAAACCCAAATTCGATAAGTGCCAATTGTAGGTTATCCTAGGATACATAAGTATTGTACTTATACAACTCACAAGAGAATAATTAGATTGTTGCTCGCCATGTGGTTTTCCTAAGAGGAATACCGATATGCAGTGGTAAGTGGGAGGATAGTAAGACTCAATGAAAATCACAGTAATACTATTCAAGGCACTGAATCCTAATAGAACACAAATAGTTCGTCAAGGATGAAACTATACCATTAATCTTCGAATACACAAGAACCGCGTATGTCGGAGAGAGTCAGAAAACAACCTGGGGTATGGGTTTCTGATCTCACCTCATAAAGATGTCAATCTTATTGAGGTATACCAACTGACTACGTATGAGGAAGTGATACAAGGTATCGACTCCCTATTATGGCAAAGTGCCATGAATCCGAAATGGATTCCATGTATATCAACAAGTTTGGATACTAGTTGTTGTACCGCAAGGCATTGTGCCTAATGGTACTATATGAGTCTTCAAGGAAGACATACATGGATGGCAACATACCAACGTGTAAAGCTAGGCTTTTAACGGAAAGTTATCATTATCAACATTGTGTTGATTACGATTCAACCTTTTACCTGTTGCCACGGTAAATCCATTTGGATAATGCTTGCTAAAGCTGCGTGTTTCATTTATGAAATATGACAGCTTTACGGGAAAATTGATTTCCTTCAAAGGAAACCTTTTGGAGGTTGTTTACAACATCCTGACGATTTTGTCATACCATAACAAGAAAACAAGGTTTGCGGGTTAATCGATCCATGTTTGGATTGAAGCAAGCATAGGTTCTTGGAATTATCGTTTTGATATAATCATAATTGTTTATGATTTAATTCAAAACGAAAAGATTCTTGTGAATATAAGAGGGTTAATGGGAGCGCACTGACAGTGGCTATCCTATATAAATAATGATAATATGTCATTTCTTGGAAATGATATTCTCATATAAACAATCGGTGAAAGCTTGGCTTTCGAGAAAAACTCTCCGAGAACTCGTACATTGAAAAATGTACGTGACCTGGTGTCTCATACGCTTTGAGCATATGGATTCACAAACTGGCCAATCCAAGTGATAGTCACTAGATTGATATTAAGAACATCCGTTAGTATCTTAGAGAACTAAGGGTGCTGTAATCTGTGGAGAATGAGAACTTGAAGTGACTAGAATCACTACTGCAAGTTTCCCAACCGATAAAACGACTATAAGTCGCAAACGGTACTATAAATTTTGAATAACGGAACAGTGAACTGGAAATCTTCCAAGCAAGATACTGTTACTGAATAAACAACAAATGCGGGTTATTGTTGCAGCTGAGGCAGCAATAGAAGCCATTTGGGTCGATAACAAATCTAATTAGATTATATATAATTCTGTTAGCAGCTGAGCTAGGCGTCAGCACAGGCTAAAGAATTAATGGTCTCATCAACGATCCAGATACATACTTCGATATTCATCTGATTCGTTCGGATCATACATCGTGGCGATGTGATGATCGAATAAATCACATCAGATGATAGTCATGCAAATCCGCTGACGAAAGCATTTCTCAGCAGTTTGAGCCAACCGTACATAGTTCGGGTGTAAGACACTCGAGTGATTGGCTATGGGCCAAGTGGGAGATTTTTGGACAATAATGACTCATAGTGTCACTATTTGTACAAATCATGGTGTTGTTGTACAAATTAACTATGTGACAAATGAGATTGCACTCTTATCATTTGTGATTAGATCACGTAGATGTATAAATGATACGAGGTCCCTATGATTACTTCCTGGATTGAGAATGATATGAGACCGTATCAGTCCACGAAGGATTAATCATTAAATATCCCTAGTCAGAGCATTGTGGAGATTGGACATCGATAAATGCGTAAAAGACTAGTATTACACTTGTGCGCGTTGTGAGGGAATAACGACATAGTTCTCATATATTTGGGTATAGGATACTCATGCAAGTTGTAGGCATTGCATTTTTACAAACCAGCCCAATGATGAGCCTCGTACAGAGGCACCACCTTTTAAGTCGCGGGAGTCGCGGGAAATGGACGACGGAAGGGAAAAGTCAATAATTGATGTTTTGTTGGATTTTTGTTCGCTCGCTTAACCTTGGGTTTGCTCGTTGAGCTTCTATATCAAAATTTATTCTCACCCCGAACCTTAAACCTACCCATGTGTCCCTTCAACTTCCATGCACAAATTCAAACAAAATCAAACAATTAAAAAAATACAAACCAATTTAATAACAACAAAATTCAACAATTCCACACAAATAAACAATAACAACAATTCCCACCCCACACGTTTTACCATCTCTCACACACAAAAAAAAATTCATCACACACTAACAAACAAAATAAACATCAACAAAACCCATTCACCATAAATAATAAAATAATCAAACAACACACACACAAACAAATAATAAACAAATCAAACACAAAACTCACACATTAAAATAACCCATGCCTCACGCCCATACACCTAACTCACGCCCCTCACCCATTACAACAAACATAAAATGAAAACTACCCATGCACTCCATTGCACGTAACAAACACAAAATCCACAAACCCTCCATAACTACCCATGACAAAACCCATACCATTCATGCATCTCACCCAAACACTAACCCTTATTCCCCTGCAACACCCATACCCTATTCATGCTAACCACCCTCCATGCCATAACCCATACTCCCACCATGCAGTGACCCCTCTCTCAAAGAACCATATAAACCCTAACAACACTCACACACACCCCTGACTCATTCCTACGGCAAGGACACTAAACCTAACAAACCAAACAACCTCCTCACCACACAGCTTTCGGCAACCCTCTAACCCTTCCCTCTGAAACCCTAAACTGCTCACGCAATAACCGCACAATATTCCACGAACAAACAAAACATGCGCCCATAGCAAGCCACCTGCTCCACTCCACCGCTTCACTTGATTGCCACGATCAGTCTACCTCACATAACACCTCAACTAGCCACAGCCCTACACAAGCCTCAGCCAACTCACATACTGCCTCTCGGCCATACATTCACCAACAGACAGAAACCACCAACCTGCCCATTGCCTCATAGCCTTCACCCCTTTGGTCACGCATCAACCGAACTCTTCATCAACCTCAGCCGTGAGTAATAAAACATATTTTCCCTTGGGACCAAGACACTCATCAATCTTCAACACAGAAGCCACCCTTAACCCTCCATCATACGCCCTCAACTCCACTCATCACAGCCTACCATTACCCACTCAGCGCAAGCCACCAGTCACACGTCCACTGCTTACAAACGAAAGAAGCCATAAACCTGTTGAGTTCTAATATAGGTCCCAAGATCATCAAATCAAGCACAAAATTCGTATGAACACATCAAAGGAGTAAGGCGGAAACATAACTCACATTGAACGGTTTTGCATGCGAAGAACAAGATGCATTTTTGCCTCCCTCCAAGCTCGGCAGTGACTTCCTCATGCAGTGGGCTGCTCGGTTTCACTGGTTATTGTCTCCTCCATGATCGGCCATTGATGAACACCATGGAAGCTCCAAGCTCCAAGCTCCAAAAATGATTCCAAGCTCATGAAGACACTTCCCTATCACATATGTATCACTCAAGGTGTGTGCTAGCACTTCTTCATCTTCTTTGGTTCTCATTTGCTCGGTCAAACCAGAACAAAAACAAGAAGAAATCGGCAGTGAGCCGTGAAGGAGAGAAGAGAGAAAGAGGAGGGAAAAAGGGTTTCCTAGAAACCGAAAATGAGAGGAGAGAAAAAAAAGTAAAAAAAAAATGTATTACTTATATATTTATTTTATTTTCCAAAAATAAAAATCAAATACATAAAACATTTTCATTTATTAAAAGTCAAAAAAGAAAAAAGTGCTTTTCAACCTTTCACCCATCACTTCTCTTTTTGTTACATCAAGTCACTTCACTTTAATAAAGTGACAACTTGTCATGTCACATCACTCAAAGTGACAAGTGATTTGATAATTGACGCGACTAGTGATTTGACACTTGATTTGACTTGCGTGCCGCACTCGAATTCGAAATGCGAATGCGCTCGCAAATAATCCCGGGCTCGGGTTCGCTAATTCCAAATTAACGAATTTTCCGTCGCGTCGTAATTAAATGATTACGCCTAGCGAAATCACTATTTACGCGTCGCTAACGAATTAATTCTAAATTAATTCGTTCGCCCGAATTAAAATCTAATTTTAATTCCGCGTCGAAATCTAATTTCTTATAATATATCGAATATATTATTTTATCGAGTAATTCCAAATTAATCGTTCTCTCTCTTTAACGATATTTTATCCGAGATAAAATATCTCCGTGATTAATCCCAGATTAATTTTCTCTCTCATCGAATTAATCCCAGATTAATTTTCTATCTCTCTCTACTAATTAATCCCAGATTAATTAAAGTGCGAGTCATACGTCATCGGTGAATCTTCAGGAAGCGACCCATGAGATCTCCGGATATATTGGCAGTAAATACGGTTATCGGACTATCCGAACACGTAAGTATCTCGTACTACGTTTATATACCGATTTACAAGACAAGGTTGGCTTCTAGCAAAGCGCCATGCCTACCCAATTCTCCAGAAATATTCTTACAGGAATATATAGATCTGTATCAAGCGTAGTATACCGTAGTATTGTGTATATCGCCCAGTATCGGATAGTCACGTGCTAGGGCTGGGGCTGGATAAGTGTCTGCCCCGTCCGAAGCACATGTCGGATGTCTGGTAACTAGTCTCTATAATCGGATATGCATGACCTGGTCATAAATCCCGATGGTTGCGCAACACTTAAGAGCACTAATACCGTATCCTGCGTGACATCATCTCCACTATGACTGGAGTGATACTTCCATCTTGACATCACACCCAATACACTACGACTCTCTGATAAACCCAGAAGTGGTGTACGCAGGACCGGTTAAAGCCATGTACCACCAAGACCAAAGTCTATCGATTATCGTAAGTATTAGCGATGTAAGTCTCAGGTTAAGACTATACACACCTACCTTGATTTCAGCCTCCCATAGACACATAGTCATAATACCAATGGGATTCCGAGGGGTCTATCCAGAGCGAAGCTGTTTCCCGTACCATCGGTGAAACACGACCTCCTATCGCACTTGCATAAGTATCCAATACTTATATATATGAGAACTATGTCGTTGTGTCCTCACAACGCGCACAAGTGCAATACTAGACTATTCCGCATTATCGATGTCCAGTCTCGATAATACTCCGGCTAGGGATATTTAATGATTAAACCTTTGGGGACTGATACTGTCTCATATCATTCTCAGTCCAGGAACTAATCATAGGGACCTCTCTTAATTTATATATCTAAGGTGATCTAATCACAAATGATGAGAGTGCAATTTCCTTGTCACATAGTTAATTTGCAACAACAACACAATGATATGTGCAAATAGTGACGCTATGGGTCATATTATCCAACAATCTCCCACTTGGCACATAGCCAGTCACTCGAGTGTCTAACACCCGAACTATGTACGGTTGGCTCAAACTGCTGAGAAATGCATTCGTCAGCGGATTTGCATGATTATCATCTTCATGCGATTTATTCGATCATCACATCGCCACGATATATGATCCGAATGAATTAGATGAGTATCTAAGTATGTCTCTGGATAGTTGATGAGACCATTAATTCTTTAGCCTGTGCTGACGCCTAGTTCAGCTGCTAACAGAACTATATCTAATCTAATTAGATTTGTATCGACCCAAATGACTTCTATTGCTGCTTCAGTTGCAACAACAACCCGCATTTGTTGTTTATTCGGTAACAGTATCTTGCTTGGAAGATTTCCAGCTCACTGTACCGTTATTCAAACTGTATAGTACCGTTTGCGACTTTTAGTCGTCTTTATCGGTTATATGAAACTTGCTACAGTGACCCCAGTCACTTTAAGTTTTCCTTCTCCATAGACTAAGACAACATCCTTTGTTCTCTAAGATTCTAACGGATGTTCTTAATATTAATCCAGTGACTATCACTCGGATTGGCCTGTTTGTGAATCCATATGCTCAAAGCGTATGATACACCAGGTCTTGTACATTTTTAAATGTACGGTTTCTAGGAGAGTATTTTGAAAGCCAAGCTTTCGCCGATATAAATATATATATTTATTTTATGGGATATCATTTCCAAGAAATGACGTATTATCATTATTTTATAGGACAGCCACTGTCAGTGCGCTCCCACTAACCTCCTTATATACACAAGAATTGTTTTCGTTTTGAATTAAATCCTACACCATTATTATTATATCAAAACGATAATTCTAAGAACCTAATGCTTGTTATAATCCAATCATGGATCGAATAACTTGCATTATCCAATGGATTATTTACCGTGGCAACAGGTAAAAGGTTGAATCGTAATCAACACAATGTTGATAACGATACATTTCCGTTAAAAGCCTAGCTTTATACGCTGGTATGTTGCCATCCATGTATGTCTTCCTAGAAGACTTTTAAGTACCATTAGGCACAATGCCTTGTGGTACATCAACTAGTATCCAAACTGGTTGATATACATGGAATCCATTTCGGATTCATGGCATTTTGCCATAATAGGGAGTCGATACCTCGTATCACTTCCTCAAAACGTAGTCGGCGGATATACCTTCATAAGATTGACATCTTTATGAGGTTAGATCAGAAACTCATACCCTAGGTTGTTTTCTGACTCTATCCGATATACGAAATTCTTGTGTATTTGAAGATTAATGGTATAGATTCATCATTGATGAACTATTTATGTTCCATTAGGAATAGGTGCCTTGAATAGTATTACTCCGATTTTCATCGAGTTTTACTATCCTCCCACTTACCACTGCATGTCTGTATTCCTCTCAGGAAAACTGCATGGTGAGCAACAATCTAATTGTTCTCTTGTGAGATGTATAAGTACTATACTTATGGTTTCCCTTAGGATAACATATATTGGCACTTATCCAATTTGGGTCCTTAGTTTGGTATCATCCAAACGTTATGCCTGGCATACCCAAATTATCAGGAATGAGAAACCCGGTTTCTTTCCCGTTCATATCTAATATGTAATCTGTCAAACAGATTATTATGGAACCTTATTCTAAATAAGTTATTGCACTGTTAAAACTTATCCGTTGAAGGAAATAGTAGCTCAGAGCGACTCATGATTAGCCTTATCATGTCTAACATGATTCGGTTGATCCGTTCGGAAACACCGTCACTTTGACATGTTTCCGTGAGGAGTCCTCATTTGAAAGAATACTATACTCTTTCAAGTATATAAGAAACTTATTGCTTAAGTATTTTCCATTACGGTCTTACCGTGATGGTATAATACTATAGCCGATCTGTTTGTCTATTTCGTGTCGAAACTCTAAAAGTTTCTGATTTGTGTTCTTCAAAAGAAACACATAACCATAACGTGACGCCACATCCGTTAAGGTCACGAAATATTCATGTTCACATCTAGCCTAGCTAGATATGGGCCCACTAACTTCACCATGAATAGGGCTAAGAGATCGGTGGCCCTTTTACTATTACTAAGTAAATAGTATTTAGGTACTTTAGCTAATAAACTAGATTCGCAGACCTTATTTGAATAGTCAAATCAGTCCTAGTATCCACTCTTCAAAAGTGTGGATATACGAGTCTTGTATAATGTGTCCCAGACAACAATGCCACAAATAAGTCTCTATTGATCAAATCAATTTGAGCTATTTATTTGTCAATTTATATGTTTGAGATTTTAATTATATTCAAAATATAAATTCTGTTATTCACATCTAATGTGTTTATCTCAGTATCATCTTTATATAATAAAACACTTTAGTGTTCTAGAATATAAAGGTTTATCCGCAACGGTTAAACACTGATATAGAGATAATGTCTCTAGTCAAACTAGTTACACTATAACAGTTCCTAATTTAAGTACACACCCGAAGGATAGTTCCTAAACTGAGGTATCTACGGTCGAAACAGCGACTTTCGTCCCGTTTCTGATTCGCAGAGCAATCTCAGCTTGAAGTCAGTATCCTGCTCAAAGCAGATTCTGAACATCAATACATATATTTTATGTACCACACTAAGTATTTAAAATCTAATTTCAATACTAGCTGTGAACATAACTAAGACAAATATTTTCAAAGTAAGAGCCTTGCCCTTTCTTTAATTCCTTTCTATCTGCCATATCCAAATGGTAGTCACTTTGGGATATGTCTATTATCCTTTTCAATATTTCAGAAACCTTAGGCCAAGCCTTGGGTTTTTAGAATATCGAAACGATGTGCACCTCGTGCTACATGCCCAATTGTAAACTTTGACTTTATCTCCTCTAGAATAGTCAATTAATTCTCCAAGAATTATAAATTGCAATTTTAATACTTCTAAATCTAAATTAGATTTATGACAAGTATATTAAATTAAGCATTAAGGTCATCATCACATAAATCTTCCAAAGATTTTATGCTCTACTTATTTTGCTTAATTTTGGGCTTAAGGTATAATAAGTTTATTTTATCAAATAAGGTAACCTATTATTTATTCCCAATTTGAAAATTAAATCATTTAAAATATTTTAATCCCAGATTATATTTTAAATATCCAACTTTTCATTTTATCTTGATTACAATAGTCCAACTATTTAATCAACGATTAGTGGTACTATTATATTATAATGATTATAATAGTCCAACTATATAATCAAATATAATCAAATTAATTAACCTCAATTACATTGATTACTATAATCCAATTATAAAATCAACTGTAAACTGAAATAATTAATTCAAATATATTGATTAATATAATCCAATTATATATAATCAAGTATAATACAGTCCAACTGTTTATTAAAACAACAATTTAAATATTAGTCCAACTAACATTTAATATTACGACGAAATAATTTAAATGAGCGCGTATGGCGAGTAATTGAACGAATATTGCAAATTCAATTCTTGCTTCCTCCCTATTTTTCGTCGAGCCTCTAACCCTCTGTCGAGTACTCGGGAAACCGTGTTTCCTAGTGGGCTAGGATCCCGTTAAATATCACACAATCTTGACTTTGGCCAACAAATTGTATGATATTAACTAGGTAGATCTCGAAGATCAATTGGATCTCATCCAACTCCTAGATCCAATAGGTGGACATCCAAGTCCCAAACATATATCTTATATATGCCTATACATCGAATGTATACCCTAACCTTTTTCCTCTGAATCAACTAGCCTTGGCTTTGGCACAACAAACCTAGTGATCCCAGTCAAGCGCGGACCCATTGACATGGAAGCTTCGTAATCAATGAATGGACAAGAAGTGGTCTTGACTTTGGCCAACAAACCACAACTTGGACACGACACCGATATGGAACAAAGCCTCGTGATTAAAACACATCTTTGACGGACAAGGGCTTGACTTTGGCCAACAACCCTGCCAATCTCGGATCTTGAGTAAGAATCACTCAATGGAAGGAAAAAAACGCTTGATATATAACGAGGGTTTTTCGCGTGCAAATTGGCTACCAATTTATTATCTTTGTTAAGGTCTCATCATCATACACCCTTAAACATGCATTCTAAACACATAATAAAGCGCATATGAAATAAAATAATAATGATATGCGGATGGATACTTTACATTGATCCTAGATCAAATCTCTCATTTTCTCTCTCCAAGCTAGCACACTGTATTTACTTCTACCCGTTACACTACACATCTAAAGAAACCTCATTTACATTGAGGGGAATAGGTGAGAAGAAATACAAAGAGTATAGAGGTGATAAGCTGGACACGCAGGTCCAATTAATAAATCAAATTTATTACAATTTCCAAAATTGTCCCACCCGACTAATATCCATCCGATATACATTATTCATGCATCGCAACCATGTATTCATACAAGAATGTTATCAATCAATCTAATCCAATTAATTAATCTGATAATTAGTGATCATCCAATGTTCAAACAACGATTTGATTTTTGCTCGAGTCAAACTCGTTTTGCGAATAAGTACTCAAAGTACGAATTCTTGAATTAAATTAAACTACATAATTAAATCCAATTTAATACGCATTTAATTCTAATTCACTATTTAATTCCAAATTAAATATACACTTTTATTAACGAACCTTTACGACTTAAATTCCAAATTTAATCGCAACGGGTCTCAAAGCCCGATTAACATCTAATGTTTATTTAATTAAAGTCCAATGGGCTTTTAATTAATTTCTATAAGGCGTGGACTTTTGGTCAACTCGGGTCAAACCGAACAACCAAAATCCAATCCGGGAGTTACCCCATAAGCCTTTAAATTAATTTTGGCCCATTAGGCCCAATTAAATAATTAAAGTCCATTAAGTCATAATTGGACTTTATGGATGCGGTTTTAGGCCCAATTGGATCCAACCAAATTGGCCTAAACCAACTTGGTACAACCAAGCCCAAAAGCCCAATTACAACCTTAAAGCCCAATTTCCAAAATAAGCCCAAATTAATTATAAATTAAAAATTCCAATTACAATTAATTAACCTAAGTGTAATACACAATTACACCCAATTAACATTTCTAAAACATCAATTAGCATACTTAATCATGCACTTTAACATTAAATAGTGTCCAACACAATTATTAAAATCAAACCCAATTTACATGCTTTAAGTCTCGGCAATTAGGGTTTTTTCAATCCGATTCGGTTTCAATCCAATTGAATCCACAATCATCTTTCCCAAATCAATTCAATTCATCCAATGAATTAAAACAAAAAATCACAATGAATTTCATGTTCATTAAGATTCGGCCAAGCCACTTTAAAAGGAAAAAATGTTCCAAATCAAAATTCAATCCAATTGAACTTCAAAACAACATTACCCAATTGTTTTAAGTCATCCAATGATCAAAAAACAAATTAACATTCCAGACATTAGGGTTCTTCCAATTTCGGCATGCCTCCAATTTGGGGAAAATTGATCCAATCCAATTTTCTTGAAATTGATCACACACAATCTCAATTAAACATTTTTAAGCATACTTAAACATCCAATTTAATTAAAACGCTCAACACATTTTACCCAATTTCAAGTTACATGTTCAACCTAAAGAATTGGGGAAAATTGATCCAATCCAATTTTCTTGAAATTGATCATGCACAACTTCAATTAATCAACATACAAGCATACTTAATCAATCAATTCAACCAAATCATGCTTCAATTGATTTTACCCAATTTGTCATGCCCAAATTTGGGGAAAATTGAATACAATCCAATTTCATGAAATTGATCATGCACAAACTAACTTCAATTCACATCAACATACAGCATACTTAATCAATCAATTCAACCAAATCATGCTTCAATTGATTATCCCCAATTTCAACCCTAAAAGTTTCATGCTTGAAAATAGCTGAAGATACCATTGTTGAGTTCTAATATATGTCCCAAGATCAACAAATCAAGCAAGAAAACGCATGAATACACAACATAGGAGGTGCGGAATATACTCACATGGTCGTTTTGCATGCGAAGAACAAGATGCGTTTTTACCTCCCTCCAGGTCGGCAGTGACTTCCTCATGCAGTGGGCTGCTCGGTTTCACTGGTTTATGTCTCCTCCATGATCGGCCATTGATGAACACCATGGAAGCTCCAAGCTCAAGCTCCAAAAACGATTCCAAGCTCATGAAGACACTTCCCTATCACCTATGTATCACTCAAGGTGTGTGCTAGCACTTCTTCATCTTCTTTGGTTCTCATTTGCTCGGTCAAACCAGAACAAAAACAAGAAGAAATCGGCAGTGAGCCGTGAGAGGGGAGAAGAGAAAAGAGAAGGGAAAAGGGTTTCCTGGAAACCGAAAATGAGAGGGAGAGAAAAGTAAAAAAAAATGTATTACTTATATATTTATTTTTATTTTCCAAAAACAAAAATCAAATACATAAAACATTTTCATTTATTAAAAGTCAAAAAAGCAAAAAGTGCTTTTCAACTTTCACCATCACTCTCTTTTGTTACATCAGTCACTTCACTTTAATAAAGTGACAACTTGTCATGTCACATCACTCAAAGTGACAAGTGATTTGACATTGACGCGACTAGTGATTTGACGCTTGATTTGACTTGCGTGCCGCACTCGAATTCGAAATGCGAATGCGCTCGCAAATAATCCCGGGCTCGGGTTCGCTAATTCCAAATTAACGAATTTTCCGTCGTAATTAAATGATTACGCCTAGCGAAATCACTATTTACGTCGCTAACGAATTAATTCTAAATTAATTCGTTCGCCCGAATTAAAATCTAATTTTAATTCCGCGTCGAAATCTAATTTCTTATAATATATCAAATATATTATTTTATCGATTAATTCCAAATTAATCGTTCTCTCTCTTTAACGACATTTTATCCGAGATAAAATATCTCCGTGATTAATCCCAGATTAATTTTCTCTCTCATCGAATTAATCCCAGATTAATTTTCTATCTCTCTCTACTAATTAATCCCAGATTAATTAAAGTGCGAGTCATACGTCATCGGTGAATCTTCAGGAGCGACCCATGAGATCTCCGGATATATTGGCAGTAAATACGGTATTGGACTATCCGAACACGTAAGTATCTCGTACTACGTTTATACCGATTTACAAGACAAGGTTGGCTTCTAGCAAAGCGCCATGCCTACCCAATTCTCCAGAAATATTCTTACAGGAATATATAGATCTGTATCAAGCGTAGTATACCATAGTATTGTGTATATCGGCCAGTATCGGATAGTCCACGTGCTAGGGCTGGGGCTGGATAAGTGTCTGCCCCCGTCCGAAGCACATGTCAGATGTCTGGTAACTAGTCTCTATAATCGGATATGCATGACCTGGTCATAACATCCCGATGTTGCGCAACACTTAAGAGCACTAATACCGTATCCTGCGTGACATCATCTCCACTATGACTGGAGTGATACTTCCATCTTGACATCACACCCAATACACTACGACTCTTTGATAAACCCAGAAGTGGTGTACGTAGGATCGGTTTAAGCCCTATACCACCAAGACCAAAGTCTATCGATTATCGTAAGTATTATCGATGTAAGTCTCAGGTTAAGACTATACACACCTACCTTGATTTCGGCCTCCAGAAGACACATAGTCATAATACCAATGGGATTTCGAGGGGTCTATCCAGAGCGAAGCTGTTTCCCGTACCATCGTGAAACACGACCTCCTATCGCACTTGCATAAGTATCCAATACTTATATATATGAGAACTATGCCGTTGTGTCCCCCACAACGCGCACAAGTGCAATACTAGCCTATTCCGCATTATCGATGTCCAGTCTCGATATACTCCGGCTAGGGATATTTAATGATTAAACCTTTGGGGACTGATACTGTCTCATATCATTCTCAGTCCAGGAACTAATCATAGGGACCTCTCTTCATTTATATATCTAAGGTGATCTAATCACAAATGATGAGAGTGCAATTTCCTTGTCACATAGTTAATTTGCAACAACAACACAATGATCTGTGCAAATAGTGACGCTATGGGTCATATTATCCAACAATACCACCATGCCAACAGCTCTTTAAATAAACCCTAAGGCACTGCCATATCCCTTGCAAAAATAATGCCGCACAAGCCTGCCACTGACCGACTCACACAACAAAGCCACTGAATGAATAAACAAACAATAAAATAAAGACCCCCACTAGACCAAATCAACATACAACCCTTGCTTCAACACGTCAATAGCCATTTGCAGCCACATTCACAGTCCTAAACCAAACCTGCTAACTGCCGAGAGAATCACCCATAAATACAGCCCCTAAACCACTGAAACTGTCCAGTATCGCACCCCGAATCTGCCACCAAAACAGCCCCATGCATACGTAAACCCGCACCATCATAGCCCTTAGTCGAACCAAAACAATAACAAAAAGCACCCAAAATAGTCCCGAGACTGGCCCGGAAATAGACTGAAAACTGCAGTAAAAACAGAGAAAATAGCGAGCGGAAACCGCAAGTGAAAACAGACAAAACAGTAGAAACAGTGGAAACGATAACCCTTCCGGCACCGTGAAATGCACTCCCGAGAGAACGACTAAAGAGGTTAAACCTGAGGGCACCCTTTTATTTATTATCCTTTAATTTTAATTATTTTATTATTTTATTTCGCATTAGTATTGTGAATTGGTGCATGATGTGATTTCCGGGTGAACGGAGCATGTATTCTCTCTTGTGGTATATCGGATGGAAACCCGGACGTAAATTTCGTAGCCGAATCCGAATGGACGGTATTGCGGTTTGCACTCGGGATACAATGCCACGTATCACTTGAGAGACACACATATTTCGTTTCATCCAAACCTTGTATTTGAGCATGATTAGGTTGCTAGTATGTTATTTATTTCTTAAGCATGATTAGGTCGTTAGTACGTTATTTCCTTATGTACGTTATAGTTATTTTCTTTTGCATTAGGAGTTTAATTTACATTATGTTTAAGTCGTATTTATTCAACATGCTCATTGTGTGATATCATAGGTTTGGTCGTTGTGATAATTACTTTTAAAGCATGATGATTTAGGCATATGATTTATTTTTATGAATGCGAACTAGATTTAGGTTATTCTTGGACATGTATGTTTTGTAGACTTGGTTAAATTATTGCACAAATCCGTTCATTACAAGTGGCATAAGTAAGGGACCATTCCGAACCCAACGGTTTGAGGTCTTCCCTTATTAGGGGTGAGTGCGGCCTTAAATCATTTTCCCGGTTCACACCGGGTGGCGACTCCATTTTATTCTCTCTCCGGTTTAGTCCCCCCCGCGGGCTACTCCGTACTCCCAACCGGGCCGCGAGCCCGAATAGCATGCGTTGCCCATTTCTGTGTCCTACACAAGTGTAATAGGAGGTTGTGTTTTACGGATGGTACGGGAAACAGCTTCGCTCTGGATAGACCCCCTCCGAATTCCATTGGTAGTATGACTATGTGTCAGTAGAAGTCCGAAATCAGGGTAGGTGTATTTGGTCTTAACCTAAGACTTGCACCGCTAATACTGGCGACAATCAATATACTTTGGTTGCGGTCATCCAGGGCTTTAACAGGTTCTGTGTACGCCTATGCTGGGTATATTGAGAATCGTAGTGTGTTTGGGTGTGATGTCAAGACGGAAGTGTCACTCCAGTCATATGGAGATGATGATTGCGTAGGGATACATAACTGGTTCTCTCTAAAAAGGTTACAACCGTCAGGATAATACGACTTGGTCATGATTATCCGATAATAAAGAGACTAGTTGCTCGTAATCCGATATATGCTTCGTACGGGGCAGACATTGTAGCAGCCCCAGGCCTTGCATGTGATCATCTGATATTAGATCGAAATATGCAATACTACGTATACTACGCATGATATAGATCCTTTATTCCTGTAAGGATATTTCAGGAGAATTGGGTAGGCATGGCGCTTTGCTAGAAGCCAACCTTGTCTTGTAAATCGGTATAAACGTAGTATGAGGTACTTACGTGTTCGGATAGTCCGACGACCGAATTTACTACCAACATATCCGGGGATCTCATGGGTCGCTTCCCAAAGATTCACCGATGACGTATGACTCGTACTTTTAATTAATCTGGTATTAATTAGATGAGAGAGAAAATTAATCTGGGATTAATTGCGGAGATATTTTATCTGGGATAAAATATCATTTAATGAGAGATAACGATTAATTTAGAATTAATCGGTAAATTAATATATTTGATATATTAAATGAAATTTGATTTCGACACGGAATTAAAATTAGATTTTTAATTCGGGCGAATGAGTTAATTTAGAATTAATTCGTTAGCGACGTGAATAGACAACCATGTTATAAAAAAGTTGTCTTTTACTTTAACTCAACTGATAAATGAGCTAACCCATTACGAGTCCATGCTGATGGATCCTCATAAACCCAATGGAGAGACAAGTGTTGTTGAATCTTCTAAATCTGCAAAGAAGAATAAGAAATGCAATGTGAAAGCTAAGGCAAAGCCCATGAAGAAGAACAAGAAAAGCTCCAAGGATGCCAAGCCCAAAGGAAAGTGTGTTCATTTGCAACAATATGTGTTGGTTGTTTCTATTATATGTCCCAAGGAAAGATTAAGCATTTAAATACAACATGAATATATATATATTAAAAGATGAAGTATGGGGAAATCATACTCACAAAGATCGGAATGCGGAAGCGTTGATGAAATGAAAATTTTCTCCTTTGTGCAGTGAAGGTTTCGGCCAAGGTGAGTGGGGAAGCTCCAAGCTTTCTTTGATCCTTCCAAGCTCAAGAATTAGTTTCCCATAACACTTTGTATGATCCCTTGAAGGTGCTAGCCTTGTGTGTGAATTTATGTTCCAAACAAAACACAATTTCTTTAAGTTTTTGCAACAAAAACAGAAAAGTGGAGAGGGCTGTGAAACATCACAGTTTCGGTCAAGAGGAAAGAGAGGAGAGTGAGGGATTTGATTTCAAAAATCAATTTATATTTATGCCATAATATTATTAAATTAATAATAAACTTATGACACAAATCATGCAATGGCTTAGAGTGTCAAACACTCAATTTCCATGCAAAACCATTGAGTGCATTGTACATTATCTCCATGCAATGCATCACAATTAAATAATGCATAATATGACATGTGTCATGTGGGCCCCACACGTTTCCAAATGAAAGTGGGCCCACGTGCACTCACGCGTTCGGGTTCGATATTTCCGAAATACCGAACTTACGTCGAGACGTTATTAAATCGAATTTAAATAAATGATTGCGCCTAGCGAAATTATTATTTACGTCGCTAACGAATTAAGTCTAAATTAACTCGATTGCCCGAATTAAAATCTAATTTTAATTTCCCGTCGAAATCGAATTTCGATTATTATATCGAATATAATAATTTTACGATTAATTCCAAATTAATCGTTCTCTCTCTATTTATAGTACTTTATCCAAGATAAAGTCTCTCCGTAATTAATCCAAGATTAATCGAGTTTGAATCATACGTCATTGGTGAATCTTCGGGAAGCGACCCAAGAGATCTCCGGATATGTTGGCAGTAAATACGGTCGTCGGATAATCCGAACACGTACGTACCTCGTACTACGTTTTTACCGATTCACAAGACAAGGTTGGCTTCTAGCAAAGCGCCATGCCTACCCAATTCTCCAGAAATATTCTTACAGGAATATCAGATCTATATCAAGCGTAGTATACCGTAGTATTGCGTACATCGATCCAGTATCGGACGATCACATGTTAGGCCTGGGGCTGGAATGTGTCTGCCCCGTACGAAACATATATCGGACATCAAGCAACTAGTCTCTTTAAATCGGACAATCCTGACCTGGTCATATTGTCCCGACGGTTGCAATTATAGAGTACTAGTTCTGTGTCCTGCGTGATCATCACCTCCATATGTCTGAATTGATACTTCCATCTCGACATCACATCCAGTACACTACGATTCTCGATAACCTAGAAGAGGTGTACACAGACCGGTTAAGGTCCCCAACCACCAAAACCAAAGTTTACCGATTGTCGCAAGTTTTAGCGATGTAAGTCTCAGGTTAAGACCATATACCTACCCTGATGCGGCCTCCCATAGACACGCAGACATACTACCAATGGGATTCTGCGGGGTCTATCCAGAGCGAAGCTGTTTTCCGTACCATCGGTAAAACACAACCTCCTATCGCACTTGCATAAGTATCCAATACTTAAATATAGAACTATGTCGTTGTGCCCTCACAACGTGCACAAGCGCAATACTAGTCTATTCCGCATTATCGATGTCCGATCTCGATAATACTCCGACTAGGGATATTTAATGATTAAACCTTTATGGATTGATACTGTCTCATATCATCTCAATCCGGTATTAATCATATGGACTTTCGCCATTTATATATCAAAGTAAATAATATTACAAAACGGCAAAAGGCAATTTCATTATCACATAGTTAATTTTGTACAATAATACAATATCATTTACAAACAGTTACGCTATGGGACATAATGTCTAACAATCTCCCACTTGGCCTATAGCCAGTCACTCAAGCATCTAATACCCGAACTATGTATGTGTCGTTCAAAAACTTGCTGAAGAACAGCCTTCGTCAGCGGATCTGCAATGTTGTCATCTGATGTGACCTTCTCGACCTTTACATCGCCACGATGTATAATCTCCCGAATCAGATGGTAACGTCGAAGAACATGCTTGGACCATTGATGAGACCTTGGTTCCTTAGCCTGTGCTATAGCCCCGTTATTGTCACAATACAATGGAACGGGCTCAGCTGCTAACGGAACTACTCCTAATCCGATTAGGAACTTTCGGATCCAAACTGCCTCCTTTGCTGCTTCAGATGCAGCGATGTACTACTCCGCTTCTGTTGTTGAATCGGCAACAGTATCTTGCTTGGAAGATTTCCAGCTCACTGCTCCGTTATTCAAACAAAAATGTACCCGGATTGCGACTTGTAGTCATCCTTGTCGGTTTGGAAACTTGCATCGGTATACCCAGATACCGCAAGTTCTCCACCTCCATAAATTAAGAAAGCATCCTTAGTTCGTTTAAGATACTTAAGGATATTCTTAACTGCTATCCAGTGACGTTCACCTGGATCGGCCTGATAGCGACTGCACATGCTCAAAGCATATGAGACATCAGGTCGTGTACATATCATGGCATACATGATCGATCCGACTGCCGAGGCGAACGGTATCCGACTCATGTTGTCTCTCTCTTCCTGAGTCTTATGACACATGTCCTTAGACAGAGAGGTACCACGTACCATTGGAACCAATCCCCTCTTGGATTGTTCCATGTTGAATCGCTTCAACACTTTATCAATGTATGTACTCTGGCAGAGTCCAAGCAGCTTTCTAGATCTATCCCGGTAGATCTTTATTCCAAGAATAAAGGCGCTTCTCCCAGATCTTTCATGGAGAATTTTAATGAAAGCCAAGCTTTCACCGACGTTAGCATGGGAATGTCATTGCCTATAAGCAATACGTCGTCGACATAAAGGACAATAAAAGTAAGTGCTCTCCCACTAACCTTCTTGTATACACAAGGGTCATCTGCGTTTTGCACGAAATCATATTCTTTTATGATCTCATCAAAACGCTGATTCCATGACCGTGATGCTTGCTTCAATCCATAAATGGATCGATTTAACTTACAAACCTTGTTTGCAAGTCTAGGTACGATAAAACCGTCAGGCTGTTGCATATAAACATCCTCCAAAAGGTTTCCGTTAAGGTCCATCTGCCATATCTCGTAATCGAAATATGCAGCTATTGCAAGCATTATTCGAATGGATTTAATCATGGCAACGGGTGAGAAGGTTTCGTCATAATCAATACCATATTGTTGACGATACCCCTTCGCTACAAGCCTAGCTTTGTACGTTTGTACGTTGCCATCCATGTCGGTCTTCTTCTTGAAGATCCATCTGCATCCAATAGGCTTTACGCCTTCTGGTGCATCAACCAGTGTCCAAACTTGGTTGGCGTACATGGAATCCATCTCGGACTTCATGGCTTCTTGCCATAAAGCGGAATCGATATTTTGTATCGCTTCCTCATACGTAGCCGGCTCAATATCCTCAATAAGATTAATATCTACATGAGGTGAGATCAGGAACCCATACCTCTCAGGTACTGTTCTGACTCTCTCCGACCTACGCGGTCCTTGTGTATGTGAAGTTTGTGGTACAGACTCATCCCGGACGGTCTGTTCTTGTTCCGTCGTTGATTCATTGCCAGGAACAGTATCACTACGATCTTCATCGAGTTCTACTTTCCTCCCACTTACCACTGCATTTATAAAATCCTTCTCAAGGAAAAATGCTTGTAGAGCAACAAATACTTTGTTCTCTTGTGGGTGATAGAAGTAATATCCTTTGGTTTCCCTAGGATATCCTACGAAAAGGCATTTATCAGATTTGGGTTCAAGTTTGGTACCTCCCAAACGTTTAACATATGCCCAGCATCCCCAAATCTTCAGGAAAGAGAAACCTGGTTTCCTTCCTGTCCATATCTCATATGGAGTCTGTTCAACAGACTTCGACGGTACCTTATTTAAAAAAGTATAGCACTGTTTAATGCGTATCCCCAGAAGGATATTGGTAGCTCAGTGCGACTCATCATTGACCTCACCATGTCTAACAAGGAGAGTGAGGTCAATGATATTTCCGAAATACCGAACTTACGTCGCTACGTTAATTAAATCGATATTTCCGAAATACCGAACTTACGTCGCGACGTTAATTAAATCGAATTTAAATAAATGATTGCGCCTAGCGAAATTATTATTTACGTCGCTAACGAATTAATTCTAAATTAACTCGTTTGCCCGAATTAAAATCTAATTTTAATTTCGCGTCGAAATCGAATTTCGATTATTATATCGAATATAATAATTTTACGATTAATTCCAAATTAATCGTTCTCTCTCTATTTATAGTACTTTATCCAAGATAAAGTCTCTCCGTAATTAATCCAAGATTAATCGAGTTTGAATCATACGTCATTGGTGAATCTTCGGGAAGCGACCCAAGAGATCTCCGGATATATTGGCAGTAAATACGGTCGTCGGATAATCCGAACACGTACGTACCTCGTACTACGTTTTTACCGATTCACAAGACAAGGTTGGCTTCTAGCAAAGCGCCATGCCTACCCAATTCTCCAGAAATATTCTTACAGGAATATCAGATCTATATCAAGCGTAGTATACCGTAGTATTGCGTACATCGATCCAGTATCGAACGATCACATGTTAGGCCTGAGGCTGGAAATGTGTCTGCCCCGTACGAAACATATATCGGACATCAAGCAACTAGTCTCTTTAAATCGGACAATCCTGACCTGGTCATATTGTCCCGACGGTTGCAACCTATTATAGAGTACTAGTTCTGTGTCCTGCGTGATCATCACCTCCATATGTCTGATGTGATACTTCCATCTCGACATCACATCCAGTACACTACGATTCTCGATAAACCTAGAAGAGGTGTACACAGAACCGGTTAAGGTCCCCAACCACCAAAACCAAAGTTTACCGATTGTCGCAAGTACTAGCGATGTAAGTCTCAGGTTAAGACCATATACACCTACCCTGATGCGGCCTCCCATAGACACGCAGACATACTACCAATGGGATTCTGTGGGGTCTATCCAGAGCGAAGCTGTTTTCCGTACCATCGGTAAAACACAACCTCCTATCGCACTTGCATAAGTATCCAATACTTAAATATATGAGAACTATGCCGTTGTGCCCTCACAACGTGCACAAGCGCAATACTAGTCTATTCCGCATTATCGATGTCCGATCTCGATAATACTCTGACTAGGGATATTTAATGATTAAACCTTTATGGATTGATACTGTCTCATATCATCTTAATCCGGTATTAATCATATGGACTTTCGCCATTTATATATCAAAGTAAATAATATTACAAAACGGCAAAAGGAAATTTCACTATCACATAGTTAATTTTGTACAATAATACAATATCATTTACAAACAGTGACGCTATGGGACATAATGTCTAACAATATGAGCATTGAAAAAGGAACTACCCTAAATACCTTGATGAAATGAAAAAGTAGAAGGTTACAAGTAAATATGATTTAATTGTCATAAAGTCCCTATTAGTATAAGAAGATAAACCTGCATAGATGGTTGATTCTAGAGCCACTAACCATATTTGTTCCTATTTGCAGCTACTTGATTCATAGAAGGACCTTGTTGAATGTGACTACAACATGAGGGTCGGGACATGGGATGCCGGTTCAACAAGAGTAGTGGGAGTTTATAGTTTAAACTTTTTAAATAATGGTTATTTATGTTTGAATAATGTGTTATATTTTTCTAATTCTAAACTTTTGGATGATGGTTTTTCTGTTTCATTCAATAAAAAATTATTTATTATTTGTAGAAATGGATTAACTATATGCACATGAAACTCTGAAAATACTCTACATATGTTAAGGTCGTTAACACATAATTCACTACTCAACACTGAAATATTTAAGGTTGAAAAACCTAAAACAAAACAGTAAAAGATTTCTCACGATGACACATATTTGTGGCATCTTAGACTTTATCATATTACCCTTGACCAGATATATAGGTTGACAAAGCACAGAGCTTTAAACCAGGTAATGTTTGGAACTTACCAGTCCGTGAATCCTGTCTAGAATGAATGATGACCAAGAGACCTTTTACTGGAAAAGGTATGAGAGCCAGCCAATCACTTGAGTTAATACATTCGGACATTTACAGACTGATGAATGTAAAAGCCCAAATAGTTTATGAATACTTCATCGCATTTATTGACGATTATTCTAGATATGGGTACTTTTACCTAATGCATCACAAGTCAGATACCTCTGAAAAGTTCAAAGAGTATCGTTCGGAGGTTGAGAACCAACTAGGTAAGACGATCAAAACTCTATGATCAGATCATCGAGAAGAATACCTTGATAGAGATTTTGATGAATTCTTAGTTGACCATGGGATAGTATCCCAACTCACATCACTTGGAACACCATAATATAATGGTGTTACAGAAAGGAGAAATCAGACCCTACTAGAAATGATAAGATCTTTGTTTAGTTACAGTTCACTGCCTAGTTCATTCTGGGGATATGTTTTACAAACGGAAATGTTTATCCTGAATGTAGTTACATCTAAGTATGTTCCTAAGACTCCCTTAAAGTTATGGAGTGGTCGTAACGTTAGTTTTATGACATTTCCGCATATGAAGGTGTCCAACACATGGGCTGAAGAATAAGACTACAAAGTTAGAGCGACGTTCTCATGTGTGCCTATTTGTAGGCTATCCTAAGCAAAATAAGGGTGGGTTATTTTATAGTCCGGAAGATAACAAAATATTTTTATCGATAAACGCTATGTTTCTTGTGAATGACTATATGAGGGAGTTCAAACCTCGAAGTAAATAATTACTTGAGGAGTTACTTGTTGGTTCAACGAGCACACCATCGTCAATAAATTTTGATAAAAACATAACACCTTAGTCATCTGAGTGTCAAATGCGAATATGGCAGAATGATCTACCACCGAAATACAGTGGGAGGGTTGTACGACTACCTGATCGCTATCTAGGAGCTGGAGAGGCACAAGTTGTCAAATCCAGTGATGGTGTAGATGATCCATTGACATATTGTAATGCAATGGATGATTATGACAAAGAGGAAAGACTCAATGCCATGAACATCGAGATGGAGTCTATGTACTCCAACTCAGTCTTGGAACTTGTAGACCAAACTCTTACGATAAAACCCATAGGATGCAAGGTGATATGCAAGAGAATGAGGGGAACAGATGGGAAGATACAGACTTTCAATGCTAGGTTACTAGCCAAGGATTATATCTACAAAGAGGCAGTTGACTATGAAGAAACTTTTTCTCCATTTCCCATGCTCAAATTCATCTGTACTTTTCTATTCATTGTCGTATATTATGACTATGAGATTTGGCAGATGAACGTCAGGACTGCATTCTTGAATGGAAATCTTGATGAGTGCATCTATATGGTACAACCAGAGGGGTTCATAGGCCAAGATCAAGAGTAACAGGTTTACAAGATGCAAAAGTCCATTTATGGACTTAAGCAAGCATCTTGATCCTGGAATATAAGATTTGATACCACAATCAAGTCTTTTAATTTTGAGTAGGACATTGATGAGCCTTTTTTATATAAGCGCGTCATTGATGGAAATGTGGGTTTTCTCATTTTGTACGTCGATGATATTTTACTCATTGGGAATAATGTAAAAATATTATCAGTTGTGAAAACCTGGCTAGCTAACCAATTCCAAATGAAAGATTTAGGAGTGGAAAGTTATTTACTGGGGATCCAGATAATTCGGGATCGCAAGAGATGATTGTAAGCTATGTCTCAGGCATCCTATATCGACAAGATCCTCGTGCAATTTGGGATACAGAGTTCCAAAAAAGGAAATTTGCCTTATCGATATGGAATTAATTTGTCGAAAGATCAATCTCTTTACACACCTCAATGTGTTGAGGAAATGAGACATATCACTTATGCCTCAGCAATTGGTAGTCTCATGTATTCTATATTATGCACAAGATCAGACATCTGATTTGTAGTGGGAGTAGTCAGTGGGTTCAGTCTAACCCAAGAATAGATCATTTTCAGACGGAGGTTGATTCTAGGAAATCAACATATGGATTAGTGATTACCCTCGGTGCTGGGGCCATTGTAGGAAGGAGCATAAAGCAAACTTATATTGTTGACTCTACTATGGAGGCTGAGTATGTAGCAGCTTGCGAAGTAGCTAAGGAAGCAGTCCATCTCCGAAAATTCTTGAGAGATCCGGAAGTTGTTCCAGACAAGGATAAACCACTTACACTTTATTGTGATAATAGTGGTACAGTGGCAAACTCCAAAGAACCAAGAAGCCACAAGAGGGATAGCATATAGAGAAAAAAATATCATCTCATAAAGGGAGATAGCGCAGAGAGGTGACGATGAGAGTGTAGCTTTGGGTTTTTAGTGGAATAACCAGAAGTTAATAATTCAAAAAATTAAATTAAAGGGTTATATTAATATTCTGAGATTATTGGAGCTCGGAACCGTAGGTCTATTTCATCCACCTGCTAGCTCGATATACTGTAGCAAATTAAATAGAATTGGATAGTCCAATTATATACTAACATACAAATATTATTATTAATGGTATTAATAATATTTTTTATCACACATGTAACTTTATATTATAATTCATATAAGGTTATTATTTAATAAATGATTATGATATAATTATTTGATTTAATAATTATATTAAGTGGTTTGATATATCATTTATGGTGATGTAGAATTATTAAAATATGATTTGTAAAAATTCAACATATAAATAATGGAATTTACACCTTATTTTGACAATCAAACATTGTCATTATGGTGTCAATTAATAAGTTGGTTGATGCAAAAATTATGTGTGCAAAATGCAAGGGTGGCTGAATTTTGCTTAGAAAAGGATTAGGTTTTTGTTATATTTTTGACAACAAATTACCCTAAGTATAAAAGGATAAGCATGTTATCCATTTACCATAATTTTCTTGATTGAAAAAACTAGCACCATTGTTCTTTTTTTCTCAAAAGTGTTGAAAGAAAAAGAGAAATGACAAAAAAAAAATATATTATGGCGTGATATTCTTAATCTCTAAAAAGTTTAGAGATTCATCGTTGTTTTTGTTGATTATGAGACATAGCACATTGTTTTTGTTGATTATGAGACATAGCATGGAAG
Source organism: Zanthoxylum bungeanum (assembly GCA_019454045.1). Taxonomy (NCBI): domain Eukaryota; kingdom Viridiplantae; phylum Streptophyta; class Magnoliopsida; order Sapindales; family Rutaceae; genus Zanthoxylum; species Zanthoxylum bungeanum. The sequence goes on from SKCR01000092.1 coordinate 102,547, forward strand.
ATCATTCAGTGCTGGACCAAAAATGTATATTTCAAGATTGTTGAGGGGTTTTTTTGAGAGAAAAATCAGACCCGAAACACTACTACATTACCAATAAATTACGGGCGATTTTCGATGAGCTGTGTGTGCGTTTCGGGTGTAAAAAGGTTCAAATCTGAGTTGCTATTCGGAGGCTATTCGGGGGGTGGAAAATTATTGAAAATAAAAGCGTAACATCATACCAAGGGCCAGTCAGATTGAGCTATGAAAGGGACATAGCAGAAAAACTTTTCTAGGTCGATTCTGGTGCCTATGGTGTTTCCGTTGTGTGAGGGAAAGCATTTCCTACACATTTTTTTTGGAATGGAACCATTTTCCTTTGGACTTGGTGTCCTCGAAACTCTTTTTTTTTCTTCTTGCTTAGTCTTAACCTTAGTGATATTCTTATTAATTTTGCATATTTGGAAGACACAATAACATTTACCTCCATACTAGGCTTACAAGGATCCATAAGCATGGATTCGTAATTGGTGAGCTCATTAAGCATTTGTGTAAGAGTGAATCTCAACTTCTTCATAACATAGTTTTTCTTACAATACATGAAACTCTTAAGAAGAGTCTTCATGATTATAATCACATGACTACGCTGGTTGATACTACCTAAATGTGTATCAACTGTGTTGAAATGGTTCATCATCCCCAAGATGTGCTCGTAAATAGATGTCTCTTTCTTCATCTTTGTGGTTATCACTGAGACCAATGCCTTATGATATTGCTGTTGGATAATATGACCCATAGCGTCACTATTTGTACAGATCATAGTGTTGTTGTACAAATTAACTATGTGACAAGGAAATTGCACTCTCATCATTTGTGATTAGATCACCATAGATGTATAAATGAAGAGAGGTCCATATGATTAATTCCTGGATTGAGAATGATATGAGACAGTATCAGTCCGCGAAGGATTAATCATTAAATATCCCTAGTCGTAGTATTATCGAGACTGGACATCGATAATGCGGAATAGGCTAGTATTGCACTTGTGCGCGTTGTGAGGGCACAACAGCATAGTTCTCATATATTTGGGTATTGGATACTCATGCAAGTGCGATAGGAGGTTGTGTTTCACTGATGGTACGGGAAACAGCTTCGCTCTGGATAGACCCCTCGGAATCCCATTGGTATTATGACTATGTGTCTATGGGAGTCCGACATCAGGGTAGGTGTGTATGGTCTTAACTTGAGACTTACACCGCTAATGCTTACGACAATCAATATACTTTAGTTGAGGTCGTCCAGGGCTGTAACAGGTTCTGTGTACGCCAATGCTGGGTATATTGAGAATCATAGAGTATTGGGTGTGATGTCAAGACGGAAGTATCACTCCAGTCATAGTGGAGATGATGTCACGCAGGATACGGTATTAGTGCTCTTAAGTGCTGGCCGGCCATCGGGATATTATGACAAGGTCATGTATATCCGATTATAGAGACTAGTTACCAGACATCCGACATGTGCTTCGGACGGGGCAGACACTTATCCAGCCCCAGCCCTAGCACGTGACTATCCGATACTGGGCCGATATACACAATACTTGGTATACTACGCTTGATAAAGATCTTAAATATTCTTAAAAGGATATGTCCGGAGAATTGGGTAGACTTGGTGCTTTGCTAGGAGTCGACCTTGTCTCGTAAATTGGTAGAACGTAGTACTTGGTACGTACGTGATTCTGATACTCCGACGACCGCATTTACTGCCAACTTATCCGGGGATCTCATGGGTCGCTTCCCGATAATCCACCGATGACGCATAACTTGCACTCTTAAATAATCTGGGATTATATAGTAGAGAGAGAAAATTAATCTAAGATTAATTACGGAGATATTTTATCTAGGATAAAATATCGTCTAGAGAGAGATAATGATTAATTCGGAATTAATCAATTAAATTGATATATTCGATATATTAAATGAAATTAGATTTCGACACGGAATTAAAATTAGATTTTAATTCGGGCGAATTAATTAATTTAGAATTAATTCGTTAGCGACGTGAATAGTGAATTCGCTAGGCGTAATCATTTAATTACTACGAGACGGAAAAATCGCTAATTAGGAATTAGCGAACCCGAGCCCGAGTGTGATTGCGAGCGCATTCGTATTTCGAATTCGAGTGCGGCAACGCAAGTCACATCAAGCGTCAAATCATTCGTCACATCAAGCGTCAAATCAAATGTCACTTTGAGTGATGTGATTGATTGATGTGTTGATTGATTGAAAGACTTACATCACTTTATTAAAGTGACAATGAATAGTTGATGTTAGTAGTGTGGTGTAATAGTGTTGGAGGAAAAAGCATTTACTTTTGGTTTATTTAATAATTAAGTAATTGTTTTTTGTAATTTTTCTTAAAAAATATATAAAGGCATTTTTGGAAAATGCTTTACCAACCATTACACAACATTCTTCTCTCTCATTTCTCTCTTCCAAGTCACGCCCAAACTGATTTTCTTCACTGGTTTTTGAAGCCAATTGGCGTGAGCAAATGGGAAGCAAAGAGTGGAGTTTTGTGCAAAAACTCAAGTGCTAGCACACTACGAGACTTGCGAAGGTGGTAGGGAGGTTCACCCATGAGCGGGATCCGTTCGACGAAGCTTGGAGCTCCGTTTCGCAGCTCAAAATCTAATTTGAGGGCAGTGAACTGCTACCAGTGGCGTCCTTGGCAGTGGGCTTTTTGGGCTTCATTCGTTTCAAATCGTCTCAACCGATCGATGTGAGTATTCCGCTACCTCCGTTGATGTGTTCACACATGTTTTCATTGCTTGTTTGATCTTGGGACCTAGATATAACCTAACAATGGCATCAAGAGCTATAGGTTCAAGCATGAAAAATGTAGGGCTTAAAATTGGGTAAATTTGTTTTGAGCATGATTTGAATAAATTGATTGTTTGAGTATGCTTATAACATGTCTAATTGAATTTTGATTGGACCAATTTGTTGAAAATGATTTGGAATAATTTTCCCCAATATTTTATGTTGGCCGAATGTGTATTGAATTTTGGATTCTTGGAATTTTTGATTTTGATTCATTGGATGAGTTAGAATCATGTAGGATAATGTTAATTTGAAACTAATTGGATTGGATTTTGAATTGAACATAAAACCCAAAATCTTCATGTTGGCCGAATAGGTATATGCCCTAATGTCTTGGAATTTTGATTTTTGAACATTGGATGTGTTGGAAATCATTTAGGATGTTGATTTAATGTCGATTGTGGGTTTGATTGGATTGAAACCAAATCGGACACAAAATCCCTCCTTGGCCGACGAGAGCATTAAAGCATGTAATGGGTTTGATTTTTTTCATTTATGTGTTGGACATGTGATGATGATAATGAACATGATTAATTGGACTAATTGGTGTTTAGAAATATTGATTTGGGTGATTAATCATGTAATGCACTTTAGGTAATTAAATTGTGAAATTGGATTTGTGTAATTTAATGAATTAGGCCTTTAAATTGGATTTGGGCTTATTAAGTTGTAATTGGGCTTATTGGGCTTGATTTTATCAAGATGGGTTTAGGCCAAATGGATTGGATCCAATTGGGCCCAAAACCACTACCATAAAGCCCAAATGGACTTAATAAACCTTTAAAGTTTAATTGGGCCTAATGGGCCTAAATTGATTTCTGGGCTTATGGGGTTACTCCTTGATTGGGCTTTGGTTGCCGAAGCCCACGCCTTAAAGAAATTAATTAAAGCCCATTAGACTTGAATTGAATTGACGTTGGACGTTAATCGGGCTTTGAGACCCGAGCGATTAAATTTGGAATTTAAGTCGTTAAAGGTTTATTAAATAAAGTGTAATATTTAATTTGGAATTGAATAGTGAATTAGTATTAAATACATGTTAAATTGGATTTAATGATGTAGTTTAATTTAATTCATGAATTCGTACTTTGAGTACTTATTCGCAAAAACGAGTTTGACTCGAGCAAAATCAAATCGTTGTTTGAACATTGGATGATCACATAATTATCAGATTAATTAATTTGATTAGATTGATTGATAGCATGCTTTTGTGTGAATACGTGGTTGTGATGAATGAATAATGTATATCGGATGGATATTAGTCGGGTGGGGCAATTTTGGAAATTGTTGTAATAAATTCGATTTATTAAATTGGACCTGCGTGTCCAGCCTTATCACCTCTATTCTCTTTGTATTCTCTTCTCACCTATTCCCCTCAATGTAAATGAGGTTTCTTTAGAAGTGTAGTGTAACGGGTAGAAGTAATACAAGTGCTAGCTTGAGTGAGAAAGGGAGAGATTTGATCTAGGATCAATGTGTTAAGTATCCATCCGCATATCATTATTATTTTATTTCATATGCGCTTTATTATGTATTTAGAATGCATGTTTAAGGGTGTATGATGATGAGACCCTAACAAAGATAATTAAATTGGTAGCCAATTTGCACGCGAAAAGCCCTCATCAAATATCATGCGTCTTTTCCTTCCATTGAGTGATTCTTACTCAAGATCCTAGATTGGCATGGGTTGTTGGCCAAAGTCAAGCCCTTGTCCGTCGAAGATGTGTTTGAATCACGAGGCTTTGTTCCATATTGGTGTCTTGTCCAAGTTGTGGTTTGTTGGCCAAAGTCAAGACCACTTCTTGTCCAACGACATTGATTACGAAGCTTCCATGGTCAATGGGTCCGCGCTTGACTGGGATCATTAGGTTTGTTGTGCCAAAGCCAAGGCCTAGTTGATTCAGAGGAAAAAGGTTAGGGTATATATTAGATATATAGGCATATATAAGATATATGTTTCGGACTTGGATGTCCACCTACTGGATCTAGGAGTTGGATGAGATCCAATTGATCTTCGAGATCTACCTAGTTAATTATCATACAATTTGTTGGCCAAAGTCAAGATTGTGTGATATTTAACGGGATCCTAGCCCACTAGGAAACACGGTTTCCCGAGTACTCGACAGAGGGTTAGAGGCTCGACGAAAAATAGTGGGAGGCAAGAATTGCATAATGAATTTGCAATATTCGTCAATACTCGCAATACGCGCTCATTCAAATTATTTCGTCGTAAATTAAATGTTAGTTGGACTAATATTTAAATTGTTGTTTTAATAAACAGTTGGACTGTATTATAGTTGATTATATATAATTGGATTATATTAATCAATATATTTGAATTAATTAATTTCAGTTTACAGTTGATTTTATAATTGGATTATAGTAATCAATGTAATTGAGGTTAATTAATTTGGATTATATTTGATTATATAGTTGGACTATTATAATCATTATAATATATAGTACCACTAATCGTTGATTAAATAGTTGGACTATTGTAATCAAGATAAAATTGAAAAATTGGATATTTAAAATATAATCTTGGATAAAATGTTTTAAATGATTTAATTTTCAAATTGGGAATAAATAATAGGTTACTTTATTTGATAAAATAACTTATTATACCTAAGCCCAAAATTAAGCAAATAAGTAGAGCATAAATCTTTGGAAGATTTATGTGATGATGACTTTAGTGCTTAATTTAATATACTTGTCAAAAATCTATTTTAGATTTAATAAGTATTAAAATTGCAATAAATAATTCTTGGAGAATTAATTGACTATTCTAGAGGAGAAAAAGTCAAAGTTTGCAATTGGGCATGTAGCACGAGGTGCACATCGTTTCGATATTCTAAAAACCCAAGGCTTGGCCTAAGGTTCCTGAAATATTGAAAAGGATAATTGACATATCCCAAAGTGACTACCATTTGGATATGGCAGACACGAAGGAATTAAAGAAAGGGCAAGGCTCTTACTTTAAAAATGATTGTCAAAGTTATGTTCACTACTAGTATTGAAATTAGATTTTAAATACTTAGTGTGGTACATAAAATATATGTATTGATGTTCAGAATCTGCTTTGAGCAGGATACTGACTTCAAGCTGAGATTGCTCTGCGAATCGGAAACGGGACGAAAGTCGCTGTTTCGACCGTAGATACCTAAGTTTAGGAACTACCCTTCGGGTGTGTACTTAAATTAGGAACTGTTATAAGGTAACTAGTTTGACTAGAGACATTATCTCTATATCAGTGTTTAATCCATTGTGGATAAACCTTTATATTCTAGAACACTAAGTGTTTCATTATATAAAGATGATTGAGATAAACACATTAGATGTGAATAACAGAATTTATATTTTGAATATAATTAAAATCTCAAACATATAAAATGACAAATAAATAGCTCAAATTGATTTGATCAAGTAGAGACTTATTTGTGGCATTGTTGTCTAGGACAGAATTAAACAAGACTCGTATATCCGCACTTTTGAAGAGTGGGTACTAGGACTGATTTGACTATTCAAATAAAGTCTACGAATCTAGTTTGTTAGGTAAAGTATACCTAAAACACTGTTTACTTGGTAATAGTGTAAGTGCCACCGATCTGTTAGCCCTATTCATGGTGAAGTTAGTGGGCCCATATCTAGCTAGGCTAGATGTGAACATGAATATTTCGTGACCTTAACGGATGTGGCATCACGTTGGGTTATGTGTTTCTTTTGAAGAACACAAATCGGAAACTATTAGAGTTTCGACACGAAGTAGATAAACAGATCGACTATAGTATTATGCCGTCACGGTAAGACCGTAATGAAAATACTTAAGCAGTAAGTTTCATACATACATGAAAGAGTATGGTATTCTTTCAGATGAGGACTCCTCCCGAGACACGTCAGTTTGACGGTGTGTCCAAACTAAAAACCGAATTTTGTTGGACATGATAAGGTTTATCACGAGTCGCTCTGAGCTATCATTTCCTTCAAAAGGATATGTATTAACAGTGTAAAACTTATTTAGAATAAGGTTCCATAAAAACTGTTTGACAGATATCATATAAGATATGAACAGGAAAGAAACATGGTTTCTCATTCCTAATAATTTGGGTATGCCAGGCATAACGTTTGGATGATACCAAACTAAGAACCCAAATTGGATAAGTGCCAATATAGGTTATCCTAAGGGAAACCATAAGTATAGTACTTATAAATCTCACATGAGAACAATATGATTGTTGCTCACCATGCGGTTTTCCTAAGAGGAATACCGATATGCAGTGGTCAGTGGGAGGATAGTGATACTCGATGAAAATCGGAGTAATACTGTTCAAGGCACGAAGTCCTTATGGAACATAAACAGTTCATCAATGATGAATCTATACCATTAATCTTCGAATACACAAGAACCGGGTAGATCGGAGAGAGTCAGAAAACAACCTAGGGTATGGGTTTCTGATCTCACCTCCTAAAGATACAATCTTGTGGAGGTATACCAACCGACTACATTTTGAGGAAGTGATACAAGGTATCGACTCCCTATTATGGAAAAGTGCCATGAGTCCGAAATGGATTCCATGTATAACAACTATGTTTGGATACTAGTTGTTGTACCGCAAGGCATTGTGCCTATTGGTACTGTAAACGTCTTCAAGGAAGACATACATGGATGGCAACATACCAACGTACAAAGCTAGGCTTTTGACGGAAAGGTATCGTTATCAACATTGTGTTAATAACGGTTCAACCTTTTACCTGTTGCCATGGTAAATCCATTTGAAGATGCTTGTTGATACTGCATATTTCATTTATGAAATGTGTCAGTTATAGATCAAAATCGCTTTCCTGAAAAGGAAACCTTTTGGAGGATGCTTACAACATCCTGACGATTTTGTATAACCGACAAACAAGGTTTGCGGGTTATTCGATCCATGTTTGGATTGGAGCAAGCATAAGGTTCTTGGAACTGTCGTTTTGAAATAATCATAATGGTTTATGATTTGACTCAAAACGAAATGATTCTTGTGTATATAAGGAGGTTAGTGGGAGAGCACTGATAATGAAATTCCCATAAAGCAATTGGTGAAAGCTTGGCTTTCATAGAAATTCTCCGTAGAATTCTGGGGAGTAACAACCTTTATTCAAGGAATAAAGATCTACTGGGATAGATTTGGAGTTGTTAACACTCTCTGGGAAATTGTACATTTAAAATGTACTTGATATGGTGTCTCATACGCTTTGAGCATATGGAGTCACAATCAGGACAATCCAAGTGATAGTCACTGGATTGAAGTTAAGAACATCTGTTAGTATCTTAGAGAACTAAAGATGTTGTCTTAAACTATGGAGAAGGAGAACTTGAAGTGACTGGGATCACTGCCGCAAGTTTCCAAACAGTTAAATACTGCGGTACTATAAAGTTTGAATAACGGGACAGTGAGCTGGAAATCTTCCGAGCAAGATACTGTTGCCGAATAAACAACAAATGCGGATTATTGCTGCGCTGAGGCAGCAATAGAAGCCATTTGGGTCGATAATAAATCTAATTAGATTAGATATAGTTCTGTTAGCAGCTGAGCTAGGCGTCAGCACAAGGCTAAAGAATTAAAGTCTCATCGACGATCCAGATATATACTTCTATATTCATCTGATTCGTTCGGATCATACATCGTGGCGATGTGGTGATCGTATAAATCGCGTCAGACGATAATCATGGAAATCCGCTGACGAAAACCTTTCTCAGCAATTTGAGCGAACCGTACATAGTTCGGGTGTACGACACTTGAGTGACTGGCTATGTGCCAAGTGGGAGATTGTTGGATAATATGACCCATAGCGTCACTATTTGTACAGATCATAGTGTTGTTGTACAAATTAACTATGTGACAAGGAAATTGCACTCTCATCATTTGTGATTAGATCACCTTAGATGTATAAATGAAGAGAGGTCCATATGATTAGTTCCTGGATTGAGAATGATATGAGACAGTATCAGTCCACGAAGGATTAATCATTAAATATCCCTAGTCGTAGTATTATCGAGACTGGACATCGATAATGCGGAATAGGCTAGTATTGCACTTGTGCGCGTTGTGAGGGCACAACAGCATAGTTCTCATATATTTGGGTATTGGATACTCATGCAAGTGCGATAGGAGGTTGTGTTTCACCGATGGTACGGGAAACAGCTTCGCTCTGGATAGACCCCTCGGAATCCCATTGGTATTATGACTATGTGTCTATGGGAGTCCGACATCAGGGTAGGTGTGTATGGTCTTAACCTGAGACTTGCACCGCTAATGCTTACGACAATCAATATACTTTAGTTGAGGTCGTCCAGGGCTGTAACAGGTTCTGTGTACGCCAATGCTGGGTATATTGAGAATCGTAGAGTATTGGGTGTGATGTCAAGACGGAAGTATCACTCCAGTCATAGTGGAGATGATGTCACACAGGATACGGTATTAGTGCTCTTAAGTGCTGGCCGGCCATCGGGATATTATGACAAGGTCATGTATATCCGATTATAGAGACTAGTTACCAGACATCCGACATGTGCTTCGGACGGGGCAGACACTTATCCAGCCCCAGCCCTAGCACGTGACTATCCGATACTGGGCCGATATACACAATACTTGGTATACTACGCTTGATAAGATCTTAAATATTCTTAAATGGATATGTCCGGAGAATTGGGTAGACTTGGTGCTTTGCTAGGAGTCGACCTTGTCTCGTAAATCGGTAGAACGTAGTACTTGGTACGTACGTGATTCGGATACTCCGACGACCGTATTTACTGCCAACTTATCCGGGGATCTCATGGGTCGCTTCCCGATAATCCACCGATGACGCATAACTCGCACTCTTAAATAATCTGGGATTATATAGTAGAGAGAGAAAATTAATCTAGGATTAATTACGGAGATATTTTATCTAGGATAAAATATCGTCTAGAGAGAGATAATGATTAATTTGGAATTAATCGATTAAATTAATATATTCGATATATTAAATGAAATTAGATTTCGACGCGGAATTAAAATTAGATTTTAATTCGGGCGAACGAATTAATTTAGAATTAATTCGTTAGCGACGTGAATAGTGAATTCGCTAGGCGTAATCATTTAATTACGACGCGACGGAAAAATCGCTAATTAGGAATTAGCGAACCCGAGCCCGAGTGTGATTGCGAGCGCATTCGTATTTCGAATTCGAGTGCGGCAACGCAAGTCACATCAAGCGTCAAATCATTCGTCACATCAAGCGTCAAATCAAATGTCACTTTGAGTGATTGTGATTGATTGATTGAAAGACTTACATCACTTTATTAAAGTGACAATGAATAGTTGATGTTAGTAGGTGTAATAGTGTTGGAGGGAAAATCATTTACTTTTGGTTTTATTTAATCAATAAGTAATGTTTTTAGTATTTTTTAAAAAATATATAAAGGCATTTTTGGAAAATGCTTTACCAACCATTACACAACATTCTTCTCTCTCATTTCTCTCTTCCAAGTCACGCCCAAACTGATTTTCTTCACTGGTTTTTGAAGCCAATTGGCGTGAGCAAATGGGAAGCAAAGAGTGAGTTTTTGTGCAAAAACTCAAGTGCTAGCACACTACGAGACTTGCGAAGGTGGTAGGGAGGTTCACCCATTAGTCGGGATCCGTTCGACGAAGCTTGGAGTTCCGTTTCGCAGCTCAAAATTCTGATTTGTAGGGCAGTGAACTGCTACCAGTGGCGCCCTTGGCAGTGGGCTTTTTGGGCTTCATTCGTCTTCAAATCGTCTCAACAAATCGATGTGAGTATTCCGCTACCTCCGTTGATGTGTTCACACATTGTTTTTATTGCTTGTTTGATCTTGGGACCTAGATATAAACCTAACAATTGCCACTTCGAAGCTTGTCCAAACATGCCTTGTAATGACTTCATTATCATAGATGTTGTAGCCATTAGTTTATGTTTTGCAACAAGAATATCAGACATCTTTGCTAGCAAGTAGCAGCGAGCCTTCTCGTTTACTGCAATCCACCTTTGGTGAGTATCACGTACAATCTGGATAACATTTATTGTTGGCTCTAGAGAACACTCATCTATTAGGAAAAATTTCAAGTCTTCATAGGCCAGGACAACGTTCATGTTACTTTTCCATTTAACATATTTATCTATCGTAAGTTTATCATTTTCAAGTACAAAAATTATTGGACAAACCATGGCTGAAATTTAAAAATAAGCATGCAATTAAAATTTCATTCATCGTATATTTAAATTATCGCACGCATTTTAACATAAAATTAAAAACGATGCATGTACCATGTAAAATGAATTAGAAACTTAAAAATAATTAATATACCACTGTAACCTAACTTTCCACAAATAATTATCATCGTATGGTAGGTCAGTTATTTACATGTTAGATCGAGAAAATCTTAATTGATTAATATATACGAGAATAACTCTGATTCCTATATTAATCAACCTATGTTTGATATGATGAAGAAATCTTGATTAATAAATTAATAATTCTTTTGTAAGTGTAACATGTCATTTCAGAACTCCTGAACTTAACTAGTGAAGTCACGCCGTAGGTTAGATCAAATCACTAAATACATTTTGAATTTCTATCCTATCGGAATTTGATCTTGATATTGACCCAAAATAGATACCATTCATATGGGATGAAAATAAAGTCGTATTGAGACGCATTTTGAATGAAATGTTATCAAACTAATAATGGATATCGCGAGATATAATATCATATATCCCTCTCTCACCCATTCTTTATAATTTAAGGTTTTTATTTATAACCCTAGTATCTTTTCGTTTAGATTATGTGCAGCTAAAGACATAACATATCATGTATTAGTGAAGTATTAGTGATCTTTCCAAATTTTAACTCTTAAAAAATTTTGTTCACCAATTTTATTAATCTAACTAATATAACTCAATTAAATAATTTAATTGAGTATTCCATTTTAGTGAGCTATTTCAATTTAACTTTTAAAATCTGTAGTTCACTATTTAAGTTTAAAATTTAAATTCGGATTTAGGCAATTATTTAACTAAACTATAACTTATGTTATTTTTCTTCGGTACAGGGAGTTGTATCTCAAGTACATACCACACTATCGTCCATTCGGAATCGGCTATGGAATTTATATTCATGATCCCATCCTATATATATACCAAACAAAATAACTAGTCTCCTACTAATTATCTTTTTTTCGAATTTCCAAATTTTAAACTTATTTAAATTAAACTATTTAATTTAATTCATGCTTATTTTATTGTATATTTAAACTATTAAAATTTATATAACTTTTATGAGTAGTTCAAATTAACATGCATATAATGTCAAGGCATGTTAGAATATATGAGTGGGTGTCATATGTTATATGACATGTTATTCAAAGAATTTGAATTGTAAACTTACATACAACAATACTAATTCATTGACCGGGCTTTTTGGATTTCTAAACAAATCTAATTAGTACACAAAATTTCCAAGGCATTCATTAGTCTTCAACTCTTGACTCCATAGATTATCTTTGCGGAAATTTATCTTCCCAAGTAGTAACCTTCATAATATATCAATGTGATGCTTTATGTAATTGTCTTCTCACTACAAACCACATTAGCACTTTGGCTCGTAAGACATACTTTCATGTGGTAATCACCTTCACACGTCACTGTTGAATCTGCTCACTACAAACCATATTAGCACTTTGGCTCATAAGACATACTTTCACGTGGTAATCACCTTCACATGTCACCGTCGAATGTGTCATGCCAATGCTTACCATCTTTTCCCACAACCTCGATCCACATCGTAGATGTTCTTATCAAGACTACCATTCAAGAATGTTATCTTGACATCAAGTTTTCGTATCTCATAGTCATAATATGTGGAAATAGATAAAAGAGTGTGAATAAATTTAAGAATGCCTACTAGCGAAAAAATCCCGTCATAGTCAACTCATTCTTTCTTGGTATAACCTTTGGCCACTAGCCTATCTTTGAAGATCTATGACGCTCTATCTACTCCTCTATTCCTCTTGCATATCCACTCGTTACTTATAGGTTTCATCCCATAATATTAGTTTACAAGGTCCTAGACTGAGTTAGAGTTCATATACTTCATCTCAAGATTTATGGCTTTGTGCCATTCCCCTTTATCAAGATCATCCATTGCACTACAGTAGCTCAAAAGATCATCTACACCATCGCTGAAGGTGACAACTTGTGTTTCTCTAATATCTAGATAGCGGTCAGGTTGTTATAGAACCCTCCCACAATGTCTCTGTGGTACATGGTCCCGATGTAACTTTATCTGACACTCAGATGTTGAAGGTGTTATATGTAAGAAACTATTTCCAGTGCCACAGAAGCGTGTGTAGGACATAGAAATCGGGACGCTGTTCCAGGCTCGCGACCTAGTCGGGAGTACGAAGTAGCCCATGAGGGAACTAAACCCTGAGAAATAACATAGAGTCACCACCCAGTGTGAACTGAGAAAATGATTTAAGGCCGCACTCACCCCTCGTAAGAGAAGACCTCAAACCGTTGGGTTCATAATGGTCCCTTACTTATGCCACTTGTAATGAACGGATTTATGTAATAATATAACTGAGTCTACGCAACAACAACCTAAATCTAAGTTTACATACGACGTATATCTAAGTTTGCATGCATAAAAGTAAGTCGAAATAACGACAAGCACACAATCTCATGCATACATTAAATCGCTAAGCATGGCAATGTAAATAAATAATAATCTAAACATAAACTTAGAAGAGACATAATCAAGTTCCTAATGCGAAAGAAATAACTAAATCATGCTTGGAAATAATCAACTAATCAAGCATAAAAAATAACATACTAAACAACCTAATCATGCATAAAAAATAACATACTAAACAACCTAATCATGCCCAAAAGTAACATACTATTTCTAACAAACAAAAAATAAACATAAGATTGGATGACACGAAATATGTTCGTTTCTCAAACGATACATGGCATTACATCCCGAGTGCAGACTGCACTACCGTCCATTCAGATTCAGCTACAGAATTTACGTCCAGGTTTCCATTCGATATATCGCAAGAGATAACACATATTTCATTCATCCCATGGCCATAGCAAACATTAACCAACAATACTCATGCGAGGGAATATTAACAAATAACAGAAAATAAGCGGAGATAAATATAAAAGGGTGCCCTCAGGTCTAACCTCTTAAGTCGTCTCTTGGAAGTGCATTACGCGGTTGTCGAAAGGGTTGATGATCCGTAACTTTTCTGATTTACTGGTTCGTTGTTTTCCTTGGTTGCCTCGCTGTTTTGGGCTACTATTTGTTCACTGTTTTTTGTGGTATTTGGGCTATGTTTCAGGGCAGAATTTCGGTGGTAAATGGGTAGATTTTAGGGACTATGTTCTGTGGTTAAGATAGTGCAGTTTCGGTGGTTTCAGGCAGTGCAGTTTTGGTAGTTTCAGGGTGCAGTTCAGTGGTGTTTTTTGGTAGTTTAGGTGCAGGTTAGGGGCTGGTTTGCGACAATTTCAGGGGCAGTCCAGGGCGGTATTGGTTGCTGTTTGGCATGGCTTTAGGGCTGCTGGATTGTGATTATTCGTTCTCGGCTATGCAGGGTTTAGTGGGTGAAGCTGGGCAGTTTTGTGGGGGACTGTTATTAGGCGTGAATTGGGGTTGCTGTGAGCATGAGGGAGTGAGTGGTGTGTGCGTGGAGTGTTGTGTGCGCGTGAGGGAGTGAGTGGTGTGTGCGTGGAGTGCTGAGTGTGGTGTGCATGTGTTTAAGTGTCGAGTGCTGAATGTGTGCTAAATGAGCTTGGTGTTGGCAGTTTGTAGGTTTATGGAGAGAGCTGAGCGAGAGAAATATATGCAAGGGACATGTTGCTTTAGGGTTTATGAAGAGTGGCTGTGTGGGTATTGAATGAGAGGGACCGAGAGGCTGAAGAGAGTTATGAGGGCTTTTAGGGTTTCAGTGCTTTGCTTTTGGGACGTGAATCTGCCAGGGGTGTGAATGGTTGGTTTATGCTTCTTTTTATAGGCAAGGGTTGATGTTGTCCTTATGCGAATATTGAAGGAATATTTGTGTAATTATGAGGGGATATTTAGTTTGTGTATTATAAGGAAAAGATCTCTTTAATTTATGATGGTAATTTGATTTAATTTGATTTGATTTGATTTAGTTTAGGAATGTGATTTAATTTAATTAGGAAGGTGATTTATGAGATTTGATTTAGTTTAGGAATGTGATTTAATTTAATTAGGAAGGTGATTTTTGAGATTTGATTTGATTCTTTTAATTTGGGACGGTGATTTGATTTGATTCTTTTAATTTGGGAAGGTGATTTATTAGGATTTCAACATGTGTTTAATGTGTGAATTGGTTATTTTGGAAGGGTGATGGGCGTGAATTAGGTCTTTTGGGCGTGGGTTTGGTTCTTTTTGGTGGGCTTGGTGTGTGGCTTGGTGGTGTGTGGGCTTGGTGTATGGCTTGCAGGGGTTTGGGCCAAGGATGAATTTTAAAACAGAGGTCCAACGAGCGAACCCACAACTAAGCAAACGAATTTAGTCCAACAAGATATCAATTTCTGACTTTTCCCTTCCGACGTCCGTTTCCCACGACTTCCACAACTTAAAGAGGTAGTGTCTCCATGTAAGACTCATCATCGGGACTTATATGAAAAAATGCAGTGCCTACAGTCTCCCCCACTTTGATGGGACTTGTGCACTGTGTGACAATGACAATCCTATCAAAGTTATGCAATGTATTTTTACTTACTTGGTTTGTCAGCTACTACCTGACTTGCCTGTTGCTTCGAACTGAGTTGATATGGTGGTGAGGTGCTTTAACCCCAAGGTTCATCCCTGTAAGATGCTGCGATCTCTAGGATTCACTACCGAACTGAACTGAATGTGATGGCGAGGTGCTGTCGACCTCTGGGCTTTGTTCCCGAACCATCTGTAAGGTGGTCCATTCCCGAACCGTTATTGTGAGGTGGTCCATTCCCGAACCGTTACTGAGTTGAGATAAGGGTCTTGTTCCTGACTTGAGTTGAGGGTCTTGTTCCCGATTTATGGGTCTTGTTCCTGATTTGAGTTGAGGGTCTTATTCCCTGAATTATGGGTCTTGTTCCCATGGGTCTTGTTCTCGATTTAAGAAGAGGGTCTTGTTCCCTGAATTATGGATCTTGGTCATGTGGGTCTTGTTCCCGATTTGAGTTGAAGGTTTTGTTCCCTGAATTGTGGGTCTTGTTCTCGATTTGAGTTGAGGGTCTTGTTCCCTGGATTGTGGGTCTTGTTCCCGTGGGTCTTGTTCACGATTTGAGTTGAGGGTCTTGTTCCATGTTGTGGGTCTTGTTCCTGATTTGAGTTGAGGGTCTTGTTCCCTGAATTGTGGGTCTTGTTCACGATTTGAGTTTAGGTTCTTGTTCCCGTGGGTCTTGTTCCTAAATTGAGCTGCGGGTTTTGTTCCCGATTGTTGGTCTTGTTCCCAAATTGAGGTGCAGGTTTTGTTCCCGATTGTGGGTCTTTTTCCCAAATTGATCTGCGGGTCTTGTTCCCGATTGTGGGTCTTGTTCCCAAATTGTGGTGCGGGTCTTATTCCCAAATTGAGTTGCGGATCTTGTTGCCGATTGTGGGTCTTGTTCCCAAATTATGTTGCAGGTCTTGTTCCCGATTGTGGGTCTTGTTCCCAAATTGAGCTGTGGGTCTTGTTCCCAAATTAAGCTGTGGGTCTTGTTCCCAAATTGAGTTGCAAGTCTTGTTCCCGATTGTGGGTATTGTTCCCAAATTGAATTGCGGGTCTTGTTCCCGATTGTGGGTCTTGTTCCCAAATTGAATTGCGGGTCTTGTTCCCGAATTCAATTGCGGGTCTTGTTCCCGAACTGTGTTGAATGTGGGCTTTATTCCTGAACTATGTGGAGAGTGGGCTTTGTTCCCGAGCTGTGTTAAGAGTGGGCTTTATTCCCGAACTGATTGTGGGCTTTGTTCCTGATCTGTGCTGAGAGTGGGCTTTATTCCCGAACTGAACTGATGGTGGGCTTTGTTCCCGAACTGTGCTGAATGTGGGCTTTATTTCCGAACTGTGTAGTGAGTGGGCTTTGTTCCCTGGGCTTTATTCCTGAACTGTGTTAAGATATGGCTTTATTCCCCTGGGCTTTGTTCCCGAACTATGTTAAGATAGGTCTTTATTCCCATGGGCTTTGTTCCCGAGCTGTGTTGAAAGTGGGCTTTATTCCCCTGTGTTTTGTTCCCGAACTGTGTTAAGATAGGGCTTTATTCCCCTAGGCTTTGTTCCCGAACTGTGTTAAAATAGGGCCTTATTCCCCTGGGCTTTGTTCCCGAACTGTGTAGAGAGTGGGCTTTGTTACCGAACTGTGTTGAAATAGGGCTTTATTCCCCTCGGCTTTATTCCCGAACTGTGTTGATAGCGGGCTTTGTTCCCTGGGCTTTATTCTCGAACTATATTGACTGTGGGCTTTGTTCCCGAGCTGTACTAAATGTGGGATTTGTTCATTGGGCTTTATTCCCGAACTATGTTGACTGTGGACTTTGTTCTCGAGCTGTACTGAATGTGAGCTTTGTTCCCTGGGCTTTATTCCCGAGCTGTGTAGAGAGTGGGCTTTATTCCCGAACTATTTTAAGAGTGGGCTTTGTTCCCTGGGTTTTGTTCCCGAACTTTGTAGATTGTGGATTTTATTCCTGAACTGTTGATTGTGGGCTTTATACTCTGGGCTTTGTTCCTGAACTTGTGTTGATTGTGGGCTTTATTCCCAAACTGAATTGGTTGTGGGCTTTGTTTCCTAGGCTTTGTTCCCAAACTTATGTTGATTGTGGACTTTATTCCCTGGGATTCGTTCCCGAAACTGCTGATAATGTGGGCCTCGACCCTGGGATTCATTCCCCAAATTGCTTGTCTTTGCCGTTTTTTCCGTTTCTTCAAAACCTGCAAACAGAAACAAAAAATGCGTGTATGTGATGTGTATGCATGCATGCATAGATGTGTTTCCTATTCCGATGGGTTAGGCCTTGCTTGTTCTCCTCGTTGCCTCTCGCCTACACAAATCTTTAGTTGCCCCATGGGCCTGTTTTCTGTTTCCTTCTGTCAGTTCTTTTCTGGTAATTGCTCAGTCCTCTTTTGTCTCATAGCTCAAGTTCTCGGTATATCTTTTATTCGCGGGGTGATAGACTGGTCGCCCCCCAGACTTGGTTTAGATTTCTACTCTTCGCTTCTTGCTTTCGGCCAAAGTAGATCATTTGATGCGGTGTCCCGTACCATCATATCATATTACTCTCTCTTACGAGATAGTCTCAATAGTTGTACATATTGTTGCCCTCAAAGGATGACTAGTGTCGAAACCAGAGAACCTTCAAAACATTCAATGCAACTCAAATCCGAGTCTTTGAATAAATGATCTAAGCCAGAGTCAAAGTGTGTGTGTGCAAAGGTTCCTTTTGCAGATTCATCCCCAGGTAAGCCATCTCGATGATTTTGTTAAAAAATTGGGATCGATGGGTCAAACCTGTTGGATAATATGACCCATAGCGTCACTATTTGCACAGATCATTGTGTTGCTGTAGCAAATTAACTATGTAACAAGGAAATTGCACTCTCGTCATTTGTGATTAGATCACCATAGATATATAAATGAAGAGAGGTCCATATGATTAGTTCCTGGATTGAGATGATATGAGACAGTATCAGTCCACGAAGGATTAATCATTAAATATCCCTAGCCGTAGTATTATCGAGACTGGACATCGATAATGCGGAATAGGCTAGTATTGCACTTGTGCGCATTGTGAGGGCACAACGGCATAGTTCTCGTTTATATAAGTATTGGATACTTGTGCAAGTGCGATAGGAGGTCGTGTTTCACCGATGGTACGGGAAACAGCTTCGCTCTGGATAGACCCTTCGGAATCCCATTGGTATTATGACTAGGTGTCTATGGGAGGCCGAAATCAAGGTAGGTGTGTATAGTCTTAACCTGAGACTTACATCGCTAATACTTACGACAATCGGTAAACTTTGGTTTTGGTGGTGGGGGATCTTAACTGGTTCTGTGTTCACCTCTTCTGGGTTTATCAGAGAATCGTAGTGTATTGGATGTGATGTCAAGACGGAAGTGTCACTCCAGTCATAATGGAGATGATGTCACGCAGGATACGGTATTAGTGCTCTTAAGTGATGCGCATCCAATCGTGATATTATGACCAGGTCATGAATATCCGATTATAGAGACTAGTTACCAGACATCCGATATGTGTTTCGGACGGGGCAGACACTTATCCAGCCCCAGCCCTAGCACGTGACTATCCGATACTGGGCCGATATGCACAATACATTAGTATACTACGCTTAATACAGATCTAGATATTCTTTGATGAATATGTCCGGAGAACTTGGGAAGACTTGGTGCTTTGCTAGGAGTCGACCTTGTCTCGTAAATCGGTAGAACGTAGTACTTGGTACGTACGTGATTCGGATACTCCGACGACCGTATTTACTGCCAGATTATCCGGGGATCTCATGGGTCGCTTCCCGATAATCCACCGATGACGCACAACTCGCACTCTTGAATAATCTGGGATTATAAAGAAGAGAGAGAGAAAATTAATCTAGGATTAATAACGGAGATGTTTTATCCGGGATAAAATGTCGTCTAAAGAGAGAGAACGATTAATTCGGAATTAATCGATGTATTATATATTCGATATATTAGACGAAATTAGATTTCGACGCGGAATTAAAATTAGATTTTAATTCGGGCAAACGAGTTAATTTAGAATTAATTCGTTAGCGACGTAAATAATAATTTCGGTAGCCGCAATTATTCGATTGAATTAACGTCGCGACGTAAGCTCGGTATTTCGGAAAATATCGAACCCGAACGCGTGAGTGCACG
The DNA here is from genome assembly GCA_019454045.1 of Zanthoxylum bungeanum. NCBI lineage: Eukaryota > Viridiplantae > Streptophyta > Magnoliopsida > Sapindales > Rutaceae > Zanthoxylum > Zanthoxylum bungeanum. The sequence goes on from SKCR01000092.1 coordinate 122,331, forward strand.
TGGCCCACTTTCATTTGGAAACGTGTGGGGCCCACATGACACATGTCATTCTAATGCATTGCATGTAGATAGTGTACAATGCACTCAATGTTATTGCATGGAAATTGAGTGTTTGACACTCTAAGCCATTGCATGTTTTGTGTCATAATTTTATTATTAATTTAATAAATATTATGGCATAATATAAATTGATTTTTGGAAAATCATTTTAACTTAACACAATTTTATCTCTCTCAAAATTCTCTCTTCCTCTCACGCAAAACAGAAGCTTTGCTTCACTGGTTTTGAACCAGTTTGGGCGTGACTTCAGGGAAGCCAATAGTGGTTTCTCATGGTGAGAAATCAAGTGCTAGCACACTTACAAGTCTTGCGAAGGTGGTAGGGAGGTTCACCCATGAGGCGGGACTCATCCGACGGAGTTTGGAGCTGCGTTTTGAGACCCGAAATTCTGTTTTGCAGGGACAGTGGACTGTTGCAGTTTGGCGTGAAGGGCAGTACGTTTTTGGCCTTGATTCGTCTTCAAATCGACATAACCGATCAATGTGAGTATTCCGCTACCTCCGTTGATGTATTCACGCTTTGTTTCATGTCTTGATTTGATCTTGGGACCTTAGAATAAACCAACAATGGCATCAAGAGCTAATGTTGCAAGCATGAAATTTGTAGGGTTTAAAATTTGGGTAAATGTGATTTGAGCATGATTTGAATAAATTGATTGTTTGAGTATGCTTATAACATGTTTAAATTCATTTTGGTTGGACTAATTTGATGAAAAATGATTTGGAATTATTTTCCCCAAATATTATGCCATGGTCGAATGTGTGATGAATTTTGGGATCTTGGATTTTTTGATTTTTAATTCATTTGATGAGTTAGAATCGATAGGTTGACGTTAATTTGAATCGAATTGGATTGGATTTCGAATTGGACAATAAACCCCAAAATTCCTATGTTGGCCGAATTGGATATGCCCTAATGTCTTGGAATTTTTGATTTTATGAACATTGGATGTGTATGAAATCATTCGGGAAGTTAATACGTTGTCGATTGTGTAATTAATCGGATTGAATTCAAATCGGACAAATAACCTTCCTTGGCCGAGACTTAGAAGCATGTAATATGGGTTTGTTTGATTTTTCATATGTGTGTTGACATGTAATAATGAATTAAGTATGATTAATTGGACTAATTTAGTGTTTTGGAAATGTTGATTTAGTTGATTAATCATATAATGCACTTTGGTAATTAAATTGTGAAAATTGGATTTTTGGATTTAATTAATTGGGCCTAATTTTGGAAATTAGAATTTAATGTTGTAATTGGGCCTTTTGGGCTTGATTTATCAAGTTTGGTTTAGGCCAAGTGGATTGGATCCAATTGGGCCCAAAACCTTAACCATAAAGCCCAATTGCGGCTAATGAACCTTTAATGTTCAATTGGGCCTAATGGGCCAAGATTGATTTATGGGCTTATGGGGTAAATCCCGGATTGGACTTTGGTTATCGGTTTGACCCGAGTTGACCAAAAGTCCACGCCTTAAGAAATCAATCAAAAGCCCATTGGACTTTAATTGAATTGACGTTGGACGTTAATCGGTCTTTGAGACGCGTTACGATTAGATTTGGAATTTAAATCGTAAAAGGTTTATTAATAAAAGTGTAATATTTAATTTGGAATTGAATAGTGAATTAGTATTAAATACATGTTAAATTAGATTTAATGATGTAGTTTAATTTAATTCATGAATTCGTACTTTAAGTACTTATTCGCAAAAACGAGTTTGACTCGAACAAAATCAAATCGTTGTTTGAACATTGGATGATCACTTAATTATCAGATTAATTAATTTGATTAGATTGATTGATAGCATGCTTATGTGTGTGAATACGTGGTTGTGTTGAATGAATAATGTATATCGGATGGATATTAGTCGGGTGGGCAATTTTAGAAATTGTTGTAATAAATTCGATTTATTAAATTGGACCTGCGTGTCCAGCCTTATCACCTTCTTTCTCTTTGTATTCTCTTCTCACCTATTCCCCTCTATGTATATGAGGTTTCTTTAGAAGTGTAGTGTAACGGGTAGAAGTAAGTAGTACAAGTGCTAGCTTGAGTGAGAAAGGGAGAGATTTGATCTAGGATCAATGTGTTAAGTATCCATCCGCATATCATTATTATTTTATTTCATACTCGCTTTATTATGTATTTAGAATGCATGTTTAAGGGTGTATGATGATGAGACCTTAACAAAGATAATTAAATTGGTAGCCAATTTGCACGCGAAAATCCCTCAATCTATATTAAGCAAATATCCTTCCATTGAATGATTCTTGTTCAAGATCCGAAGTTGGCATTGGTTTGTTTTTGACCAAAGTCAAGACCTTTGTCAATCAAGGATGTACTTGAATCATGAGAGTTTTGTTGCATATCGGTGTCTTGTCCAAATCGTGATTTTTATTGACCAAAGTCAGATCACTTTTTGTCCAATGACATTGATTACGAAACTTTCCTCGTCAATGGGTCCTGCTTAACTGGAATCATTAGGTTTGTTTTTGGCCAAAGCCAAGGCCTAGATGATTCGGAGGATGGTTAGGAAAATGTAATGGATACATTGACATTATACATATGTTTCGGACTTGGATGTCCACCTAACCGGATCTAGGAATTGGATGAGATCCAATTGATCTGTGAGATCTACCTAGTTAAATAGCATACAGCTTTTTATTGGCCAAAGTCAGGTTGTGTGTTATTTAATAGGATCCTAGCCCACTAGGAAACACGGTTTCCCGAGTACTCCCAGAGGGTTAGAGACTCGACGAAAAATATGTGGAGGCAAGTATTGAATTTGCAACATTCGTTCGAATACTCGCTAAACACGCTCATTTTTATTTTACTCGTCATATTTATTAAAAGTATTAGTTGGACTAATATTTTATGTTGTTAAATTATATATATAGTTGGACTATATACAAACTCATTCAATTATAGTTGATTTTATAATTGGATTATAGTAATCAATATAATTGAATACTTGATAGTTGATTTTATAATGGGATTATAGTAATCAATATTAAAAATTATAGTTGATTAAATAATTGAGTTATTGTAATCATTATAATAATAGTACCTTAATATATTGATTAAATAGTTGGACTATTAAAATCAAGAAAGAATTGAAAAGTTGAATATTTAAAATATATAATCCTTGGATTAAATGTTTTAAATGATTTAATTTTCAATTGGGAATTAATAATAGGTTAATTTATTTGATAAAATAAATTATTATTACTAAGCCCATAATTAAGCAAATAGTAGAGCATAAAGTCTTTGGAAGATTTATGTGATGATGACTTTAGTGCTTAATTAATATACTTATAATAAATCTATCTTTAGATTTAAAAGTATTAAAATTGCAATTAATAATTCTTGGAGAATTAATTGACTATTCTAGTGGAGAAAAGTCAAAGTTTGCAATTGGGCATGTTGCACAAGGTGCATATCATTTCGATATTCTAAAACCCAAGGCTTGGCCAAAGGTTTGTGAAATATTGAAAAGATAATTGACATATCCCAAAGTGACTACCATTTGGATATGGAAGACACGAAGGAATTAAAGATAGGGCGAGGCTCTAACTTTAAAAATATTTGTCAAAGTTATGTTCACAACTAGTATTAAAATTAGATTTTAAATACTTAGTGTGGTACATAAAATATATGTATTGACGTTCAGAATCCGCTGTGAGCTGGATAATGGCTTCAAGCCGAGATTTCTCTGCAAATCGGAAACGGGACGAAAGTCGCTGTTTCGACCACAGATACCTAAGTTTAGGAACTACCCTTTGGGTATGTACTTAAATTAGGAAATGTTATAATGTAACTAGTTTAACTAGAGACATTATCTCTATATCAGTGTTTAATCCATTGCGGATAAAACCTTTATATTCTAGAACACTAAAGTGTTTCATTATATAAAGATGATACTGAGATAAATACATTGGATGTAAATAACAGAATTTATATTTTGAATATAAATAAAATCTCAAACATAAAAATGACAAATAAATAGCTCAAATTGATTTGATCAATAGAGACTTATTTGTGGCATTGTTGTCTAGGACACAATTAAACAAGACTCGTATATCCACACTTTTGAAGAGTGGATACTAGGACTGATTTGACTATTCAAATAAGGTCTACGAATCTAGTTTATTAGGTTAAATACCTAAAATACTATTTACTTGGTAATAGTAAAAGGGCCACCGATCTGTTAGCCCTATTCATGGTGAATTAAGTGGGCCCATATCTAGCTAGGCTAGATGTGAACATGAATATTTCGTGACCTTAACGGATGTAGCATCACGTTGTGGTTATGTGTTTCTTTTGAAGAACACAGATCGGAAACTTTTGAAGTTTCGACACGAAAAACAAACAGATCGGCTATAGTGTTATTCCGCCACGGTAAGACCGAAATGGAAAATACTTAAGCAGTAAGTTTCATATATATAAATGAAAGAGTACGGTGTCTTTCATGTGAGGACTCCTCCCGAGACACGTCAGTTAGACGGTGTGTCTGAACTAAAACCGAATTTTGTTGGACATGATAAGGTTTATCACGAGTCGCTCTGAGCTACTATTTCCTTCTACAGGATATGTATTAACAGTGCAAAACTTATTTAGAATAAGGTTCCATATAAATCTGTTTGACAGATATCATATAGGATATGAACAGGAAGAAACGGGGTTTCTCATTCCTGATAATTTGGGTATGCCAGGCATAGCGTTTGGATGATACCAAACTAAGGACCCAAATTGGATAAGTGCCAATATAGGTTATCCTAAGGGAAACCTTAAGTATAGTACTTATAAATCCCACATGAGAACAATGTAATTGTTGCTCACCATGCGGTTTTCCTGAGAGGAATACCGATATGCAGTGGTCAGTGGGAGGATAGTGATACTCGATGAAAATCGGAGTAATACTGTTCAAGGCACGAAGTCCTTAATGGAACACAAATAGTTCATCTATGATGAAACTATACCATTAATCTTCAAATACACAAGAACCTAGTAGATCAGATAGAGTCAGAAACAACCTAGGGTATGGGTTTCTGATCTCACCTCATAAAGATGTCAATCTTATGGTGGTGTACCATCCGACTACGTTTAGAGGAAGTGATACGAGGTATCGACTCCATGTTATGGCAAAGTGCCATGAATCCGAAATGGATTCCATGTATAACAACTATTTTGGATACTAGTTGTTGTACCACAAAGCATTGTGCCTATGGTACATTTAACGTCTTCAAGGAAGACATACATGGATGGCAACATACCAACGTACAAAGCTAGGCTTTTGACGGAAAGGTATCGTTATCAACATTGTGTTAATAACGGTTCAACCTTTTACCTGTTGCCATGGTAAATCCATTTTGAAAATGCTTGAAAATAACTATATATTTCATTTATGAAATATGTCAGTTATAAATCAAAATCGCTTTCCTGAAAAGGAAACCTTTTGGAGGATGTTTACAACATCCTGACGATTTTATATAACCGACAAACAAGGTTTGCGGGTTATTCGATCCATGTTTGGATCAATGCAAGCATAAGGTTCTTGGAACTGTCGTTTTGAAATAATCATAATGGTTTATGATTTTACTCAAAACGAAATAATTCTTGTGTATATAAGGAGGTTAGTGGGAGATTGCACTAACAGTGAAATTCCCATAAAGCAATTGGTGAAAGCTTGGCTTTCATAAATATTCTTTCAATAGAAATTCTCCGTAGAATTCTGGGAGATAACAACCTTTATTAGAGGAATAAAGATCTACTGGGATAGATTTGGAGTTGTTAACACTCTCTGGGAAATTGTACATTTAAAATGTACTTGTATTGGTGTCTCATACGCTTCGAGCATATGGAGTCACAATCAGGTCAATCCAAGTGACAGTCACTGGATTGAAGTTAAGAACATCTGATAGTATCTCTGAGAACTAAAGATGCTATCTTTTACTATGGAGAAGGAGAACTTGAAGTGACTGGGATCACTGCTGCAAGTTTCCAAACAATAAATACTATGGTACTATAAAGTTTGAATAACGGAACAACTGAGCTGGAAATATTCCGAGCAAGATAACTGTTGCCGAATAAACAACAAATGCAGGATTATTGCTGCAGCTGAGGCAGCAATAGAAGCCATTTGGATCAAAATAAATCTAATTAGATTAGATATAGTTCTGTTAGCAGCTGAGCTAGGCGTCAGCACAAGCTAAGGAATTAAAGGTCTCATCGACGATCCAGATATATACTTCTATATCATCTGATTCGTTCGGATCATACATCGTGGCGATGTGATGATCGTATAAATCGCGTCAAACGATAATCAAACAAATCCGCTGACGAAAACCTTTCCTCAGCAATTTGAGCGAACCTTACATAGTTCGGGTGTAGGACACTCGAGTGACTGGCTATGTGCCAAGTGGGAGATTGTTGGATAATATGACCCATAGCGTCACTATTTGCACAGATCATTGTGTTGCTATAGCAAATTAACTATGTAACAAGGAAATTGCACTCTCGTCATTTGTGATTAGATCACCATAGATATATAAATGAAGAGAGGTCCCTATGATTAGTTCCTGGATTGAGATGATATGAGACAGTATCAGTCCACGAAGGATTAATCATTAAATATCCCTAGCCGTAGTATTATCGAGACTGGACATCGATAATGCGGAATAGGCTAGTATTGCACTTGTGCGCGTTGTGAGGGCACAACGGCATAGTTTCGTATATATAAGTATTGGATACTTGTGCAAGTGCGATAGGAGGTCGTGTTTCACCGATGGTACGGGAAACAGCTTCGCTCTGGATAGACCCTTCGGAATCCCATTGGTATTATGACTAGGGTCTATGGGAGGCCGAAATCAAGGTAGGTGTGTATAGTCTTAACCTGAGACTTACATCGCTAATACTTACGACAATCGGTAAACTTTGGTTTTGGTGGTGGGGGATCTTAACTGGTTCTGTGTTCACCTTTTCTGGGTTTATCAGAGAATCGTAGTGTATTGGATGTGATGTCAAGACGGAAGTGTCACTCCAGTCATAATCGAGATGATGTCACGCAGGATACGGTATTAGTGCTCTTAAGTGATGCGCATCCAATCGTGATATTATGACCAGGTCATGAATATCCGATTATAGAGACTAGTTACAAGACATCCGATATGTGTTTCGGACGGGGCAGACACTTATCCAGCCCCAGCCCTAGCACGTGACTATCCGATACTGGCCGATATGCACAATACATTAGTATACTACGCTTGATACAGATATAGATATTCTTTGATGAATATGTCCGGAGAACTTGGGAAGACTTGGTGCTTTGCTAGGAGTCGACCTTGTCTCGTAAATCGGTAGAACGTAGTACTTGGTACGTACGTGATTCGGATACTCCGACGACCGTATTTACTGCCAGATTATCCGGGGATCTCATGGGTCGCTTCCCGATAATCCACCGATGACGCACAACTCGCACTCTTGAATAATCTGGGATTATAAAGAAGAGAGAGAGAAAATTAATCTAGGATTAATAACGGAGATGTTTTTATCCGGGATAAAATGTCGTCTAAAGAGAGAGAACGATTAATTCGGAATTAATCGATGTATTAATATATTCGATATATTAGACGAAATTAGATTTCGACGCGGAATTAAAATTAGATTTTAATTCGGGCAAACGAGTTAATTTAGAATTAATTCGTTAGCGACGTAAATAATAATTTCGGTAGCCGCAATTATTCGATTGAATTAACGTCGCGACGTAAGCTCGGTATTTCGGAAAATATCGAACCCGAACGCGTGAGTGCACATGGGCCCACTTTCATTTGGAAACGTGTGGGGCCCACATGACACATGTCATTCTAATGCATTGCATGTAGATAGTGTACAATGCACTCAATGTTATTGCATGGAAATTGAGTGTTTGACACTCTAAGCCATTGTATGTTTTGTGTCATAATTTTATTATTAATTTAATAAATATTATGGCATTAATATAAATTGATTTTTGGAAAATCATTTTAACTTAACACAATTTTATCTCTCTCAAAATTCTCTCTTCCTCTCACGCAAAACAGAAGCTTTGCTTCACTGGTTTTGAACCAGTTTGGGCGTGACTTCAGGGAAGCCAAGAGTGGTTTTTCATGGTGAGAAATCAAGTGCTAGCACACTTACAAGTCTTGCGAAGGTGGTAGGGAGGTTCACCCATGAGGCGGGACTCATCCGACGGAGTTTGGAGCTGCGTTTTGAGACCCGAAATTCTATTTTGCAGGACAGTGGACTGTTGCAGTTTGGCGTGAAGGGCAGTACGTTTTTGGCCTTGATTCGTCTTCAAATCGACATAACCGATCAATGTGAGTATTCCGCTACCTCCGTTGATGTATTCACGCTTTGTTTCATGTCTTGATTTGATCTTGGGACCTTAGAATAAACCAACAAAACCAACCTAGATGTCTCAATTATTTATGCAGTTGTTTTTTTTACTCAATGTGGTATGGTTTTCTTTCTCTTTTGTCTCTTTTTTTTCTTTTCATTTTGAACTTCCTTTTTTTCTTTTCTTTTTTTTTTCTTTTTTTTTCAACACACCTACCCTTTTAAGGTAGCATTTCTCCTCATGGTGGTCCTAATACTCGTCCATGGGTAGCTTCACGCTTATCGGTTATAGGTGGTTTAATTCTTTTCTTTAGAGACTTTTCTTTAATTTTCAACCATACCAAACATCATAACACAAGCAAATCAGGATAGACATCTAGGCGAACGGTCATTCACCGACCTACAATTTCTTCAACTAGTCACTTTGCTAACTACTCAGGTTTTGACTGCTAAGAACCATAATCAAGTGCTTACGAGTCTAACATAGATCAACTACTCAAAGCATCAGATAAAAGCACATCCAGAGTTTATTGTTTCTAAGATTTCACCTAAAGCAATCAATTTCATCATCGGACTTATGCCTAACTATTAAGGACTAAAAACAAGCAATTTTTTTTCTTTTTTTTTTCTCTCTTTTCATTTTTTCTTTTCTTTTGTTTTTTTTTTCTTTTCTTTTTTCACAATGGTCTTTCTATCCTTGCCGTAAATTTTTTTGTTCCTCGGTTTCCTTTTCCCCAATATCCATGTTTGCTAACTCTTTTTTGACAAGTCTTCTTTTTCCTAACCCAACGGATATCTATGATGGCTTTTAAGACACGGGGTTAACATGATGCGTGTATGCATGAGATGCAAGTGGTTGTGAAAAGCATAAAGGGGCAACTTCTATATGATATATGACTATGGTTCACATGCGGGTTTATATGAGTGTAGAAAAAGGCTCCCACTGGCGAAGGATTGCCCACAACTAGGTCTCCCCACTCAAGGGTTCGAGCGACCGAGTGAGCGCACCTTTTTTCTACGCTAATGTACGTGCCAACGAGTGATGATACATGACTGACTGTCAAATGAATTTCTTATTGAAGATTCCCAGAGGGAGGGTGGAGCGGACTCTATTAAATACCCAAGCCTCTTAGGCTCTTATCGCCTAGGTGACAGGAATAAACAATAGGTCCTCCAAATTAATCCATCACGGCATGCTTCGAGTAAATGATTATCTAGGTGCCCTCACAGTTTTTCCTTATAGAAAGATAGTGAATGAAGGAAGACACCAAACCATTACCTAGCTCTAATAGTGCCTTTGATTAAACCCCTTCAACCCACTGTAGACACGGTTAACTAAAACAAAAATCACAAACATTACAAGGCATTATTTCGGGGCCGATTCTCTATCCCTAGTGGAGTCGCCAGATTGTAGGACACAGAAATCGGGATGCTGTTACAGGATCGCGCCCTAGTCGGGAGTACATAGTAGCCCATGGGGGAACTAAACCAGAGAAATAACATAGAGTCGCCACCCAGTGTGAACTGGGAAAATGATTTAAGGCCACACTCACCCCTCGCAAGGGAAGACCTCAAACCGTTGGGTTTAGAATGGTCTCTTACTTATGCCACTGGTAATGAACAGATTTATGTAATAATATAACCGAGTCTACGCAACAACAACCTACATCTAAGTTTGCATACGACCTATATCTAAGTTTGCATGCATAAAAGTAAGTCGGAATAACGGCAAGCACGTAATCTCATGCATATATTAAATCGTTAAGTATGACAATGTAAATAAATAATAATCTAAATATAAACTTAGAAGAGACATAATCAAGTTCCTAATGCGAAAGAAATAACTAAATCATGCTTGGAAATAATCAACTACTCATGCATAAAACATAACATACTAAACAAAATAATCATACCCAAAAGTAACATACAATTTCTAACAAACAACAAATAAACATAAGATTGGATGACACGAAATATGTGCGTTTCTCAAACGGTATGTGGCATTGTATCCCGAGTGCAGACCGCACTACCGTCCATTCAGATTCGGCTACTAAATTTACGTCCGGGTTTCCATCCGATATACCGTAAGAGATAACACATATTTCATTCATCCCATGGCCATAGCATACATTAACCAACAATACTCATGCGAGGGAATATTAACAAATAACAGAAAATAAGCAGAGATAAATAAAAAAGGGTGCGCTCAGGTCTAACCTCTTAAGTCGTCTCTTGGAAGAGCGTTACGCGGTTGTCGAAAGGGTTGATGCTCCGTAACTTTTCTGATTTACTGGTTGTTGTTTTCCTTCGTTGCCTCGCTGTTTTGCGCTGCTGTTTGCTCACTATTTTTGGCGGTATTTGGGCTATGTTTCAGGGAAAAATTTCGGTGCTAAATGGGCAGATTTTAGGGACTATTTTCAGTGGTCAAGATAGTGCAATTTTGGTGGTTTCAGGCAGTGCAGTTTTGGTAGTTTCATGGTGCAATTCAGGGGTGTTTTTCTGTAGTTTAGGTGCAGGTTAGGGGCTGGTTTGCGACAATTTAGGGGCAGTCCAAGGCTGTATTGGTTGTTGTTTGGCGTGGCTTTAGGGTTGCTGGATTGTGATTATTCGTTCTCGGCTATGCATGGTTTAGTGCGTGAAGCTGGGTAGTTTTGTGGGCGGCTGTTATTAGGCGTGAATTGGGGCTGCTGTAAGCGTGAGGGAGTGAGTGGTGTGTGCATGGAGTGCTGTGTGTGCGTGAGGGAGTGAGTGGTGTGTGCGTGGAGTGGTGAGTTTGGTGTCTGTGTGTTTAAGTGCCGAGTGCTGAGTGTGTGCTAAATGAGCTAGGTGTTGGCAGTTTGTGGGTTTATGGAGAGAGCTGAGTGAGAGAAATATATGCAAGGGACGTGGGACTTTAGGGTTTATGAATAGTGGCTGTGTGGGTATTGAATGAGAGGGACCGAGAGGCTGAAGAGAGTTTGGACGGCTTTTAGGGTTTGAGTGCTTTTCTTTTGGGACGTGAATCTGCCAGGGGTGTCAAGGGTTGGTTTATGCTTCTTTTTATAGGTAAGGGTTGGGGTTGTCCTTATACGAATATGGAAGGAATATTTTTGTAATTATGAAGGGATATTTAGTTTGTGTATCATAAGGAAAAAATCTCTTTAATTTATGAAAGTAATTTGATTTAATTTGATTTAATTTTATTTGGTTTAGGAATGTGATTTAATTTAATTAGGAAGGTGATTTATGAGATTTGATTTGATTCTTTTAATTTGGGAAGGTGATTTGATTTGATTCTTTTAATTTGGGATGGTGATTTATTATGATTTCAACATGTGTTTAATGTGTGAATTGGTTATTTTGGAAGGGTGATGGGCGTGAATTATGTCCTTTGGGCATGGGTTTAGTTCTTTTTGGTGGGCTTGGAGTGTGGCTTGGTGGTGTGTGGGCTTGGTGTATGGCTTTCGGGGGTTTGGGTCGATGATGAATTTTAAAACAGAGGTCCAACGAGCGAACCCACAGCTAAGAAAATGAATTTAGTCCAACAAGATATCAATTTCTGACTTTTCCCTTCCGACATCCGTTTCCCGCGACTTCCACAACTTAAAGAGGTAGTGTTTCCATGTGAGACTCATCATCGGGACTTATATGCAAAATTACAGTGCCTACAGCGTGTTAGGCACCAGATCTACCTTGAAAATTTTTTTGCCTTTGTCCTTTCGGAGCTAAAACTGTCCAACCACTTTGGACTTATTTTTCTAATGTTTTTAATGAATTTTCATGTCCTAAATATCCCCTGAATACCAGCCTAAAAACTGGATTGTTTTCCAGACTGAAAACACCCCTTAAGCACGCACATCTCATTATTTTGTGCTAGCTAATTTTTCTGCCACTGTTTTGGAGAAAATAATGACTATAGAACAGTCCCAAAATATCCATAAAATAATCCTTTGGGTTCCCAAAAAATTCTTGTAAAATCCCAATATAAACCGAGCACTAACAAATGTTTAACGTGGAGGTCAATAACATATTTTTCTGCTAATTGCCGAGTGGTGTAAGAAAGAGAAGTAAAAGGAATTTACGTCAAGTTCCAAATGGTCTTTCATGCTATGACTCACCACCAATAAATGAAAGAGCGGGCTTGACTCATAAGGATAAACAAATCCTTAAACATTTTAGAGATTTTCAAGTTGTCAAATAAAGTTTGTATTTTTTTTTCTTTTTCTCTCAACACTTGAGAGAAAAACAAGAATAAGAGAGGCTAGGGTTTTTTCTTTTGGGTTCTCTAAGAACATGCGTAGGATCTATTTAAGCATAAAGCATGTGAATACTTGAAGTAAGATAGCGGAAAAATATTTACAACGATCGGATAAGTGGATGTAGAGAATATCAAAAATTCCTCTTTGAGAAGTGCTCCGAGATCTTCTTTGATTATATGTTGATGAAGAGCTCCAATCTTGGTGAATGAATTCCAAACTCAAGGGATTGTTTCCCTAACACCTTGGTTGACTCTTTAAGTGCTAGCTATCGATGAAATTTGCAACAAAAATCTTCCCTTTGGAGTGAGCAACTCACGGAAATGAGAAGGATATATGAGAGCTTTTGTGTTTTGTGTTTTTGTTTGTTTTAAAAACAATTACAACTTAATGTCCAAGTCAATAAAAAAGTGTGTATATTGTTTATTCAAAACCAAAAAGCATGTGTGTTGAGAGCAGAATCCATTTAATGCTCTCAACCACCTCCATCACCAAAAAGGTGATTGGACTCACATCACAAAAAGTTGATTTAACTTCTATCACAAATTGACTAGTGATGTAAGTGAAGTGGGCCCCAATTTAAATTCAAAATTCTTATGGGGTGACGCAACACACTTTGGGATCGGGTTCGTTAATTGTGAATTAACGAATTTTTCGTTGTGACTTAATTAAATCAAATTTAATTAAATAATAATGCCTCGCAAAATTTTTACGAAAATCGCTTACGAATTAATTCTAAATTAATTCGTTCGCCCGAATTAAAATCCAATTTTAATTTCGCTTTAAAATCCAATTTCATTTAATATATCGTATATATTATTTTATCGATTAATTCCAAATTAATCGTTATCTCTCTTCTATTCGAATTTTATCCCAGATAAATTCTCACCGTAATTAATCCCAGATTAATTTTCTCTCTTCTAATTAATCCCAGATTAATTATGTTCGAGTCATACATCATCGGTGAATCTTCAAGAAGCGACCCATGAGATCCCTGGATATGTTGGCAGTAAATCCGGTCGTCGGACCATCCAAATACGTGCGTACCTCGTACCACGTTCTTACCGATTTACAAGATATGGTTGGCTTCTAGCGAAGCATCGTGTCTACCCAATTCTCCAGAAATATCCTTTAAGGAATATATAATCTTTGTCAGGTGTAGTATACGTAGTATTACGTTTTGCGATCCAGTATCTGATGTCACATGCAAGGCCTGGGGCTGGAATAGTGTCTACCCCGTACGAAGCATATATCGGATCACAAGCAACTAGTCTCTATAATCGGATAATCATGACATTGTCATATCATCCCGATAGTTGCAACATAATAGAGAACCAATTTGGTATCCCTGCGTGATCATCATCTCCATATGACTGAAGTGATACTTCCGTCTTGACATCACACCCAATATACTACAAATCTCAATAAACCCAGAAGAGGCGTACACAGAACTTGTTAAAGTCCCAGACGACCAAAACCAAAGCGTATTGATTGTCGTAAGTATTAGCGATGCAAGTCTCAAGTTAAGACCAAATGCACCTACCTTGATGCGGATTCCCATAGACACATAGTCAAACTACCAATGGGATTCCGCGGGGTCTATCCAGAGCGAAACTGTTTCCGTACCATCGGCAAACACAACCTTCTATCACACTTGTATAAGTATCCAATACTTAAATATATAAGAACTGTGTTGTTACGCTTCCATAACACGCACAAGTGCAATACTAGTATATTCCGTATTATCGATGTCCAGTCTCGATAATACTACGACTATGGATATTTAATGATTAAACCTTCGTGGATTGATACTGTCTCATATCTTATTAATTCGGAACTAATCATAAGTACTTTTATCATTTATATGTATTCAAGTAATCTAATTACAAAATGATAAAATATCAATTTCCATTGTCACATAGTTAATTTGTACAAAAACCATAATGTCTTTTACAAATAGTCACGCTAAGGGTCATAATTGTCCAATAATCTCCCACTTGGCCTATAGCCAGTCGCTCAAGTATCTAACACCTGAACTATGTACATGTCGTTCAAAATTTTGCTGAGGAATAGCTTTCGTCAGCGGATCTGTAATGTTGTCATCTGATGCGACCTTCTCGATTTTCATATCGCCACGATGTATGATCTCACGAATCAGATGGAAATGTCGAAGAACATGCTTGGATTATTGATGAGACTGTGGTTCCTTAGCTTGCGCTGTAGCCCCGTTATTGTCACAATACAATGGAACGGGCTCAGCTGCTAACAGAACTACTTCTAATCCAATTAGGAATTTACGGATCCAAACTGCCTCAGCTGCAGCGATGTATTCCGCTTCTGTTGTTGAATCGGCAACAGTCTGTTGCTTGGAAGATTTCCAGCTTACTGCTCCGTTGTTCAAACAAAATATGTACCCAGATTGTGACTTACTGTCGTCTTTATCGGTTTGGAAACTTGCGTCGGTAAACCCAGTTACCTCAAGTTCTCCATCACCATAGATTAAGAACGCATCCCTAGTTCATCTTAGATACTTAAGGATGTTCTTAATCGTAACCCAGTGACCATCACCTGTATCGGCCTGATAGCGACTACACATGTTCAAAGCATAGAGGACATCAGGTCATGTATATATCCTGGCATACATGATCGATCTGACTGCAGAAGCGAAGGGGATCCGACTCATATTGTCTCTCTCATCTTGAGTTTTAGGACACATGTCCTTAGATAGAGTGACGACATGTGACACTGGCAATAATCCCCTCTTAGACTATTCCATGTTGAATCTCTTCAACACTTTGTCAATGTATGTGCTCTGGGAGAGACCAATCAGCTTTCTAGATCTTTCCCGGTAGATATTTATTCCCAGAATAAAAGCTGCTTCTCCCAGATCTTTCTTGGAGAATTTTAATGAAAGCGAAGCTTTCACCGATTGTAGCATGGGAATGTCATTGCCAATAAGCAATACATCATCAACGTAATAGGCAATGAATGTTAGTGTACTCCCACTAACCTTCTTATATACACAAGGATCATCCTCGTTTTGAACGAAATCATATTCTTTTATGATCTCATCAAAACATTGGTTCCAAGAACGCGATGTTTGCTTCAATCCATAAATGGATCGATTTAACTTGCAAACCTTATCTTCATGTTTTGGTACGACAAAATCGTCAGGTTTTTGCATATAAACATCCTCTAAAAGGTTTCCGTTCAGGAAAGCGGGTTTGACATCCATCTACCATATTTCGTAATCGAAATATGCAGCAATAGCAAGCATTATCCGAATGGATTTAATCATGGCAACTGGTGAAAAAGTTTCATCGTAATGGACACCATGTCATTGACGATACCCTTTCGCTACAAGCCTAGCTATGTAAGTTTGTATGTTTCCATCCATGTCGGTATTCTTCTTGAAGACCCATTTGCAACCAATAGGCTTTACGCCTTCTGGTGCATCAACCAGTGTCCAAACGTGGTTGGTCTACATGGAATCCATTTCGGATTTCATGGCATCTTGCCATAAATCGAAGTCAATACCTTGTATCGCTTCCTCATACATAGCTGGTTCATCTTCCTCAATAAGATTAATATCCACATGAGGTGTGATTAGAAACCCATACCTCTCAGGTTATTTTCTGACTCTCTCCGACCTACGCGGTTCTTTTGTATTCGAAGATTGTGGTACAGTCTCATTGTAGGCATTGCATTTTCGCATGTGAAACCCGATGATGAGTCTCAATTGGAGGCACTACCTTTTTAGCTAAGGATATTGCGGGAAACGGAGGTCGGAAGGGGAAATTCGGAAAAGTATGTCATCAAGTTCATTCCACAAGTTCACTGTCTTCGTTGGTGCTGCGTTCGTTACTTCGTTCGAACCTCGTGCAGATTGCGGACGTTCGTGCCGCCGCGTGCGAGGAGGAGGCGTTCGAACGGAGCCGGTAATTCTGGTTTTGCTGCTAGCCTCACACCCAGCCCATTTAGCCCCCCAAAGCCCATAAAACACATCCCAAATTAAATAATAAATATTAAACATTAAATAAATATTTAAATCATTTACCAATTAAATAAAACATAAAATAAAATCATGCCTAATATAAATAAATCAAATATATTATATACTAAAACTAAAAATAAGATTTGCCTAATTAAAATCAATCTTAACCAATTAAAGCCAATCACATATTTGACTTCCTAATTCAATAAGATATACACCAATTTAAATTAGTTGACTTCCTAAAATAAAATATTTTGTCCCCCCTCAATCTTGTGATACCTCTCATCTCTCCTAATTTGGAAGAGGATCTCTTCCTTGTGAGACAAGGTGAAACCCTAGACATCTCATATAAACAACCCCTAACCAAAGCCATCCTGGTCTTGGACATATAATTCACACCCAAACTCTCTCGAAATCTCTCTAGACTCTCTCCACACATCCAAGACTAAACAAAAGAAAAACACACTTGACACATACACGAAAAAAGAGAACAAATGAGCCCTTAACCATCCCCTCCACAGCCGAAAACCCACCCCGTAAACCCCCCACACATCACCGAAAAACCACCTATACAGCGCACTCCACCACCGAAAATACCACAAAAAACACACCGTATTACACGCCCAACAGCAAAAACATCTTAACAGTAGCCCAAATCCTTAAAAAACAGTAACATAAAAACTGCATAGATAATCTTAAAAATAATCACATATAATTGCACTAAGAACCCACACAAACTTGGAATAGTTTATTGAAAACGTTAAAACAGGTGGTCCGTGCAGTGAGCAGCAAGACAGAGCCGAATAGGAGCAGAACGGAGTTCGAACCGTAAGCAAAACAGCGAAGCAGTGAGCTAGGACGTTGAACCAGTGGACCAGAAAAGTTGCGGAGCTTTACCCCCTTTCGATTTCCATGGAACGCGAGTCCGAGAGACGGCTTAAAAGGTTAGACCTGAGGGTATCTTTCACACTTATTCTCATTTTATTTTCTGGTCATTCATTTTGATTATATTTTCTGTATTTGTGGTATCCGTTGTGTGCATGATGTATGTTGTGGGTATTGGATGAATGAGAGATGTGTCAACTCTCGCGGTTATATCGGATGGAAACCCGGACATAAATTTCATAGCCGATTCCGAATGGACGGTAATATGATCTGTACTCGGGCCACAACTCCACGTACGCTTGGGTAAACGGCACCATCTTTCTTTTGTTGTGTTGCTTTTGTTTATTTAGTTTTCTTTACTTGAATTCAATATGTTGTTTGGTTATGCACGATTCAACCAAGCGCATGGGCTTAGTGAGTTAGTTCAAAGGTCCTCCATGGGAGGAGACAAAGAGCCGAAAAGGCCACCTTTGTGACACTTACTTCGCCGCGCCGGTTGATGTGTGTTCGGTTGGATGCGAGATACGTTCAATCGGGCATACTTAGTTTGATGTTATGAGTTTATCTTTTATGTATGGTTCAATCAAGTGCATGGGCTTGTAAGTGGAATGAAAGATCCCTTATGGGGAGGGTTTAAAACTCGTTACCACGATGCTTTGCCGCGCCGGTTGATGTGTGTTCAGATTGGATGTAAGATGTGTTCAATCGGGCATACTTGGTTGATATGATTGGTTCTATTCTTGTATGTTGATGTGACGCTCATGGGCTTAGTATGTTGGTCTAAAGGTCCTCTCTTTGAGAGATCAAGAGCCCCAAAAGGTCACCTTTATGGCAGTACTTCGCCGCCCCTTTTATTTTGTGTTATGTATTGCGTCCCATTTCATGCATCAGGTCTGTTCCCGTTCGAACGCGTTTACGAACGCAACTCGAACGCGCATGTGTTTTTGCCTTATCATGTGTCAGGTCTCATTTCCGTTCGAACGCGTTAACAAACGCCATACGACATGAGCATTCTGTCTCATCTCCGTTCGAACGCGTTAACAAACGCCATACGAACGTGAGCATTCTATTTCATTTCCGTTCGAATGTGTTTACGAATGCTACTCGAACTGAGCATTCTGTTTCATTTCCGTTCGAACGCGTTTACGAACGCTACTCGAACGTGAGCATTCTGTTCATTTCCGTTCGAACGCGTTTACGAACGCTACTCGAATGAGCATTCTGTTTCATTTCCGTTTCTAACACGTTTACGAATGCTACTCGAACGTGAGCATTCTGTTTCATTTCCGTTCGAACGCGTTTACGAACGCTACACGAACGCGAACACACTGAACTAGTCGTCTTTTCATTAGATTTCATGCATAGTTTTCCTAGTAGCTATCTCCACATGTATAAATGCAAGTATGTTGATGTATTACATTCATATGCTTGTGTCATGATAACATTTGAGTATTATTTCTTGCGGTATATCGGATGGAAACCCAGACGTAAATTCCGTAGCCGATTCCGAATGGACGGTAGTGCGGTCTGTACTTGGGCTACAATTCCACGTACCGCTTGGAAAAGTGCCCATATGTGTGCTTGTATGGTTAACATGTGTGCTTGTATGGTTAATATGTGTGCTTGTGTTTTCCTGAATGTGATATGCAAGTAAAGTTGTATGTTAGTTGCTATCTTGATATACGTTAAGCATGCAAATTTAAATGTAAGATATATGTGAAATGCGTACATAAGTTTTATTTTACACATGAGAATTTAGAAGCATGATACTCTTGGAAATAAGTGTTACTTAAGCTTGATTAATTATTACATAAATCCTTTCATTACAAGTGACATAAGTAAGGGACCATTCCGAACCCAACGGTTTGAGGTCTTCCCTTGCGAGGGGTGAGTGCGGCCTTAAATCTTTGTCCCGGTTCACACCGGGTGGCGACTCCATGTTATTCAGTACTTCCCAAACTAGGCCGCGAGCCTAGGAACGGCGTCGCCCAGGTCCTGTGTCCTACAGTCTGGCGACTTCACTGGGGATATGAGAATTGGCCCCGAAATATTGTCTTGTAATGAGTGGATTTATGTTTTAATTGGCCATGTCTATAGTGGATAAGTGAGGGTTTAATCAAGGGCACTTTGAGGCTAGGTAATGGTTTGGTGTCTTCCTTCACTCACTACCTTTCTAGAAGGAAAAGCTGTGAGGATACCTACATGACCATCTACTCGTAGCCTTTGTGATGGACTAATTTGGAGGACTCGTTGTTTATTCCTGACACCAAGCGATAAGAGCCTAAGAGGCTTGGGTATTTAAGTGAGCCTCGCTCCACCTTCCCTCTGGGGAATCTACAACGGGAAATCCATTTGACAGTCCGTCACACACCGTAGCTCATTGGCACGTACCTTAGTGTTAAAAAAGGGATACGCTCACTTGGTCGCTTGAACCCTTGATTGGGGAGACCTAGTTGTGGGCTATCCTTCGCCGGTGAGAGCCTTTGTCCATACTCTTGCAAATCCACCCATACACCGGTTTGTATGGTTAAAGTAACAATTATTTCCTTGAGAATGTGCTTATGGACCATCCTCATTTGGATGCAGTTGGACTATTATCAGAAATGCGGGCTTGCTGGGCCATTTAAACTGGGGCAAGTTCGTACCGTATGACTATTAGGCCCAAAGCTTCTGAAATGTTGATGGGCCATTATGTAAAAAAATTGTTGTGTTATGTTTGCATTATCTCTCTTCTATGCTTGTGTTTGGGAGCATCATCGTTTGGATTCATTTGGACTATTTGTCATAAGATATGGGCTTGTTGGGCCATTTAAATGGGACAAGAACGTATTTTATGACGATTGGGCCGAAGGCTTCTAAGTGTTGATGAGCCACCTTGTGCTTGTGTTCGGAATGCTACCATTTGGATTTAGTTGGGCTCTTTGCCATAAGACATGAACTCGTTGGGCCATTTAAACTGGGACGGTTCACTCTTATGACGATTGTCCAAAAGCTTCTAAAATGATAATAAGCCGATTTGTTTGAGAATTTTAATTGATTTAGTATGTTATATATGTTACATGCATCTCACGCACCTCATGCATACATACATCATGCTAACCCTTGTGTTCTAAAAGGCCATCATAGACTCCCGTTGGGTTAGGGAAGAGGGAAGACTCACCAAAAGACCGGTAACAGACATGAGTACATCCGATAATGAGGTATCCCGGATAGATCAGTTGGAAAATGGTTTGGCCAAGATTACCGAACAGTTGCAACCCTTGACTGTTGCCATGACAAATATGGATGTGCCCCGTGCTGGGGGAAATTCTGAGAATATAAGGCGCGAGGAGCCTCCGAATGGGTTTGGGGATGATATCCCCGCTTTTGATGATGATATGGCAGAGTATGCAACAGATAGAGTGATTGGGTCTCAAGCCGAGATACAGAAACTCAGGGACCAGGTTGAATCCGTTACCCGCAAGATGAGGGGTATGAATGAAGATTTACTAGATTATGAGACAATGAAGTTTGAGGAGCAGTTACCAGCGCAGTTTAAGATGCCGGAATTGGCTAAGTTCAATGGGAATGGAGATCCGAGGGTGCATCTCCGTCAGTATGTGTCTGTTATGAGTTCAGTTGGCTTGTCTCAGCGCCGGGTACAGAAACTGTTTGGGATGTCACTCGAGGGGGCACCTGTGGTATGGTACCATAACCTGGACAAGCAGGTTAAAGAAGATTGGAGGGAGCTAGCTGATGCTTTCTTAAAACAATATGTCACGGACCTGGAGATTGACTTGTCACTCCGTGACTTAGAAAATATCAAGCAGAAGCCGGAGGAAAATTTCAAGGAATATGTGGACCGCTGGAGGAGCCAGCTTCTGAAGATGCAGACTAGGCCCTCAGAAAAGGACCAGATCAAAATGATCATCAAGGGCACCAAGCCCTCTATTTATGGAAAACTGAGGAGAATGACTTCGATGATTACTGATTTTCTACATCTGAGGGAGACAGTTATGGATATTGAGGAGGAGGAAGCCGAGAACAGAAAGTTTTATGGACAGAACAGAAGGAATATTGGGGGACATTCAGGAACTATGCCTGCTACTGCTGAGGTCACTGCCATAAGAACAGACGATTTTCTAACCTTGGTAAGCCTCTTTCAAAGGTATTCGAAAAGCTGAAGGCGCAATGACTCTTAAAACCTTTGGAACCTAGGCCCATTCCAAATCCTGTGCCACCTCACATGAACTTAAACTTATACTGTCACTGCACCAAGAAAAAGGCCATGACACCGACAACTGCGCCCGCCTCAGACATGAAATCCAAAACCTCATCGATGCCCATACAATACCCGACCCAGAGAAAGAACAACCCAACGCACACAGAAATCCCCTACCCAACTACATGATCAACTCTGGCCTACCCGAAACCCTTGTCCTCCAAACTCTCAATCACTCAGCTTCATAAGAATAAGGGATAACAATAGTGAAGAACCATGGGCTGAAGAAGAGGGCACTGTTGTTTCTCCTAGTTTATCTTGCACTTTTAATAAAGACATTGATTTTGTTTACCTGTTCGAACGTTTCCTCAACAATAATAAAGGCGACCATTTTATTTATCTGCCTAAGACTATTACTTTCAAACTTGCAACATGAGTGTGTTCAATCTTGGTAATGTGATGCTCAAAGCGTAGGGAATCCTCAAAAGAAGCAAGCAGAAAAGATAAGTTAGCCATTCAGGAATTGGGAAATGGAGACAGTGGGACTGTTAGACTTGGAAAGAAACGGGTTCCTGGAACAAATCAGGGTAGACAGGTGGAAATGGTACTTTCCCTAAGAGAAGAATGGTCATCAATGGAATCGACGGAAGACCTAACCCAACGAGATAGGAAACTCATTCACGCATGCATGCATACACGTAACATATTTGCATCCTTTTTTTGTTTGTTCTGTTTTGTAATAACAGGTTTCAAAAGAAAAAAAGAAAGCGTCAAAAGACAAACCAATCAGGAACATCGACAGTACTGTATCAGTCTAGGGGGCGAGGCCCGTATCAGTATCAGCCTTAGGGCGAGGCTCATATCAGCTGTATCAGTCTGGGGGCGGCCCATATCAATATCAGTTTAGGGCGAAGCCCACATCATCCCAGGGCCGAGGCCCACATCAGCAGAATTTTGGAATGAATCCAGGGAATGAATCCCAGGGTCGAGGCCCGCATCAGCAGAATTTTGGAATGAATCCGAGGGTCGAGACCCAGATCAGCATCAATCTGGGGGCGAGGCCCATGTCAGTAGCAGTTGGGGCCGAGGCCCACTTCAACATCAGTTTTGGGATGAGTCCCAGGGTCGAGGCCCACATCAAACACAGTTTGGGAATGAGTCCCAGGGTCGAGGCCCACATTACATCATATCAGTTCTGCCAAGAATGGCACTCCGAGAATGGAGATATAGTCGGGAATGGACAGCTCGGGAATGAGCACGCCGAGGATGGCACTCCGAGAATGGAGATATGGTCCGGGAATGGACAGTTCAAGAGTGAACAAGCCGGGAATGGCACTCCAAGAATGGAAGCACGGTTCGGGAATGAACCACCTCACGATAACAGTTCAGGAATGAACAACTTACAGTAACAGTTCGGGGACAAAGCCCACAGTTAACACAGTCAGGGAACAAAGCCCAAGGGGAAGAAATCCTCATGTCAGTATAGTTTGAGAACAAAGCTCAAGAGGAAGAAAGCCTCATGTCAGTATAGTTTGAGAACAAAGCTCAAGGGGAAGAAAGCCTCATGACAGTATAGTTTGAGAACAAAGCTCAAGGGGAAGAAGGAATCATGTCAGTATAATTTGAGAACAAAGCTCAAGGGGAAGAAAGCCTACATTCAGTTCAGTCAGGAAGAAGGCCTGCATTCGATACAGTTCAAGAACAAAGCCACACAGTCAGCTCAGATCAGAGAACAAAGCTCGGGAGGAATAAAGCCTCATGTCAGTATAGTTTGAGAACAAAGCTCAAGGGGAAGAAAGCCTCATGTCAGTATAGTTTGAGAACAAGCTCAAGGGGAAGAAAGCTTCATGACAGTATAGTTTGAGAACAAAGCTCAAGGGGAAGAAAGCCTCATGTCAGTATAATTTGAGAACAAAGCTCAAGGGGAAGAAAGCCTCATGCCAGTTCAGTTCGGGAATAAAGCCCACACTCAGTGCAGTTCAGGAAGAAAGCCTACATTCAGTTCAGTTCAAGAAGAAAGCCTGCATTCGATACAGTTCAAGAACAAAGCCACACAGTCAGCTCAGATCAGAGAACAAAGCTCGGAGGAATAAAGCCTCATGTCAGTATAGTTTGAGAACAAAGCTCAAGGGGAAGAAAGCCACATGTCAACACAGTTCGGGAACAAAGCTCGGAGGAATAAAGCCTTATCTCAACAATTCGGAAATAAAGCTCGAGGAATAAAGCCTCATCTACACAGTTCGGGAATAAAGCCCACACTCAGTGCAGTTCGGGAATAAAGCCCACATTCAATACAATTCAGGAAGAAAGCCTACGTCCAGTAAACTCGGGAATAAAGCCCACATTCAGTACAATTCAGGAAGAAAGCCTGCATTCAGCTCAGTACGGAAATAAAGCCTCATCTCAACACAGTTCGGGAACAAAGCTCGGGGGAATAAAGCCTCACCTCAGCAATTCGGGAATAAAGCTCGGAGGAATAAAGCCTCATCTTAACACAGTTCGAGAATGAACAAGCCGGGAATGGCACTCCAAGAATGGAAGCACGGTTCGGAATGGACCACATCACAACACGGTTCGGGAATGAACTAGGGGTCGCAGCACCTCACCACCCAAATCAACTCAACACATGGTAAGTCAAGTGGCAGCTGGCGAGCCAGGTAAGTAGAAATGCATTGCATAACTTTGATAGGATTGTCACTGTTGCACATTACACAAGTCCCATCAAAGTGGGGGCGACTGTAGGCATTGCATTTTCGCATGTGAAACCCGATGATGAGTCTCAATTGGAGGCACTACCTTTTTAGCTAAGGATATTGCGGGAAACGGAGGTCGGAAGGGGAAATTCGGAAAAGTATGTCATCAAGTTCATTCCACAAGTTCACTGTCTTCGTTGGTGCTGCGTTCGTTACTTCGTTCGAACCTCGTGCAGATTGCGGACGTTCGTGCCGCGTGCGAGGAGGCGTTCGAACGGAGCCGGTAATTCTGGTTTTGCTGCTAGCCTCACACCTCAGCCCATTTAGCGCCCCAAAGCCCATAAAACACATCCCAAATTAAATAAATAAATATTAAACATTAAATAAATATTTAAATCATTTACCAATTAAATAAAACATAAAATAAAATCATGCCTAATATAAATAAATCAAATATCTTATATACTAAAACTAAAAATAAGATTTGCCTAATTAAAATCAATCTTACCAATTAAAGCCAATCACATATTTGACTTCCTAATTCAATAAGATATACACCAATTTAAATTAGTTGACTTCCTAAAAAAAATATTTTGTCCCCCCTCAATCTTGTGTATACCTTTCTCATCTCTCCTAATTTGGAAAGAGGATCTCTTCCTTGTGAGACAAGGTGAAACCCTAGACATCTTCTATATAAACAACCCCTAACCAAAGCCATCCTGGTCTTGGACATATAATTCACACCCAAACTCTCTCGAAATCTCTCTAGACTCTCTCCACACACCCAAGACTAAACAAAAGAAAAACACACTTGACACATACACGAAAAAAGAGAACAAAAGAGCCCCCAACCATCCCCTCCACAGCCGAAAACCACCCCCGTAAACCCCCCACACATCACCGAAACAGCCACCTATACAACAGCCCTCCACCACCGAAAATTACCACAAAAAACCACACCGTATTACACGCCCAAACAGCAACAAAATCACCTTAACAGCAGCCCAAATCCTTAAAAAACAGTAACATAAAAACTGCATAGATAATCTTAAAAATAATCACATATAATTGCACTAAGAACCCACACAAACTTGGAATAGTTTATTGAAAACGTTAAAACAGGTGGTCCGTGCAGTGAGCAGCAAGACAGAGACCAAATAGGAGCAGAACAGAGTTCGAACCGTAAGCAAAATAGCGAAGCAGTGAGCTAGGACGTTGAACCAGTGGACCAGAAAAGTTGCGGAGCTTTACCCCCTTTCGATTTCCGTGGAACGCGAGTCCGAGAGACGGCTTAAAAGGTTAGACCTGAGGGTATCTTTCACACTTATTCTCATTTTATTTTCTGGTCATTCATTTTGATTATATTTTCTGTATTTGTGGTATCCGTTGTGTGCATGATGTATGTTGTGGGAATTGGATGAATGAGAGATGTGTCAACTCTCGCGGTATATCGGATGGAAACCCGGACATAAATTTCATAGCCGATTCCGAATGGACGGTAATATGATCTGTACTCGGGCCACAACTCCACGTACCGGTTGGGTAAACGGCACCATCTTTCTTTTGTTGTGTTGCTTTTGTTTATTTAGTTTTCTTTACTTGAATTCAATATGTTGTTTAGTTATGCACGATTCAACCAAGCGCATGGGCTTAGTGAGTTAGTTCAAAGGTCCTCCATTTGGGAGACAAATAGCCGAAAAGGCCACCTTTGTGACACTACTTCGCCGCGCCGGTTGATGTGTGTTCGGCTGGATGCGAGATACGTTCAATCGGGCATACTTAGTTTGATGTTATTGAGTTTATCTTTTATGTATGGTTCAATCAAGTGCATGGGCTTTGTAAGTGGAATGAAAGATCCCTTATGGGGAGGGGTTAAAACCCGTTACCACGATGCTTTGCCGCGCCGGTTGATGTGTGTTTAGATTGGATGTAAGATGTGTTCAATCGGGCATACTTGGTTGATATGATTGGTTCTATTCTTGTATGTTTGATGTGACGCTCATGGGCTTAGTATGTTGGTCTAAAGGTCCTCTCTTTGAGAGATCAAGAGCCCCAAAAGGTCACCTTTATGGCAGTACTTCGCCGCGCCCTTTTATTTTGTGTTTATGTATTGCGTCCCATTTCATGCATCAGGTCTGTTCCCATTCGAACGCGTTTACGAACGCAACTCGAACGCGCATGTGTTTTTGCCTTATCATGTGTCAGGTCTCATTTTCGTTCGAACGCGTTAACAAACGCCATACGAACATGAGCATTCTGTCTCATCTCCGTTCGAACGCGTTAACAAACGCCATACGAACGTGAGCATTCTGTTTCATTTCCTTTCGAACACGTTTACGAACGCTACTCGAACGTGAGCATTCTGTTTCATTTCCGTTCGAACGCTTTTACGAACGCTACTCGAACGTGAGCATTCTGTTTCATTTCCGTTCGAACGCGTTTAAGAACGCTACTAGAACGTGAGCATTCTGTTTCATTTCCGTTCGAACGCGTTTATGAACGCTACTCGAACGTGAGCATTCTGTTTCATTTCCGTTCGAACGCGTTTACGAACGCTACACGAACGCGAACACATTGAACTGAGTCTTTTTCATTAGATTTCATGCATAGTTTTCCTAGTAGCTATCTCCACATGTATAAATGCAAATATGTTGATGTATTACCATTCATATGCTTGTGTCATGATAACATTTGAGTATTATTTCTTGCGGTATATCGGATGGAAACCCAGACGTAAATTCCGTAGCCGATTCCGAATGGACGGTAGTGCGGTCTGTACTTGGGCTACAATTCCACGTACCGCTTGGAAAAGTGCCCATATGTGTGCTTGTATGGTTAACATGTGTGCTTGTATGGTTAATATGTGTGCTTGTGTTTTCCTGAATGTGATATGCAAGTAAAGTTGTATGTTAGTTGCTATCTTGATATACGTTAAGCATGCAAATTTAAATGTAAGATATATGTGAAATGCGTACATAAGTTTTATTTTACACATGAGAATTTAGAAGCATGATACTCTTGGAAATAAGTGTTACTTAAGCTTGATTAAATTATTACATAAATCCTTTCATTACAAGTGACATAAGTAAGGGACCATTCCGAACCCAACGGTTTGAGGTCTTCCCTTGCGAGGGGTGAGTGCGGCCTTAAATCTTTGTCCCGGTTCACACCGGCTGGCGACTCCATGTTATTCAGTACTTCCCAAACTAGGCCGCGAGCCTAGGAACGGCGTCGCCCAGGTCCTGTGTCCTACACTCATCCCTGATGAACTGTTCATGTTCCGTTAAGGAATCGGTGCCAGAAACAGTATCACTCCGATTTTCATCGAGTTCTACTTTCCTCCCACTTACCACTGCATTTAGGAATTCATTCTCAAGGAAAACCGCATGTAGAGTAACAAATACTTTGTTCTCTTGTGGGTTGTAGAAGTAATATCCTTTGGTTTCCCTAGGATAACCTACAAATAGACACTTATCTGATTTGGGTTCAAGTTTGGTACCATCCAAACGTTTAACGTATGCCCAACAACCCCAAATCTTTAGGAATGAGAAACCTGGTTTCTTTCCTGTCCATATTTCATACGGAGTCTGTTGAACAGACTTTGACAGAACCTTATTCAAAATAAGTATTGCACTGTTCAATGCATATCCCCATAAGCAAATAGGTAGCTCAGTGCGACTCATCATCGACCTTACCTTATCCAATAAAGTTTAGTTTCTCCATTCGGACACACCGTTTAATTTAGGTGTTCTGGGAGGAGTCCACTGTGAATGAATACCATACTCTTTCAAGTAATTGAGAAACTCAATGCTCAAGTATTCTCCACCACGGTCCGACCATAATGTTTTAATACTTTTGCCGGTCTTTTTTCTACTTCGTGTCGAAACTCTTTGAATTTCACAAAAGTTTCCGACTTGTGTCTCATAAGATACACATAACCATAATGTGATACATCATCCGTAAAGGTTACGAAGTATTCATATCCACCTCTAGCCTGGCTAGACATGGGCCCACATACGTCACTATGAACGAGGGCTAACAGTTTGATGGCACGTGCACCTTTACCGCTAAAAGGTGTTTTAGGCATCTTGCCTAATAAACAAGATTCGCAGATGTCATATGAATTTGGATCAAATCCATCCAAGTACACACTCTTCCAAAGTGTGGATATGCGAGTCTTATTAATGTGTCCTAGACGACAATGCCACATATAAGTTTCATCTTTGTTACTTAATTTAAGCCTTTTGTTTATTACATTATATGTTTGAGATTGATTTATATTGAAAATATAAAGACCATTATGCACATTAACAATCCATATCTCAATATCATTTTTGTACATAAAATACCCAGTGTTTCTAAATACAAAAGTATACCCACATTGGGCTAAACAAGAAATAGAAATAATATTCCTAGTCAAACTAGGTACATAATAAAAGTCTGATAAGTTTAGTACATGCCCCAAGGGCAGTTCCAAAATATAAGTCCCTACAGCCAAAACAGCGACTCTGGTCCCATTTCCAACTCGTAGATCAATCTCCTCTGAGGCGAGTCTCCTGCTAATCTACAGATCCTGCGCATCAGTAAATATATGAGTACCACAACCAGAATCAAAAATCCAATTTTTAAAACTAAAAGTAGACATGTTTATTTCTATAACAAACATACCTGAAGCTGGTGCCTTCCCCGCTTTGATTTCCTTCTTGTGCGCCTTATACTCATGGCAGTCACGCTTCCAGTGACCCCGTTTGCCACATTGTAGGCAGACATCTTGGGATTTGTCCTTAGCCTTCCCAGAAGACTTTGATGATTTGGCCTTGCCCTTCTTCTTCTTCGTCTTCTTTACACCTTCCAGTAGCCTTTGGCCAAGCCTTGGTAGACTGAGATGTTGAAGCGAAGTGCACCTCACGCTTTTTGCCCTTCAAAAGCTCCTTTTTCTGCTTCACGCAGCATTGCCATCAACTCTCCAAAAGTATGGTATTGGTTCATCATATTATAGTTCATGATGAACCCTATCCAGCTGTCAGGAAGAGACTACAAGATCAAATCTATAGAAGTCTTAGCCTCAAAGGTTATGCCTAGCTGACCCAGCTGTTCGATGTCAGCAATCATCTGTGACACATGGTGCTCGACAGATGTACCCTCTGACATTCGAGAGCGAAAGAGATTCTTCTGCAATTAATACATTTGCGATCTAAGGTTAGATCGATGAAGGTCCTTCAATTTTTCCATCATTGTATGAGGATCCAATCCCTTGTTCTGGCGATGAAATTGAGGGGTCATTGCAGCGAGCATGATGGATTGAGCAGTTGAGTTGTCATCGCTATGAGTCTTCCAAAGCTCAAGATCAAGCGGCTGCTCATTTCCGGGCTTAGGCCTGAGAGGTCTCTCTATCGTATAGAGCATTCTCTCAGCCTCCAGGATAATCCTGAGGTTCATATCTCAGTCAGGAAAGTTCGCACCATTAAAGACATTTTCGCCATGATAATGTCTCTAACCCCGATCTTTCCAACCATCTTAATTGCAATAGTCTAACTATTCAATTAACGATTTTTGGGTACAGTCCAACTGTTACAAGAAAATAATAAAATATTAGTCCAACTAATAAATACATAAAATGACGAAAAAATCTGAAAGCGCGTATTGGCAAGTATTTGAACGAAATTGCAATTCAATACTAGCCTCCCACTATGTTTCGGCGAGCCTCTAACCCTCTGTTGAGTACTCGGGAAACCTAGTTTCCTAGTGGGCTAGGATCCCGTTAAATAACACACAACCTTGACTTTGGCCAACAAGCTGTATGATATTTAACTAGGTAGATCTCTAAGATCAATTGGATCTCATCCAATTCCTAGATCCGATTGGTGGACCTCCAAGTCCGAAACATATATACAATATATATGTCAATATATCCAATATATTTTTTTAACCTTTTCCTCTGAATAAACTAAGTCTTGGCTTTGGCTCAACAAGCTTAATGATTTCAGTTCAGCGGGACCTATTGACCTTGGAAAACTTCATAATCCATGTCGATGAATAAGAAGTGACCTTGATTTTGGCCAACAAATCACAACTTGCCCAAGACATGTGATATGGAACAAAGGTTTCATGGTTCAAACACATACGAGATGGACATTGATCTTGATTTTGGCTAACAAACCAATGCCAATCTTGGATCTTGAGAAAGAACCATTCATTGGAAGGAAAACACTTAATATTTGATTGAGGGTTTTTTCGCATAAATTGGCAACCAATTTATTATCTTTGATTAGGTCTCATCATACACCCTTAAGCATGCATTCTAAAAGCATAATAAGGCGCAAATAAAATAATAATGATATACGGATGGATACTTAACAAATTGTTCCTAGAACAAATCACTCACTTTCCTCTCCCCGGCTAGCACTATTCTAACTTCTACCCAATTAAATAATACTATAAAGAAATCTCATTAAAATTAAGGGGAATTGGTGAGAAGAGAATTACAAAGAGTCAAAAGACACGTAGCTCCAATTTAATAAATTCTAAATTTATTACAACAATTTCCAAAATTTCCCTCACCCATCTAATATCCATCTGATATACATTATTCATACAATACATCCATGTATTCACACAAAAGCATGTTATTCAATCAATCTATTCTAATTAATTAACCTTTGAATTAAGTGATCATCCAATGTTCAAACAACGATTTGATTTGCGCGAGTCCAACCCGTTTAAGAATAAGTACTCAAAGTGCGAATTCTTGAATTATATCGAACTATAATTTTAAATCCGATTTAATTTGTATTCAATACTAATTCGTATTTAATTCTAAATTAAATAATTACACTTTATTAATGTGCCTTTTAGACTTAGATTCTAAATCCAATCTTAATGGGTCTCAAAGGCCCAATTAACATCCAATGTCAATTTAATTAAAGTCCAATGGGCTTTTAATTAATTCATAAGGCATGGGCTTTGGCCAATATGGGTCAAACCCAAATGCCAAGGCCCAATAATGGAATCACCCTATTTGCCATAAAATTAATTTCGGCCTATTAGGCCCAATTAAATTTAAAAGGCCCATTAATTATATTTGGACTTAACGGAATGGTTTTAGGCCCAATTTCGATCCAATCCAATTGTCCTAAACCAACTTGGCCCATCCAAGCCCATTAGGCCAAAATATAACAATTTTAGCCCAATTCCAAATTTAAGCCTAATTAATTAAATTCCAATATTCCAAATATCACAATTTATTTAATTAAAGTGTATGGCCATAATTAATTAGTTAAATTAACATTTCCAAAACACCAATTTAATTAATTAATCATGCTTTATTATTTTCAATACATGTACAACACAATTGAAGCAAAATCAACTCATAAACATGCTCTTTAATTCACAGCAATTTAGGCTTTTTATATCCGATTTTGATTTCAATCTAATTAAATCACAAATCAATATACTCAAGCATTTTAAACACATCCAATGGTCTATTCAAAAAATCACCATGATATTAGGGCTTCAAACTCTCAGCCAAGCCATACAATTTGGTGAAAATTATCTAATCAATTTTTCATAAAATTAATCATGCATAACTCTAAGTTATCATAATCTAAGCATACTCAAACAATCAATTTGATAAAACCATGCTCCAAGCAAAAATACCCAAATTCAAGATTATGAACCCTAATCAATTTCATGCTTAATTTGGCTCATGATACCATTGTTGGGTTCTCTAAGAACATGCCAAGGATCTATTTAAGCATAAAACATGTGAATACTCGAAGTGAGATAGCGGAAAAATACTTACAACAATCGGATAAGTGGATGTAGAGAATATCAAAAATTCCTCTTTGAGAAGTGCTCCAAGATCTTCTTTGATTGTATGTTGATGAAGAGCTCCAAGCTTGGTGAATGAATTCCAAACTCAAGGGATTGTTTCCCTAACACCTTGGTTGGCTCTTTAAGTGCTAGCTATGGAAGAAATTTGCAACAAAAATCTTCCATTTGGAGTGAGCAACTCACGGCAATGAGAGGGAGATATGAGAGCTTTTGTGATTTGTGTCTTTGTTTGGTTTAAAAACAATTACAACTTAATGACCAAGTCAATACAAAAGTGTGTATATTTTTTATTCAAAACCAAAAAGCAAGTGTGTTGAGAGCAAAATCCATTTAATGCTCTCAACCACCTCCATCACCAAAAAGGTGATTGGACTCACATCATAAAAGGTTGATTTAACTTCCATCACAAAACTGACTAGTGATGTAAGTGAAGTGGGCCCCACTTTAAATTCAATATTGAAGTCAGGTGACGCAATAAACTTGTGGCTTGGGTTCGTTAATTCCGAATTAACGAATTTCCCGTTGCAAATTAATTAAATCAAATTTAATTAAATAATAATGCCTCGCAAAATTATTACGAAAATCGCTTACGAAATAATTCTAAATTAATTCATTCGCACGAATTAAAATCCAATTTTAATTCTGCTTTGAAATCTAATTTCTTTTAATATATCTATATATTATTTTATCGATTAGTTCCAAATTAATCGTTCTCTCTCTTTTATTCGAATTTTATCCCAGATAAATTCTCGCCGTAATTAATCCCAGATTAATTTTTTCTATTCTAATTAATCCCAGATTAATTATGTTCGAGTCATACATCATCGGTGAATCTTCGGGAAGCGACCCATGAGATCCCTGGATATGTTGACAGTAAATCCGGTCGTCGGACTATCCGAATACATGCGTACCTCGTACCACATTCTTACCGATTTATAAAACATGGTTGGCTTCTAGCAAAGCACCGTGCCTACCCAATTCTCAAGAAATATTCTTTAAGGAATATATAATTTTTGTCAGGTGTAGTATACGTAGTATTACGTATTGCGATCCAGTATATCATGTAACATTCAAGGCCTGGGGCTGGAATAGTGTCTACCCCGTAAGAAGCATATATCGGATCACAATCAACTAGTCTCTATAATCGGATTCTCATGACCTTGTCATATTTTCCCGACAGTTTCAACATAATAGAGAACCAGTTATGTATCCCTGCGTGATCATCATCTCCAAATGACTGAAGTGATACTTCCGTCTTGACATCACACCCAATACACTACGATTCTCAATAAACCCAGAAGAGGCGTACACAGAACCTGTTAAAGTCCCGGACCACCAAAACCAAAGCGTATTGATTGTCGCAAGTATTAGCGATGCATGTCTCAGGTTAAGACCAAATACACCTACCCTGATGCGGATTCCCATAGACACATAGGCATACTACCAATGGGATTCCGTGGGGTCTATCCAGAGCGAAACTGTTTCCGTACCGTCGGAAAACACAACCTCATATCACACTTGCATAAGTATCCAATACTTAAATATATGAGAACTATGCTGTTACGCTTCCATAACACGCACAAGTGCAATACTAGTTTATTCTGCATTATCGATGTCCAGTCTCGATAATACTACGACTATGGATATTTAATGATTAAACCTTCGTGGATTGATACTGTCTCATATCTTATTAATCCGGAACTAATCATAAGGACTTTTATCATTTATATGTATTCAAGTAATCTAATTACAAAATGATAAAATAGCAATTTTCGTTGTCACATAGTTAATTTGTACAAAAACCACAATGTCTTTTACAAATAGTGACGCTATGGGTCATAATTGTCCAACATTTTCAAAGTGAAAGTGTTATAAAGAAAACCATATTTTCCTTTTTATACTTAGGGTTTAGATTGTCAAAAAAAAAAATTTAAATAAAAAAAAAAAACTTTTCCTCACCCCACCAAAAATTCAGCGAGCCCTAGCCTTTTGGTAACCAACAAAAATATTTAGAGTCTTCTTTAAGACATTAAAGGGGTTACCAAATAAAAAGTTGTAACAACTATATTAGTAATAATATATTAAAATCAAATTTATAAACATTCGTTAACAAAATATTATATATATTAAATTATTAAAAATAATTTATTATTTACTAACCTTTTAAAATACAAAAATGATTGTCTCATAACCACAAAAATAACTTTATATTAAATTTAAGATAAAGTCTCATGTGTGATAAAAATATATTGTTAAATTCATTAATAATAATAATAATATATAATAATAATAATATAATAATAATAATAATAATAATAATAATAATATACGTGGGTATATAATTTAACTATCCAATTATATTTAATTTGCTACCGTATATCAAGCTAGCACGAAGACCAAATGGACCTACAATTATGAGCTCCAATAATCCTGGAATATTAATTAAACGCATTAATGAAATATTCTGAATTATTACCATTAGGTTATTCCATTAAGAACCTAAAATTTTCACTCTCATTGTTGTAGATATATTATATAAGCCGAACTATATCGATGTTCGTCGATATAATCATTACATACATATTAACTCTTCACGAGTATCTCATAAGTAGGACCGGGTTAAATTATCTGTTATACCCCTCTAATTATTCTTACCTTAAGTACAATTGATTCTCTAATGAACTAGTTTTTTACAACCATTATTAATATTAATTTTTCTATTCGTAATAGAAAGACTTGAGTGTTCTAATCATTCAAGTACAAAATCAACCGTTAATAAAGATACTCATCTACTTCTTGAAAGAATGAGTGAATTCCATATCTATGTAAAATGTCATCAGCTATACATCAAACCTTGTCCCCAAAGTACGTATCTATTGGTCAGGATTTGGACACCAACCACACCTTTGAAAATAAAAGTACATAGCCTACCATGTATGAGTTCATAGTACACTCAGGATTCATATTAATCCATTTATGATTATCAAGTAGATTGAATTGAATGTCTTTATTTAATGAATATTATAAGAAATTCATTTCTATCTAGATCCAGTCCTATATGATCACATTATATATGGTGCCTCCATTCTCATGTCACCACATAGACTATTTTAGATTACTAAGTTTAGACTTAAATTATCTTGTGTATGACACTCATACACTAAGTCTGAAGGCACATATGTAATCAATTGTAAATCAGATAATTTATAATATGCGATTTAAATCAAAATAATTGATAAATGAAAAATACATCTTTTATTTTATATTAAATAATTCCGTATATATATTATATGAAGCTCTAGGGCATATATCCCAACAATCTTCCACTTGCACTAGAGCAAATGGTACATGTCATGTAATCCTAGACCCCCGTAGGTGACCTTCAAACACTTTAGCCAAAAAGATGCAATCTTCATGACAAAAACGTCACCTCTCTGTACTATCTCCTTGATGAGATGATATTTTTTTCTATATGCTTTCCTCTTTTATGGCTTTTTAGTTCTTGGAGTTCGCCACTACAGCACTATTATTGCAATAAAGTGTGAGTGGTTTATGCATATCTGGAACAACTTCAAGATCTCCCAAGAATTTTTTGAGCCAGACTGCTTCCTCAGTTGATTCTCAAGATTCTATATACTCGCCTACATGATGGAGTCAGCAATACAAGATTGCTTTATGCTCCTCCACACAATGGCAGATGTTGATTTCCTAGAATCGACATATGTTTGAAAATTAGAGTCCGTATAGCCCTTGAGGATCATATCCTCACTAGAATATACAAGCATATAATTTCTCGTTCTCTTTAGATACTTGAGAACGTGTTTCACAGTGACCAAATGATCTAATCTTGGGTGAGACTGAATCCTACTGACTACCTCCGCTATAAAAATGATGGTTGGTCTCGTGCATAACATAGCATATATGAGACAACCAACTCCTGAGGTATATAGGATATGTCTCATTACCTCAACTCCTTGAGGTGTCGTAGGAGACTGTTCATTTGACAAATGAATTCCATGTCAGAATTTCAAACTGCCTTTCTTAGAATTATGCATCCTAAATTGCACAAGGGTCTTGTTGATATAGGACGCTTGAGACATAACTAAAAGTCATCTTTTGCTATCCCGAAGAATCTGGATCCCAAGTACGTAACTGGCCTCTCCCAAATCTTTCATTTGGAATTGGTTAACTAGCGAGGATTTCACGTCCAATAATATTTTTACATCATTCCCAATGAGTAAAATATCATCGACGTAGAAAATGAGAAAAATCACATTTTATCAATGACGCGCTTGTATACACAAGGTTCATCGACGATCTACTCAAAATTATAAGACTTGATTGTGGTATCAAATCTTATGTTCCAAGATTGAGATACCTACTTAAGTCCATAAATGGACCTTTGCAGCTTGCAAACGTTTTGCTCTTGACCTTGGACTACGAACCCCTCTGGTTGTACCATATAGATACACTCAACAAGATTGTCATTCAAGAATGCAGTCTTGACGTCCATCTGCCAAATCTCATAGTCATAATATACTGTAATGGAGAGAAAAGTGCGGATGGATTTGAGCATGGCTACCGGTGATAATGTCTCCTATTCGACTCCCTCTTTTTAGGTATAACCCTTAGCCACTAGCCTAGCCGTAAAGATATGCACCTTCCCATTTGCTCCTCTCTTTCACTTGTAGATCTACTTCTAACCTATGGGTTTTAGCCCATCAAGTTGGTCTAAATGGTCCCAGACTGAGTTGGAATACATCCACTCCATCTCGAGGTTCATGGCTTTAAGTCATTCCTCTTTATCAGAATCATTCATTACACTACGATAGGTCAATGGATTATCTACACCATCACTGGATATGACAACTTGTGCCTCTCCAACTCTTAGATAACGATCAGGTCGTCGTACAATCATCCCACTACAACTAAGTAGCTGATCATTCTGATATGCTTATATCAGACCCTCAGTTGTTGAAGGTGCTATACTTCTGTCAACTTTTATTGATGATGGTGTGCTGGTCGAACCAGCAAGTAACTCTTCGAGTAACACCTTACCTTGAGGTTTGAACTTTCTCATATAATCCTCCTCAAGAAATGTAATGTTTGTCAACACAAACACTTTATTATCTTCCAGACTATGAAAGAACTCCCCACTAGTCTTGATGTGATCCAGAATGAGCTCTGTTTGTGAGGCCAAGTTAACTTGAAGTTGTGGCTGATTGCATGGCTTGGTCAGATTGGTGTATTTGGGCCTTTTTGGTGGATTTGGAAGATTCCTTGGGTTTTCAAGTTTGGTCCATGCATGAGACTTTATATAAACACTTTATTATGTCTAAGGTAAGAATGGAATTGGTTTTGGATATGCATGGACTGTCTTGATTGATTTTGGGCTTAATTTGTGAATGGTGCATTAGTGGTGGCGTGATTTGCGCGGTCTTCATAATTTGGAAATAATGATCTCATCCGATATTCGATTTTAATGATTCAAGTTGCATTGGAAATAGGACTCGTGGATCTATAACTTTGTAGTTTTCATCAAAGTCCAATTCAAAAGCCCTTGTGGTCAAAATACAGAAGCAAATTATCCATAAAGCTTTTATGTTTCATATTTTTAAGATTATGTGATGTTTAAGTGTTGGGTTGAACTTTAATTAAATTAGAAGGCCCATGCACGAAATTTTAATAAATTTTATGTGTTCTTGGGTTTATTTTAATTGGATTTTATTATATTTGTGTATAATTTGGGTTAGCCACCTATTTAAAGGGGCATTATTTATTATAATTGACAATTAATTAAGAGCATATTTTTTTTACAAAACAAAGTGACTTGTGTCATCTTAAGGGAGTGGATTCTTCTTTGGCTCTACGGAACAAAATCTTATCAACGTTTGGCAAGCGTTGTGGCGCTGTATCGCTGTTCAAGATTCTCCAAAGAAATAAAGAAAGGTTTTTAAGGGCAAGGTTCCTTAAGGGTTGAACTTGATATTGGAAGGATTTTGTTCTTACAAAAATCAAGATTCACGGTTCTTGGGGCTTAGAACACGTGGAGAGGTTTGCTTGGCATATTTCAGGCTGGTTCTTATCAAGTCTCCTTACGATAGCCTACAAATAGGCACACCTGAGAACGTGGCTCCATTTTTATTGACTTATTCTTCAGCACATGTGCTCGACACCCCCATATGCATAAATTTTGTAAACTATTTTTACGACCACTCAGCAACACTAAATGAGTCTTATGAACATACTTAGATGGAACTACATTAAGGATATACATTGATGTTTTCGATTCATATCCCCATAATGAACTAGGCAAACATATATCTTACAATGTCCACTAGTGTCCGATTTCTCATCTCTGTAACACCATTCTGTTGTGATGTTCCAGGTGCTGTGAGCTGGGATACTATCATATGCTCAACAAATAATTCCTCAAAATCGCTATCATGGTATTCTCCTCCATAATCCGATCGTAGAGTTTTCATCATCTTACCTAATTGATTTTAAACCTCAGCACGATACTCTTTTAAATTTTCAAAGGTATCTGACTTGTGTTGCATCAGGTAAACGTACCCATATTTCGAATAATCATCAATAGATGTGATAAATTTTTCATAACAACCATGGGATTTTACATTCATCGGTCCATAAACGTCCAAATGTACAAACTCAAATGGTTCAATGGCTCTCTTACCTTTTTCTTTAAAAGGACTCTTTGTCATTTTTCCTTCTAGACAAGATTCACAGACTGGTAAAGTACCAAACTTTAACTGGTTTAAAACTTCTTTCTTTATCAACCTATCTATCGGGTCATGGCCAATATGACCAAGTCTTAAATGCCATAAATATGTATCATCATGAGAAATCTTTTACCACTTTGTTTTATGTTTTTCAGCCTTCATCATTTCAGTATTGAGCAGTGAATATTTGTGGCAGATCATTCTGATATACTTACATCCGACGCAAGTAACTTACAAATGTCGAATGTTTGTGGCAGATCATTCTGATATGCTTACAGATGTCGAAGTGAATTTTTGTGGCAGTGAATATTTGTGGCAGATCATTCTGATATACTTACAGATGTCGAAGGTGTTATATTTTTGTCGATTATTATTTATGATGGTGTATTGGTCGAACTAGCATGTAACTCCTCGAATAATACTTTACTTCGAGGTTTGAACTCCCATATATAGTCCTCCTCAAGAAATATAACATTTGTCGACACAAACACTTTATTATCTTCTGGACTATAAAAAAAACCCACCACTAGTCTCCTTACGATGGCCTACAAATAGGCACACCTGAGAACGTGGCTCCATTTTTGTAGTCTTATTCTTCAGCACATGTGCTGGACACCATCATATGCATAAATATCATAAACTAGTTTTATGACCAATCCACAAATCTAAGGTAGTATTAGGAACAGACTTAGATTGAACTATATTAGGATATACATTGATGTTTTCAATTTATAACCCCAGAATGAACTAGACAGTGAACTATAACTAAGGATATATCTAATCATATCTATTAGGGTCTGATTTCTCCTCTCTTTAACATCATTTTGTTGTGGTGTTCCAGGTGCTATGAGCTGGGATACTATCCCATTCTTAACAAAGAATTCCTCGAAATCGCTATCAAGGTATTCTCCTTCATGATCCGATCGTAGAGTTTTCATCATCTTACATAATTGGTTCTCAACCTCAGCATAATACTCTTCGAACTATTCAAAGGTATCTGACTTATGCTGCATTAGGTAAACGTACCTATATTTCAAATAATTATCAATAAATATGACAAAGTATTCATAACCACCATGGGCTGTTACACTCATTGGTTCACAAATGTCCGAATGTACTAACTCAAGTGGTTCAATGACTTTCATACCTTTTTCGATAAAAGGTCTATTGGTAATTTTGCTTATAGACAACATTCATAGACTGGTAAAGTAACAAGGTTTAACTGGTTTAAAACTCTGTTCTTTATCAACCAATCTATCCGGTCAAGGATAATATGACCAAGTCTAAGATGCCAAAAATATGTGTCATCTTGAGAAATATTTTGTTGCTTTATTTTAGGTTTTTCAACCTTAAACATTCAATCAAACTCAACACATTTTCAATGATCAAATGGTGTGTCGACAATAATGCAAAGTGTCACTCATCAAATAAAAAAGAACAACCATGTTACATGTGAATTGAGATTATAAGCAGCTCATGCATGGCTTAAGACAGAGACAAACCGTGCATGCTTCACCGAGAACTGAACGGTCATAGAGTAATCAAATGCTAAAATTTGACTTAGCAAAAGTTACACAATCTTGACTGAAAATTCTGGGGCTGTTTATTTCAGCTAAGAGGGAATAAAAGAAGAAAAATATTTCAAGGTCGATCCCAGTGCCTGAGGCATTTCCACTGCACGAGGAGCTTTCCCGTCAAGTGCTCGCGAGATTGATTCCCATAATGCATGTTTACCTAATGACGCACAAGTCGGATACCTTTGAAAAGTTCTAAGACTATTGTGCTGAGGTTTAGTACCAATTATGTAAAACCATCAAAACTATTTTATCAGATCATAGAGGATAATACTTTGACAATGAGTTTGAGGAATTCTTTGTTGTGCATGGGATAGTATCCCAACTCACAGCACATGAAACACCACATCAGAATGTTATGTAGAAATGATAAATCGAACCTTACTGAACATGAAGAGATCAATGTTTAGTGATAATTTTTTTCCTAGTTCGTTCTTAGGATATGCATTACAGATAGTAACGTATATCCTTAACATAGTTCTATCTAAGTCTGTCTCTAAGACAACCTTAGAGTTATTGAGCGATCACAAAGTTAGTTTGTGAAATGTTTGTATTTATAGGTGTCCAAGACATATGATCAAGAACAAGAGTGCTAAGTTGGAACTGCGTTCATATGTGTTCCTATTTTTGGGCCCTCCTAAGGAGACTAGGGGTGGATTATTCTATTATCCAAAAGATAACAAAGTATTTGTGTCGACAAATGCTACATTTATTGAGGAGGACTATATTAGAGAATTCAAGCCTCGCAGTAGAGTGGTAATCGAGAAGTTACCTTCTAGTTTAACTAGTAAACCGTCAACAATAGTTGTTTATAATAACATAGTGTTGGGATATATGCCATTGAGTTTCATGTAATATGTAAACTGAATTATTTTTTTAAAATAAAAGATGCATTGTCAATTTATCAATTGGTTTGATTTAAATCAAATATTATAAATTATCTAGTTTACCATTGATTACTTATGTGCCTTAGGACTTAGTGTAAAAGTATCATACACATGGCATTTAAGTCTAAAGTTAGTAATCTAAATTAGTCTATAGAGAGCAACCAAATCGTGTTTTTTGTTTGTAGTCGATCTATAGCTTCTGTATATTCTATAATTGTATGACAACCTTGCTCCGGGATCATCCATGTGGTGATATGAGAATGGAGGTACCTTATATGATGTGATCATATAGGACTAGACCCAGATAAAATTGAATTTCTTATAATATCCGTCAAATAAAGAAATTCATTTTAATCTACTAGACTGTCATATAAGGATTGATCTGAATCTTGAGTATACTACGAACTTCTACATGGAAGGCCATGTCCTTTGATTTACAAAGGTGAGGTTGGTGTAGAAGGTGTAGAAGTCCTGACCAATAGCTACGTACTTTGCTAAAATGGTTTGGTGTACAGGTGGAGAATTTTTACATAGATATGGAATTCACTCATTCTTGTGAGTAGTACATGAGTATCTTTCTTAAGGGCTGATTCAATACTTGAACGATTAGAGTGCTCAAGTCTTTCTATTACGAATAAAAAGATTAATATTCATAATAGTTATGAATAAATCGTTCATTAGAGAATCAATCGTACTTAAGGCAAAAATAAATAGAGGGGAATAAGAGACATTTTGACATAACTCTAATTATGAGATACTCGTGAAGGGTCAATACGTATGTAAT
Organism: Zanthoxylum bungeanum; assembly: GCA_019454045.1. Taxonomy (NCBI): domain Eukaryota; kingdom Viridiplantae; phylum Streptophyta; class Magnoliopsida; order Sapindales; family Rutaceae; genus Zanthoxylum; species Zanthoxylum bungeanum. The sequence continues at coordinate 164,590 of SKCR01000092.1, forward strand.
GACCATATCGATGGGCACCAACATAGTTCAGCTTATATAATATATCTATGGAAACAAGATTGCAGCTTTAGGTTTTTAATGGAATAACCTAAGTTAATGATTTTGAATATTCAATTAAAGTGTTTAATTAATATTTTGGGATTATTAGAGCTCGGAACTGAAGGTCTATTTGGTCTCTATGCTAGCTCGATATACTATAGCAAATTAAATATAATTGGATAGTCCAATTATATACTCACATATATATTATTGTTATTAATGTGATTAATAATATATTTTGTCACACATGAGACTTTTTGTTAAATTTATTATAAAGTTCTTTTTGTGATTATGCGATAATCATTTTTGTATTTTAAAAGGATTGTAAATATTGAATTATTTTTAATAATTTAATATATATATATATGTATTATTTTGGTAATAAATGTTTTTAAAATTTGATTTAAATACTAATATGGTTGTTACAACCTTTTTTTGTAATATCTTTAATGTCTTAATGAAGACTAAATATTTTTGGTGGTTACCAAAAGGCTAAGGCTGGCCGAATTTGCAAACTTGTTTTAATTTTGACAATCAACCCTAAGTATAAAAAGGAAAATATGTTTTTCTTTGTAACACTATCACATTGAAAAAACCCCAGCCTCTCTCATTCTTGTTTTTCTTGTTTTTCTCTCAAGTGTTGAGAGAAAAATAATAAATTAAATAAAAACTTGTCTTTATTCTTGTGAGTCAAGCCCATTCTTCCATTTGTTGGTGGTGAGTCATAACATATAAAACCTTTTAAAACTTGACTCAAAATCCTTTTACTTCTCTTTCTTGCACTACTCGACAGTGAATAGAAAAATCTACTCAATACTGCCACTTTAAACACTTGTTAGAGCTTCGTTTACTGTTGTGATTTTGCTAAGGGTGGCAGAAAAGTCCAAGCCCTGCTCGGCCCGAGAGACTAAATTACCAAGCCGGGCTTTAGGGACAGGGCCGGGCTCGGGCCCAAGCCGGGCTCGAAGATTTAAGCCCGGGCTTAAATTAAAAAAAAAACGGTGAAACATAAAGAATTCAAGATGCCAATTTTTTAAATTTTAATGCCATTGTGCTTTCATGGTTCAATTGTGTATAATGAATTATCTGTTTTTATCATTTTATATTTATGAACATTGGGCTTCTAGTATTGTGTTTGCTTAGTCCTGGATAAAATATTTCTCTCAAGAAATAAATTAGAGCTATCAACCATGTGAAACAAAACACTGTGGGCTATTTACTTTCAAAATTAAGGTGAATTGGACAATACTGTAAGCTTATTAAGCTTTTCTATGAGGCATATATTTATGCTTTGTGCTGAGTGAATTGTAGGTTTATTAGGATTTGCATGTGCATTGCTGATTTTGCAGCATTTTTTTATATACTGCTACTGTTTACTTGTTTGTTTGTTGTTAATATGTGAGGAGACAGGGAAGGGGTCTTATGGGGCTGTTTAGGGCCGTTTAGCCTCTTTACAAGGCAAGAGATCTTAAAACTTCAGAGCTTGTAGCCATCAAAGTTATATCATTATCTGAAGAACGTCTGCCATTTTTTTGCTCGTCTGCCTTTTTTTTTGGTTGCTCATGTCAATTTTTGCATTTAGTGTCAATGTATGATATATTTATATAATATAAATTTCATTTTAATTTTTTTTTAAAAAGGGCCGGATTTTAGCCCAGGCCCGAGCCGTGCTTTTTTCGGGACCGAGCCAAATTCTTTTAGGCCGGGCTCGGGCCGGGCTTTTCGAAGCCCGGCCCGGCCCATTGCCACCCTTAGATTTTGCCCATAATTTTTTGGGAACACAAATGGCTATTTTGTGGATGTTTTGGATTCATTATTTTATCCAGAATTGTGGCAGAAAAATATGCGAACAACCATCACAAAATAGTGAGCTCTGGGCGCGTAAATGGTGTTTTCAATGTGCAAAACAATTCAGTTTTTGGGCTGTTATTCGGTGGCTTTTCGGGGCTAGAAAAATCATCAAGAACATAAGTAAAACAAGTCCAATGTGGCAGGACAGTTTCGGCAAAGAAGGGGTAGAGGCATAAAATTTTTCAAGGTCAATCCTTGGTGCCTAACATGCTTTCGTCGCGCGAGAAATCTTTTCTTACAATCAGCATCAAGAGAGAGGTTGAAAAGTGTTCTTAACTCTTCTCAGTTTTATCAAAAAAATTCTATTTTTTATTTGTTTTATGTTGTATAAATATTTTTGCATGTTGTGCTGAGTAGGCACAAATGTTATGTTCTTGTGATGAATATTTTTGTTTAAGTTCATGTGATCAATGTATTGCATTGGTCGTAAATTTTTACGACTCTTATTTTTATGTTATTTTGTTTAGGGGAATGTAAGGCCATAAGGTAATTTTTACATAGTGTTGTAAATAAGTTTTACGTAATTTTTGAGCTGTATAAACTTTTATGTAAAATGGAGAGCCGATGTTGTCACTACTTCATAAGGAGTTTTTCCCAATCAATGAGCAAAATTTGAATTCCAAGGGATGCCTTGGTAAATTTGGTACTAATTAGAATAGTATAGGAAAATAAGAGCCCGGTCAATATATATGGCTTTATAAGGGCATTATATTTTCCTTTGGTATATCTGATGGAAATTCGGACATAGATTTCATAATCGACACCCGAACGGAGAGTAGTATGGTATGCACTTGGGACATAATTCCACATACCTTTGGAATTGACAATATAATTTTATTAGTTAAATAGTTTACTTAAAAGTTTTTATCCCTTATTTCAATTTCTAATTTTAAACTTGTTAGTGAGCTAATATTTTAAGAGTTAAAATTAATTAGGTCTCTATGTAAACTTAATTAGATTATTTTAATTAAGCAAAATATTAGTTGGGACTGATAAGAATTAGTGAATAAAATTTTAAGAGTTAAAATTGGATATATCATTAATATTGCACTAGTGTAAAGTTGAGTTATGTTTTAGTCGCACATAATCTTGTAGACAGTACATAATTAAGATATTAGACATTTTAAGTAGAAACCCTTAATTTCAAAATAGTGAGTTGGAGAGGGATATAGAACAATATATCATGTGATCTCCGTTGTTAGTACGAAAATATGAGATTCAAAAGGCATCTCGAGACAATATTGCTTCTGTCCCCCTACGGATGGTGTCCATTTTGGATCAATATCAAGTTTGAATTCCGAGAGGTAGGAATTCTAAATGTATCCGATGAACTTACTTACCCTACGATGACACTTCACTAGTTAAGTCCAAGGGTTTTGAAACAACGTGTTACACTCACAAAGGAATGATTAAATGTTAATTGAAACTCCTTAATCAAATCAAACAGTGGTCTGTTAATATAGGAATAAGAGTTATTTCCACAGAAATTATTAAATTGAGATTATCTCGTTCTATCATGCAAATATTTGACCTACCCTACGACACTTATTTGTGGGATGATAGACTTCCATGGCATATTAATTCTTTTAGGTTTCTAATTCATTATTTATGGTACACGCATCATGTCTAATTTTATGCCTAAATGTTGTGATGATTTAGATATGAGATGAATGAATATTAAAATACATGCTTGTTTATTTTCAGCTATGATATCTCCGATCATTTCTATTCTCTCAAATGACAAATTAACAATAGAAAACTATGTAAATTGGCAAAGTAACATGAACACCATCTTGGTATGTGAAGACCTTAAGTTTGTACTGACAGAGGAATATCCTCTAGTGCCGGCTAGAAAGTCTGGCCAAGTTACGCGCGATGCTTATAAAAATGGGTCGCACCCAATGAGAAAGCTCGTTGCTACTTGTTAGTAGGGATGTCCGAGGTTTTTGCTGCAAAGCATGATCCAATGGCTACAAAATCTTTGATCATGGAGTCATTTCAGGTCAAGTTCAAGCAGCCTTCAGAGCGGTAACGTCATGAGGTTATGGTCTCAGCAATGACCGTAAGGATGAAGGAAGGGAAATATTTCTGAGAGCACATCTTGAGGATGATGACCTATCTCAATACGGTTGAAACTTATGGAGCTCGTATTAACGATGTTTAGCTAAGTGACCATGTTCATGGAAACTCTTTTGAAAAGTTTCTTGCAATTTAAAAGCAACGATGTTATGAACAAATTAAATTTTACTTTGACTCACGTGCTTAATGAGCTCACCCATTACGAGTCTATGCTGGTGGATCCTCGTAAGCCTAAAGAAGAGGCAAATGTTGCTGAATCTTCCAAATCTGCAAAGAAGAAGAAGAAAGACACTGGGAAGGCTAAGTCAAAGCCCATAAAGAAGAACAAGATTAGCTTCAACGATGCCAAACCCAAATAAAATTGTTTACATTGCAACCAGGATGGGCATTGGAAAAGGAATTGTCCTAAATACCTTGCTGAGCTGACAGAGAAGAATGACACAGGTTAATACGATTTACCTGTCATTGAGTCTCTATTTGTGAATGATGATAAATCTGCATGGATTGTTGATTCTGGAGCCACTAATCATGTTTGTTCTTCTTTGCATCTACTTGACTCATGAAGGGACCATGCTGAAGGTGAGGATACCATGAGGGTCGGGACAGGGGATGCCATTTCAGCTAGAGCAGTGGGAGTTTCAAGTTTTATTTTTCTTTTAAATATTAGTTATTTACATTTGAACAATGTGTTGTTTATTTTTGGTTTTCGCAGTAGTTTGATTTCTGTTTCTAAAAATTTGGATGATGGTTTTTATATTTCATTTAATAATAATTTAATTATTATTCCTAGAAATGGATTAACTATATGTACAAAAAAACTCAGAAAATAAATTATATGTGTCAAGGTTGTTAACACACAGTTCACTGTTTAACACTAAAATATTTTAGGTTGAAAAATATAAAACAAATCTGCAAAAAATTTCTCATGATGACACATATCTGTGGCATCTTAAACTTGGTCATATTAGCCTTGACCGGATAGATAGGTTGATAAAGAACAGAGCTTTAAACTAGTTAAAACTTGATACTTTAGAAGCCTGTGAACCTTGTCTAGAATGAAAAATGACCAAGAGACCTTTTACAGGACAAAGGTATAAGAACTAGTGAACCTCTTGAGTTAGTACATTCGGACGTGTGTGGACTGATGAATGTAAGAGCCCGAGGTGGTTATAAATACTTCGTCACATTTATTGACGATTATTCAAGATATTGGGACGTTTACCTAATATAGCACATGTCATGTACCTTTGAAAAGTTCAAAAATTATCGTGCTGACGTTGAAAACCAATTAGGTAAGACGATCAAAACTCTATGATCAAATAGTGGCTTGATAGTGATTTTGATGAATCTTGATTGAGCATGGGATAGTATCCCAGCTCGCAACACCTGGAACACCACAGTAGAATGGTGTTGTAAAAATGAGAAATCAGACCTTACTAGACATAATAAGATCTATGTTTAGTTACAGTTAACTACCTTGTTCACTTTTGGGATATGCATTACAAATAGAAATGTATATCCTTAATGTATTTCCATCTAAGTGTGTTCCTAAGACTCCCTTAGAGTTGTGGAATGGTCGTAAAGCTAGTTTACGACATTTCCGCTTATGGGGGTGTCTAGTACATGTGCTGAAAAATAAGACTACAAAGTTGAAGCCAATTTCTCAGGTTTGCCTATTTGTAGGCTATCCTAAGGAGACTAGGTGTTGGTTCTTCTATAGTCCGTAAGATAATAAAGTGTTTGTATAGACAAACACTATATTTCTTGAGGACTTTTTTAGGGAGTTCAAACCTCGAAGTAAAGTGTTACTCGAGGAGTTACTAGTTGGTTTGATCGGCACGCCATCGTCAACAAAAGTTGGCAGAAGCATGGCACCTTAGAAATCTGATCGTAAGATGCAAGTATATCTGAATGATCTACCACATAGACGCACTAGGATGGTTGCACGACCTTTTTGCTATATTTCAAGCATCCTATATTGACAAGATCCTTATATGATTTAGGATGCATAATTCCAAGAAAGGCAATTTGAATTTCCAACATGGAATTCATTTGTCAAAGGAATAGTCTCCTAAGACATCTCAAGGAGTTGACAAAATGAGACATACCCTTAATGCTTTGGAGTTTGTAGTCTCATGTATGTTATGTTATGCAAGAGTCCAGTCATATATTTTATAATGAGAGTCGTCAGTAAGTTTCAGTCTAACCCAGGATTAGATCATTTGGTGGCTGTAAAACATGTTCTCAAGTATCTAAAGAAGATGAGAAATTATATGGTTATATATTCTGGTGAGAATATGATCCTCAAGGGATATAAGGACTTTAATTTTTAGACGGATGTCGATTCTAGAAAATCAACATCTGGATCAGTGTTTATCCTATGTAGTGGAGCCATTGTATGGAGGAGTATAAAGCAATCTTGTATTGCTGACTCCATCATATAGGTTGAGTATGTAGCAGCTTCAGAAATAGATAAGGAAGTAGTGTGGCTGCAAAAAATCTTGGGAGATCTAAACGTTGTTCCATATATGGATAAACCACTCACATTATATTACGATAATAGTAGTATAGTGACGAACTCCAAAGAACTAAGAAGCCACAAAAGGGAAAGCATATAGAGAGCAAATATCATCTTATTATGGAGATAGTGAGGGAGATAGTACACAGAAGAGATCTTTCTGTCACGAAGATTTCACCCGCATAGAACCTGGCTGATTCGTTTATAAAGACCTTTTCGGCTAAAGTGTTTGAAGGTCACCTAGAGCGTCTAGGATTATGTGACATGTCTCATTTACTCTATTACAAGTGGGAGATTGTTGGGATATATGCTTTAGAGCTTCATATAATATGTAAACAAAATTATTTATTATAAAATAAAAGATGCATTATTCATTTATTAATTGTTTTTATTTAAATAACATATTATAAATTATCCAATTATGCATTCAGAGTTAGTGTATGAATTTCATACACAAGAGGATTTAATTCTAAAGTTAGTAATCTAAATGTATGGCGACCTTGATCCGGGATCATCCATGTGGTGACACTAGAATGGAGGCACCTTATGTAATGTGATCATATAGGACTGGATCCAAATAGAAATGAATTTCTTATAATAATCATTAAATAAATAAATTCATTTCAATCTAAGTGATGATCATATATATATATATTGATTTGAATCCTGAGTGTATTATGAACTCCTGCATGACAGGCCATGTCCTTTGATTTACAAAGGGAGGTTGGTGTAGAAATCCCGACCAATAGCTACGTACTTTGGGGACAAGGTTTGGTGTCTAGCTGGGGTCGGTTTATATAGATATGAAATTTACTCCTTCTTGCGAGAAGTAGAGGAGTATTTTCCTTAACGGTTAGTTTGGTACTTGAACGATTAGAGCACTCAAGTCTTTATATTACAAATAGGAAGATTAATATTAATAATGGTTATGAATGAATCGTTTATTAGAGAATCAATGGTACTTACGGTAAAAATAATTAGACGGGTATATTGCACAATTTGACCCGGTCCTATTTATGAGATACATGTGAAGATTTAATTCATATCGATAGACACTGACATAGTTCGGCTTATACAATATATCTACGGCAACGAGAGTGCATCTTTTGGGTTTTTAGTGGAATAATCTAAAGTTAATAATTTAGAATATTTAATTAAAGAGTTCAATTAGTATTTCCGGTATATTGGAGCTCAGAATTGTAAGTCTATTTGGTTCTGATGCTAACTCGATATATTGTTACAAATTAAATATAATTGGATAGTCCAATTATAAACTCACATATGTTATTGTTATTAATGTGATTAATAATTTATTTTGCACAAATGAGATTTAATGGTAAATTTAATTTAAGGTTTTCATTAAATAAATGATAATGAGATAATCATTTAATTTATTAAAAAGTTTGTAATTATTAAATTATATTTATAATTTCATAAATAATTTTTGGAAATATATGAGTTTAAATATTTGATTTTTAATTAGAAACATATTAATGTCTTTATTATGACATTAAACAAAATTTAGGATATTACAAAAATATAAAGGGTGGTAATAAATTAAGAGGGGAAACAAAGGGTTTGGTTTGTTTAATTTTGACAACCTAAACCCTAAGTATAAAAAGGAAATATCATTTTTTTTTTGACAACTCTCACTTTGAAAAAAATCCTAGTCACCTTTGTTCTTATTTTCTCTCAAGAGTTGAAAAAAAAACAAAATCAAAAGAAAAAAATTAGTGTGTGATAATCTTATTCTCTAAAGTGTTTAGAGATTTGTTCAGTGAGTCAAGCCCACTCTTATTTTTTTTGTTAAAGAGTCATATCAAGGAAGATCAATTGGTGTTGATGAAAAAAACTTTTTCCCAAGGAACTATTTTGTGGACGTTTTGGGATTTTTCTAAAGTCATTATCTTGTCCAAAATAGTGGCAGAAAAATCAGCGAACCACTAGCACAAATAGTGAGTTGTGTGCGTGTAAAGGGTATTTAATAGTCCAAGTTTTGGGCTGCTGTTCAAAGCTTGATAAATCATCAAAATCATAAGCAAAACAAGTCCAAAGAAGTTAGATAGTTTCGGCTAAGAGGGGCAAAGGCAGAAACAAATTTGAAGGTCGATCCCAATGCCTAACACGCTTTCGCTACGTGGGAAATCATTTCCTACAGGTATTGTCCTCCACGATCTGATCGTAGAGTTTTGATTGTCTCACCTAATTGGTTCTCAACACTCTTTAAACCTTTCAAACGTATTTGACTTGTGCTACATTAGGCAAACGTACCATATCTTGAATAAACGTCAATGAATGTGACGTAGTACTCATAATCCCCACGGCCTTTTATATTCTTTTGACCACAAACGTCTGAACGTACTAACTCAAGTGGTTCACTGGCTCTTATATGTTTTCCAGTAAAAGAACTATTGATAATATTTCCTTCATGACAAGATTCATAAACTGGCTAAGTACCAAGCTTTAACTGGTCTAAAGCTCTATTTTTTATCAACCATTCTATCCGGTCAATTCTAATATGACCAAGTCTAAGTTCCAAATATATTTATCATCATGAGAAATCTTTACAGTTTTGTTTTAGGTTTTTCAACCTTAAACATTTTAGTGTTGAACATTGAACTATGTGTTAACGCTCTTAAAACATATAAGTTTTTTTTTTCTAAGTTTCATGTGCACATAGTTAATCCATTTCTAGTAATAATAACTAAATTATTATTAAACAAAATTGAAAAACCATCATCCAAAAATTTGGAAACAGAAATCAGCATCCTACGAAATCTAGGAATAAACAACATATTTTTCCAATTTAAATAACTATTATTTAAAATATTCTGACTGGAGAATCCCACTACTCTAGCTGAAACGTTGTCCCAAGTCCCAACCCTCATGATATAGTCACCTTCCACAAGGTCCCTCCATGAGTCAAGTAGCTACAAAGAAGAACTAGCATGGTTAGTGGCTCCAGAATCAACAATCTATGCAGATTTATCATCCTCTACTAATAAAGAATCAATTCCATGTAAATAATATTTACTTGTGGTCTTTTTCTCTTTCAGCTCGGCAAGGTATTTCAGACAATTCATTTTCTAATGACCATCATTGTCTCAATGGAAATATTTTCCTTTGGGTTTAGTGTCCTCAAAGCTTCTCTAGTTCTTCTTCATAGGCATTTCCTTAAACTTCCAAGTGTTTTTCTTCTTATTCTTTGTATATTTGGAAGATTCGGTAACATTTGCCTCTCCACTAGGCTTATGAGAATCCATCAGCATTGACTCATAATGTGTAATCTCATTAAGCAGCCGAGTTAGAGAAAAAGTCAACTTGTTCGTAATACAGTTGCTGTTAAACTGTAAAAAACTATTCATAAGAGTTTCCATAATCATGGTCACTTGGCTTCTCTTGTAAATGTGAGCTCAATGCGTTTCGACCGCGTTGAGATAGGTCATCATCTTGGAGATGTGCTCTCGAACAGATGCCCATTTCTTCATCTTTACGATCATCACTGAGACTATAGCCTCATGATGCTGCTATGAATAATCCCAAACTTTCCCTCCAATGACTCTTTCATCAAAGATGTTGTAGCCATTGGCTCATGCTTTGCCGTAAGAACCTCAGAAATTCCTACTAGTAAGTAGCAGTGGGATTTCTCATTGGCCGCGACCCATTTTTGGTAGACATCGCTAATAGCTTGGCCAGAATTTCTAGCCATCTCTGGAGGACATTGCTCTGTCAAGACAAATTTAAGGTCTTTACAGACCGAGATGGTGTTCATGTTACTTTTCCATTTCACATAATTTTCTCTCGCTAATTTATCATTAGAGAAAAATGATAAGATAGGAGAAACCATGGCTGAAAATAAAACAAACATGTATTTTAACATTCATTCATCGCATATTAAAATAATCAAAAAATTATTTTGGCTTAAAATTAAATATGATGCATGTACCATGTATAATGAATCAGAAACCTAAAAATAATTATTATGCCATGGGAATCTATCATTCCATAAATAAGTGTCGCGTTGCGACGCCAAGTGTGAGCTTTGTGACGCTCAAACGAGCAGAGCTGAAATAGAGGCCATCTCCTTGTTACTTGTCGCGACGCTATCTTGTTGGCATCGTGATGCTTTCCTGTTTATAGGCCCAAACATCAACTCTTCAATGTCTAGTTTGCCTAAATGCACTTCCAACACTCCCACACTACAACCTTTACAGAAACTACTCTTTAAACTTCAACATTCATACATTCTACACCAATATACCAACCATTTAATCTCATAAATCTTAATTTAACTTAATGTCTAGTATTTTATAAACTTGGCCATCTCTTAATCCAATCAATTTCCTAGTTCCTTATCCACATTAATGCAATCACTAACATGCCAACAACACTAGCATAACATTATTTTATCAAAACTCCACAACTCAAATTTTGGGTCAAGATTCTTTACCTTGAATTATACTTCATCTTTTCCATTAGAGTCTATAAGTCCTTCTTTCTTCTTTCTAAACTTGGTGTGTGTTGGATTCTCCCCATTCTTTTTCAAAATTTCTTGTGAAGTTGCAAAATCTCTCTTTCTCTCATTTCTTTCTTCTCCTCACGTTTCTTCTTCTTCTTCTCTCTTGGTGATAAATGAATAGTGTCCCCTATTTATATTAGGGGCTGATGTGGCGAATTTATGTATTGATGTTTTGAAAAAAAATCAAAAATTTTGAAAACCTTTGAGAATTATCTAGATTAGTCCTCATGTACTATTCATCCGAATTTTTTAGCTGCGTTTCTGACCTAATTCTCGTTTGAATTTGTAAAAATGTCCAACGTAGAAGATGTAGATCTTGGTCATAGCATTACGAAAATATAAAATTCATAAAAATCGATGATCACATGAAAAAGGTATGCCCCAAATACTAAGGGCTGTTTAGAGAAGTACATAAGATGAATTCATATATGTACAATAAAGGATTTACCAAATGTCCACCAAGTAATTTCACATGCACATATATGCTTGAACATGATTTATATCATGTTTAACACCATCTATAACATAGTAGCCATCGGGATTGCTGGGTGTTACATTGTCTCCCCCCTTAAATATGATTTGTTCTCGAATCCCTTTTTGGATTTAACTCTCAGGCCTGTCTTGAGTTAATGAAATCTGTTTCTCAGCAACTCTCATCCTCCTTAACTTACTTTATGCTCTTCTGCTCAAGGACACAATACTATGACTTCTGGGAATCTCTTTTCCTGGTACACCTTATTCAATTCTTGTAACTGAAAGATTTAACTTTGGGAGTCCCTGAAACTAAGTCTCTTTACTCTTCATCCTAAAATTAGTTCGGTTAGTTCCATATATAACCAAATTTACCATGAAGTCTTTGTTCTATCTAAGGAAATGTAATTCACACCATTTTCTTTTCCAATCCTTGCAAACCCTCACAATAACATATTATTTGCTGAATTAGGTTTATCTTTTACTAAAACTATTTATTCCTTAACTTATAGCTCCCATAACACTTACCATCTAGACACTGTCTTATTATAACTTATATATGATTCATGCTAGTTGATGTCATCCCATATTTCGTTCATTTCATTATTCTTCTTTCATCTCTTCTAATACCAATCAAGTCTAATGACCTTAGTTTCCTCGTGTTTAATATACACTTCAAAGTTCTTCACCTTCTCCTTATGATATAGACCCTTTAATGATCTTTCCAAGGTTATTTTTGTTCGGTAGTATGCTGCAACTCTTCATTACTTTTTAAATTTACTGTACAAACTTTGGTATTAGTCATGAACCTTGATTATATAAAAACTACTATAGTACTAACTCCCTCAAAAAACTGTATTGCTTAAAATGCGTTACTTAATAATGCTCATAAGTAGTGTTTTACTACACATAACTTCCTCACATATCTTGCCATGTCTTCTGATTTCTAGTAATTTCGGGTCTCCATACATACTAGTATTTCCTATAGTTAGGAATTTTCATATCCTTTAAGTGTACAAAAGAATAATCGTACTAAATATCCCCTAGCTCCATATGCTCAATTTGATCATAGCATTCTCCCTCTTAATTTATCTATTTAACTCTCTCTTTAACTTTGCTAAGTTTCTACCACCATAAGTTCCGACCTTCATGTTCTTGAATCTCTATCTATCTATGGGCTTAGGACCTCATAGTTCATGATCAAGCTCTTATATGCTCTAAGGTTATTATCATGATTATCTGATATCTCATAGATCCAGGATTTTAATTTTTGACATATCTTTGACAGTCTTCTTCTAGTTGTCTAAAACTTAATAGGATAAATCGTTGTTGTGTCAACTATGTGTATACTATTATAAAATAGATAATCAAATCTGGAAGGTAAACTATATATCTTTACTGTTGTCATCGACGATGATGATTCGATTTCTGGTCAATATCCATGCTCGATTTCCTTGTACATTGCGCAGGTACTTATGGGTTATACTCGTTACCTTCCTTCCGCTTCATATCCAATAGAATTCTAGTCTTATTCCATCACTGAGCAAGCTTGTTGTTATGCACTTCTACCATTGCTTATCTAGTATTCTTTCCTATTGTCATCTTATCTCAATAGTTCCACTTCCAAACTATTTACTTAAAGTTCTTCTCATCTTCTTTCATGTTATATTCTCACTCAAGATCCGAGACTGGCATTTGCTTGTTGGCCAAAGTCAAGGCCTTTGTCCGTCAAGGATGTGTTTGAATCACGAGAGCTTTGTTCCATGTCAGTGTCTTGTCCAAGTTGTGGTTTGTTGGCCATAGTCAAGACCATTTCTTGTCCATCGACATTGATTACAAAGCTTTCCATGGTCAATGGGTCGCGCTTGACTGGGATCACTAAGTTTGTTGTGCCAAAGCCAAGGCTTAGTTGATTCAGAGGAAAAAGGTTAGGTAATAAATTGGATGTATTGGCATATATAAGATATATGTTTCGGACTTGGATGTCCCCCTACCGGATCTAGGAATTGGATTGGATCCAATCGATCTTAGAGATCTACATAGTTAATTATCATACAATTTATTGGCCAAAGTCAAGATTGTGTGATATTTAACGGGATCCTAGCCCACTAGGAAACGCGGTTTCCCGAGTACTCGACAGAGGGTTAGAGGCTCGCCGAAAAATAGTGCGAGGCAAGAATTGAATTTGCAATACTCGTTTAATTACTTGCCATACATGCTTAAATCAAATATCATTCGTCGTTATAAATTAAATGTTAGTTGGACTAATATTTAAATGTTGTTTTAATAAATAGTTGGATTATATTCAAACTTTTCATTTATAGTTGATTTTATAATTGGATTATAGTAATCAATATAATTGATTTTAATCTATTAAATTATAGTTGATTATATAGTTGGACTATAGTAATCATTATATTAAATAGTACCAAAATCGTTGATTAAATAGTTGGATTATTAGAATCAAGATATAAATTGAAAGATTAACGTTTAATACATAATCCTAGGGAAAATATGTTTAAATGGTTTAATTTTTAAATTGGGAATAATTTCAGGATGGTCCTGGAAAAAATAATAAGTTATTTTATTTGATAAAATAATATATTAGGCCTAAGCCCGGAGTTAAGCAAATAGTCGAGCATAATCTTTGTAAGATTTATGTGATGATAACTTAAGTGCTTAATCCATTATACTTACCGCAGTATACTCCTTAATTTCTGAATCAGAACTAAGGATTAGATCCTTAAAGTATGATAAAGGAATTGAAGGATCTTCAAAGATCTATTTTAGATTTTAGAAGTACTAATATTGCAATAGTAAACTCTTAGAGAGTTAATGACTATTCTCAAGGCGATAAAGTCAAAGTTTGCAATTAGGCAAGTAGCGCAAGTCGCATCTTACTTCGATATTCTAGAAGGCCAAGGCTTGGCCAAAGGCTTCTGGAGTGTTGAAAAAGGGTAAAGGCAAAATCATTATAATCTTTTAGAAGATAAAGGACCTATCCCCAAATGTCTGCCTAAATTGTGGCAAACGGGATCGCGGAGCGTGACTGCCGTTTGAACAAAGCAGACATGAAGGAATTGAAGACGGTGCAAGGCTCCGACTTCAAATATGTTTGTCAAGATTGTGTTCACTACTAGTATTGAAATTAGATTTTAAATACTTTGTGTGGTACATAAATATATACTGATGTTCAGAATCTGCTATGAGCAGGATTAGGAAACTGCTATAATATAACTAGTTTGACTAGATACATTATCTCTATATCAGTGTTTAACCCGCTGCGGGTGAACCTTTATATTTTATAACACTAAAGTGTTTTATTATATAAAGATGATATTGAGATAAACACATTAGATGTGAATAACAGCATTTATATTTTGAATATAAATGAATCTCAAACATATATAATGACAAACAAATAGCTCAAACTGATTTGATCAGATGAAACATATTGTGGCGTTGTAGTTTGGGACACAATCAAACAAGACTCATATATCCACACTTTTGAAGAGTGGTACTCGGACAGATTTGATTCCAATCAAATAAAGTCTACAAATCTAGTTTAGTGGGCAATGTGCCTAAAAAACTATTTACTTGGTAAAAGTGTAAATGCCACCAATCTGTTAGCCCTAGTCATAGTGAAGCAAGTGGGCCCATGTCTAGCTAGGCTAGAGGTGGATATGAATATTTCGTGACCTTTACAGATGTGGCATCGCGTTATGGTTATGTGTTTCTTTTGAAGAACACAAATCAGAAACTTTTAACTTTCGACACGAAGTAGACAAACAGATCGGCTATAGTATTATACCGTCACGGTAAGACCGTAATGGAAAATACTTAAGCAATAAGTTTCTAATATACTTGAAAGAGTATAGTATTCTTTCAAATGAGGACTCCTCTCGGAACACGTCAAGGTGACGGTGTGTCCGAACCGAGAAAACCGAAACCGAATTTTGTTGGACATGATAAGGTTAATCATGAGTCGCTCTGAGCTACCATTTCCTTCAACGGATACACTTCAACAGTGTAGAACTTATTTTGAATAAGGTTCCCTAAAAATCTGTTTGACAGATTTCGTGCCAATTGTAGGTTATCCTAGGGATATCATAAGTATTGTACTTATACATCTCACATGAGAACAATTAGATTGTTGCTCACCATGTGGTTTTCCTAAGAGGAATACCGATATGCAGTGGTAAGTGGGATGATAGTATAACTCGATGAAAAATCAGAGTGATACTGTTTCAGGCACCGAATCCTTAATGGAACATAAATAGTTCATCAAGTATGAAACTATACCAGTAATCTTCGTATACACAAGAACCGCGTATGTCGGAGAGAGTCAGAAAACAACCTGGGGTATGGGTTTCTGATCTCACCTCATAAAGATGTCTATCTTTTGAGGTATACCAACTGAATACGAATAAGGAAGTGATACAAGGTATCGACTCCCTATTATGACAAAGTGTCATGAGTCCGAAATGGATTCCATGTATATCAACTATGTTTGGATACTAGTTGATGTACCGCAAGGCATTGTGCCTATTGGTACTTTATAAGTCTTCAAGGAAGACGTACATGGATGGAAACATACCAACGTACTAAGCTAGGCTTATAGCATAATGGTATCGTTATCAACATTGTGTTGATTACGATTCAACTTTTAACTGTTGCCACGGTAATTCCATTTGGATAATGCTTGCTAAAGCTGCATGTTTCATGTATGAAATATGACAGCATTACGGGAAAATCGCTTTCCTGAAAGGAAACCTTTAGGAGGATGTTTACAACATCCTGACGGATTTGTCGTACCAAAACTAGCAAACAAGGTTTGCAGGTTATTCGATCCATGTTTGGATTGAAGCAATCATAGGTTCTTGGACTTGTCGTTTTGATGTAATCATAATGGTTTATGATTTAATTCAAAACGAAATGATTCTTGTGTATAATAAGAGGGTTAATGGGAGCGCACTGACAATATTGTCCTTTTATATAATGATAATATGTCATTTCTTGGAAATGATATTCCCATAATAAAAATCGGCGAAAGCTTGGCTTTCGAGAAAACTCTCCGAGAACTCGTGCATTGAAAAATGTATGCGACCTGGTGTCTCATACGCTTTGAGCATATGGATTCACAATCAGGCCAATCCAAGTGATAGTCAAAGATTGATGTTAAGAACATCCGTTAGTATCTTAGAGAACTAAGGATGCTGTCTTAATCTGTGGAGAAGGAGACTTGAAGTGACTGAGATCACTGTAGCAAGTTTCCTAACCGATAAAACGACTATAAGTCGCAAACGGTACTACAAAGTTTGAATAACGGTACAGTGAGCTGGAAATCTTCCAAGCAAGATACTGTTACCGAATAAACAACAAATGCGGGTTATTGCTTCAGCTGAAGCGGCAATAGAAGCCATTTGGATCGATAATAAATCTAATTAGATTAGATATAATTCTGGTAGCGACTGAGCTAGGCTTGAGCAGGCTAAAGAATTAATGGTCTCATCAACGATCCAGATATATACATCGACTATTCATCTGATTCGTTTGGATCATACATCGTGGCGATGTGATGATCGAATAAATCACATCAGATGATAATCATGCAAATCCACTAACAAAAGATTTTCTTAGCAATTTGAGCCAACCGTACATAGTTCGGGTTTCAAACACTCGAGTGACTGGCTATAGGCCAAATGGGAGATTGTTGGACAATTATGACCCATAGCGTCACTATTTGTACAGATCACGATGTTGTTGTACAAATTAACTATGTGACAAAGGAGATTGCACTCTTATCATTTGTGATTAGATCACCTAGATATATAAATGATAGGAGGTCCCTGTGATTTGTTCCTGGATTGAGAATGATATGAGACAGTATCAATCCACGAAGGTTAAATCATTAAATATCCCTAGTCAGAGCATTATCGAGATTGGACATCGATGAATACGTAAAAGACTAGTATTACACTTGTGCGCGTTGTGAGGGAACAACGACATAGTTTTCATATATTTGGGTATAGGATACTCATGCAGGTGTAATAGGAGGTTGTGTTTTTCTGATGGTACGGGAAACAGCTTCGCTCTGGATAAGACCCCCTCAGAATTCCATTGGTAGTATGACTATGTGTCTATGGAAATCCGAAATCAGGGTAGGTGTATTTGGTCTTAACCTGAGACTTGCACCGCTAATGCATACGACAATCAATATACTTTGGTTGAGGTCATCCAGGGCTTTAACCGGTTTCTGTGTACGCCAATTCTGGATATATCGAGAATCGTAGTGTGTTGGGTGTGATGTCAAGACGGAAGTGTCACTCTAGTCATATGGAGTTGATGATCGCGCATGGATACAAAACTGGTTCTCTAAATAAGGTTGCAACCGTCGGGATAATATGACTTGGTCATGATTGTTCGATATTAAAGAGACTAGTTGCTTGTAATCCGATATATGCTTCGTACGGGGCAGACACTGTACTAGCCCCAGGCCTCGCATGTGATCATCAGATACTGGACAGAAATACGCAATACTACGTATACTACGCCTGATACAGATCTTTTATTCCTGTAAGGATATTTTCGGAGAATCGGGAGGCATAGAGCTTTGCTAGAAGTCAACATTGTCTTGTAATTCGGTATAAACGTAGTACGAGGTACTTACGTATTCAGATAGTCCGACGACCGAATTTACTGCCAACATATCCGGGGATCTCATGGGTCGCTTCCCAAAGATTCACCATTTACGTATGACTCCCACTTTTAATTAATCTGGGATTAATTAGATGAGAGAGAAAATTAATATGGGATTAATTGCGGAGATATTTTATCTGGGATAAAATATCATTTATGGAGAGAGAACGATTAATTTGGAATTAATCGAGTAATTAATATATTTGATATATTAAACGAAATTGGATTTCGACGCGGAATTAAAATTAGATTTTAATTAGGGCGAACGAATTAATTTGTTAGCAACGTGAATAGTGATTTTGCTAGGGTAATCATTTAATTACGACGCAACGAAAAATTCGTTAATTTATAATTAGCGAACCTGAGCCCGAGATTATTTGCGAGCGCATTCGCATTTCAAATTCGAGTGCGGCAAATCAAATCAAGCGTCAAATCTCTAGTTGCAACTAGTGTCACATCATTCGTCAATCAAGTGATGGATGTCTTTCACTTTGAGTGATTGACGCCAGTCACTATTCACTGAGTGATGGATTGATGGCAAGTTGATGTGTGTGGTTGGCATTTAATGTTTTGTTTTGGAGGGAAAAAATTTGGTAATGGTTTTGGAAATATATTACCATTTTTGTTTTGCTAAACAAATACAACACATAAATCTCTCTCTCTCCTCCATTCTCTCTTCATCACTCACGCCCAAAGGGCTGTGAAAATTGTTCTGGTTTTGCTGGGCAGTGACCGAGCAAAGGGAAGCACAAGTGCTTGATTTTGTGGCAAAATCAAGAGAGCTAGCACTCCGAGAGACATTCGAAGGTGATAGGGAAGTTCACCCATGAGCCGGGAACCATTCGACGAAGCTTGGAGCTTGACGAAGGAGACCAAAAGGCCGAATCAGTGAGCTTGAGCTGCTGTTTTGGCGTGACCAGTGCAGTGGGCAGTGAAGAATTTTTGTTGCCTAATCGTCGCTCAACCGTTCGATGTAAGTATTCCGCGACTTTCTCGATTGTTATTCGCACTTGTTTCATGTTTGTTATTCGATCCTATGGACCTAGAAACTCCAACACTTTTCACTACATAATCAATACAACTCATACTAACACATCACATTTAATTATAAAACATCCACAATAATCATCAAAGTAACAAAGTATCACCCCCACACACATAATGAATTTTCACAAAAGTGGCTTAAAGACAACTTGAATTTCTCATCTCAATTCTCCAACAACACACGCATAATATATGGTTAAGCATGTATCATCATTCTTTATCTTCAAAAGAACAAAAAAAAATTCCTAAGACAGCCCATTAATATTCGGGTATATACATATATATTCACCTTTGAAGTTTCCAACACTAATCAAATTCATCTCACACCAAAACATCATTCCAACCATGCAACCTCATCAACTGTCATCATAGAAAAAATCACCCCTAAGCATTTACAAAAAGAAGCTCAACTAATGCTCAATGCTATCATGAAATGTTTAAATATGTATGCTAGGAATACTTTTGAAGCTAAAATGAAAAAAAAAAAAATTCTATGGCTCTCATAGTTCGAATTTAGGGGAAGAAGATTCATGCCATAAACACAAGATTAGAGGAAAGAAGAATAAAAAGAAGATTAATTTCATGGAATGTGACTTGGAAATCATCCCCATTTACTCCAAAATGGTGTATAGATGAAGAAATAAAATTGAGAGCTTTCATGTTGCTTCTTTCAAGTTTTATACTTCATCCTTCGAAGGGATGAAGGAATAGTAAGAGTATTTATACTTGGGGTTGATTTTTGTTGAGAAAGAAATGGTTAAAATGATGCCAAGTGGCAAAATCATGAGGCAGCCACAAAATTTTAATATAGCAGCCAGGGAAATGTTACTTTTTGACTTGGTTTTTATATGAATTTGGAAAAATATCCAACAAGGAAATTGTAGGTTTCGGTCTTAGATTTTGGACGATATAAAATTCATAAAAATCAGAGATCATATGAAAATGTTAGGGAGGAAATACGAAAGAGCTACCTTTTCAGTCAGATGAATAATAAAGGTGCTAAAACTGAAAATTTAACCGGGACCTCCGGACGAGAATCTTAAGGTGTGAAACTTATTTTAATATTATTTTATAAATTCTAGCATGTGATACATGATGATTAACTATACCGAATATGACCGGACTGACCAAGGCGTTACATTTCACGGCTTAGATGGAATCAAATGAAACCCTTCTAAGCAATTCTTGGGGAGTCCGTTACTTTTAATAGTATGCCCTAAATTTTGCCTAGACTGTCCTTTTGGATTTTCATCCAAGCGGGATCCTCTAACTTTTGTCTGGGCCACATTTTCAGGTTTTCAACCCAGCGAGCTAACTCTTTTTTTTAGGTGTGGCTTTAGGAGAAACTGAACCTCATCACTCTTCCACATGTCTCCGTATTTACCTCTTACGGTCTTCAGCACCATCTTGCTCATGTCTTGGCAAAAAAAAAAGTCTTTCTTATTATACATGGAGAGAATGGTTACAGCAGCTTGTTGGACAGTTATGACCCATAGCATCACTATTTGTACAGATCATGGTGTTGTTGTACAAATTAACTATGTGACAAAAGAAATTGCTCTTCTATCATTTGTAATTAGATTACCAAGATGTATAAATGATAGAAGGTCCATATGATTAGTTCCGGATTGAGATGATATGAGACAGTATCAATCCATAAAGGTTTAATCATTAAATATCCCTAGTCATAGTATTATCGAGATTGGACATCGATAATGCGGAATAGACTTGTATTACACTTGTGCGCATTGTGGGAGCATAACGGTATAGTTTTCATATATTTGGGTATAGGATACTAATGCAAGTGTAATAGGAGGTTGTGTTTTACTGATGGTACAGAAAACAGTTTCTCTCTGGATAGACCCCTCGGAATTCCATTGGTAGTATGACTATGTGTCTATGGAAGTCCGAATCAGGGTAGGTGTATTTGGCCTTAACCTGAGACTTGCACCGCTAATACTTGCAACAATCAATATACTTTGGTTTTGGTCGTCCATGGCTTTAACAGGTATATTGAGAATTGTAGTGTATTATCTGTGATGTCGAGATGGAAGTATCACTCCAGTCATAGTGGAGATAATGATCACGTAGGATACGGAACTGGTTCTCTTATATGCTGCAGCTATCGGGATATTATGACTAGGTCATGTCTATCCGATTATAGAGACTAGTTACCAGAGATCTGATATGTGCTTCGTATGGGGCAGACACATTTCCAGCCCCAGGCCTTGCACGTGACATTTGATGCTGGATCGAAATACGCAATACTATGTATACTACGCCTGATATAGATCACATATTCCAGTAAGAATATTTCTGGAGAATTAGGTAGGCACGGTGCTTTGATAGAAGCCAACCATGTCTTGTAAATCGGTAAAAACGTAGTACCAGGTACGTACGTGTTCGGATAGTCCGACGACAGGATTTACTGCCAACATATCCGGGGATCTCATGGGTCGCTTCCCGAAGATTCACCGATGACGTATGACTCGTACTTTATTAATCTGGGATTAATTAGTAGAGAGAAAAAATTAATCTGTGATTAATTACGGAGATATTTTATCTGGGATAAAATATTAACTAGAGAGAGAGAACGATTAATTTGGAATTAATTGATAAAATAATATATTCGATATATTATACAAAATTGGATTTTGACGCGGAATTAAAATTAGATTTTAATTTTGGGCGAACGAGTTAATTTAGAATTAATTTGTTAGCGACGTGAATAGTAAATTTACTAGGCACAATTATTTATTAAATTATATTTAATTCGTCGCAACGGAAAATTCGTTAATTTGGAATTAGCAAACCCGAGCCCGAGAGTGTTTGCGGGCGCACTCGCATTGCAAATTTAAGTGCGGCCCGTAAGTCACATCAAGCGTCAAATCACTAGTCAATCTATTGATGTGATGTCTAGTCACTTTGAGTGATTTGACAACTTGTCATGAGTGATTATGGTGGTAGTTGGAAGGCATTAATTGTTTTTTGCCTTTGACTTTTTGAAAATAAAAAAATGGTATATGTTTAATTGATTTTGGAAATCAATTAACTAATACACAACATATTTTTCTCTCTTCTCTCTTCTCTCTTCTCTCACTCACGCCCAAGGGGCTATTTTCTTCTTCTCCTTTACTGCAAATGCCGTGAGTTTGCAAGAAGAAACATGGTGATTTTTACAAAGTGCTAGCACACTTCCGAAGTCTTGCGAAGGTGATAGGGAAACCGACTTGTGAGCTTGGAATCACCATTCGATAGCTTGGAGCTTGGACTAAAAATTGAGCAGAAAAATCAGCCCAAAGCCGAGACTTCAAGGAAGGAATAGCTTGAAGATTTTGATGTTCCTCGCGTCGTAAAAACCGATCGTTGTAAGTATGATTCCGCCATGCTTTTATGAGTATTCACATATGTGTTTCATTGCTTGAATTGATCCTTGGGACTTAATAGAAACCCCACACAGCTGTCGAACACTGAAATCTTATGGATGTACCCTTAGTGGCGCTTTCGTCATGCCACTTTGGACATCTTCGGACATTGCGTACCTATCCCAGGTCTCCATAATAGTTCATTGTGTTTGCCAGCCAGGCTCTATAGATAGCACTGGTGCCCCCACCTGCTGCACTTAAATGTGTATCTTCCAAGGCGGTTATATGTCTCGTTCATTCTTCGGTCGTTTCCGTAGCAAGTCGACTGAACGGTGCTTTTGGACTGTCCCTCCCCTGAGACTTCTATTGCATCCGATGACTCTGTAACTAACCCTCCCCAAAAACTAAAAGGCAAAGAATATGATTCATGCATGCTTGTCCTAAATTTTCTCATTTGGCACTTTGCATTTTATGAACATTTTGAACTTATTTCAAGAAAATATTAGCATTTTCTCTTGGTATATGCATGAATACATTAATTATTTTATTACAAAGGCACATCTATTGCTAATTGGCCATCCTGAGTTTTTCAGCTAATTATTTTTTTACTCTTTTATCCCTAACCTTTGCCTAAACCATGAATGGTCTAGCGGGATGTGCTCTAATTTTTGCTTCGGCCATCCTTTGCAGATTTATGAATTTATTTCGTTCCAAATTAGATAACCACGCTACTCCATTTCTCAATACTTTCTTGACCAAATACAACCCTTCCAAATTAGGCCTAAAATTCCCTCTACGGTATATTGCCAACGACCTTGATTGTTAGTACCATATCATCTTCCTTGATCTTATTGGGTCAGATCTTTTTATTAAAAGCCCTTGATATTATTTTTCTGATAAAGTTGGTTTTGTTGGTTGACTATATAGGCTGATTGCGCATTATTAGTGAAGCGTTGTCATGACTGTTAGGCTCATGGAAATTTAAACCATTTATCACCAACATAGCTGTATGGATTATTGAAACCTTGACCCTTCTTAGCTTGAGGCATCGATCTGATTGGAGAAATCAAGCAAATGGATAAGTAGTTGATGTAGATTACTTCTCTAACTAGGTGGAAGCCGAATCCTTTTGCGCCAAGAAAATGGCTAAGTTCATCGCCAGAAGTGTAGGATGTTGTGTCATGTAGTGATAGATAATGGACTCCAGTTTCAATGAGAAACCAAAGCTATGCTCCAGAAGCATGGGATCGGGCTCCACAAGTCGTCGTCCTATAGATCGTAAGCTAACCGGGCAGTAGTGCCCCAACCTTTTAGAGAACCATAGTACTTCTAAATAAATTTTTTCCACTTCTTCGTATTGAGTCTCAAATGTCAACATTTTATGTAACATCTCGCCCGAAGCCAGGATGCTACCGGTAGGAGACAGATAACCCATCTCCATAAGCCTCTGCTGCTACTAAATTTTCGGCATGACCTCTGCTAAAACTAATGAAACCTGGATCAAGTCCGGCACCTCGAGGTGTCTTGATAATACATTCAAAATAATCAGTCTCAACTCATATTCTAAAAGGCCTCCGACCTAACAAACCTCAAATATTATGTAAATAGGCCTAACATTAGATAGATAACTACAAACTATTGCGTGCTTGGCAAGATTAAAATTACACATATGATACAAAGAAATAAAACTAAGGTCGTGGGAGCCCATAACTCATCCCAGAACAATACAACGACTCAAGACCAACTTGACTGCATCGGGGTGAACCGCTGTCTGCAAGACATCACACAAAATCTTCTAGCTCTTAAGTCCAATGTGAACCTACAAAACTAGCAAACAGTCTGGGTATGAGCTATAAAGCTCAGTATGTACTCATGTCTAATGTAAATATATCAAGAGACAATAAGAACTTAAATAAAAATCAGATATATGTAAATACACAAACTTGTAAATCTCATCTTTACCCGATGGTCGTTTACTTATATTATCATGGATAATTTGCTTACTTTACTGAATGCAACAATGCAATGAACTAATCTTCTCGATTTCACACTATACATCACATCTATGGAATTCTGGCATCTCTCATACACCAATCTAGAATCATTCATCCACATACATATATACTCTTTTTCTGCACTGTAACTATACTTTATACACCAGTAACATCAAATTTCTCCTTACCGGAACTAACTTATTATCTACTAAACCATCCAAACCCGCGGCTAAGGTCATACCAAACCCGTGGTGGTTTAGTCAACTTAAACTATGGCTGGTTACATCATATGAACTATGTGAGCTAAAACACAAACTTTTGCTAACTATAATGTGTAAAACTTTTACTGAAACAATGAGCTGAAATCTCGGAACTCTATATAATGTTAGATACCGACGCTTGATTCCATCCATTGGAATCCTCACAAACGGCATTCTAAATATGGTAAACACCCAACACTCAACCCTTACATTAATATTATAAAATTGACCATGCATCTCAACATGAAATTTATACAAAGGTTAATACTTATAGCATACTACGATCTTACCCATAAAATCAGGATTAGGTATGGCTTCCATATTAAGGAAAATATCTCTACCAAATATGATAACAAACTGTGCCTAGCCCCGTAGGGCAAGCTATATACAAAAGCTAGAATTTCTATATCTGAAAGTTGTAAAACTTTAATACAAACTCTGAAAATCGTAAAGATTTGTAAAACAAATAATCTCATATGTTGGAAAATATCGAGACAACTTGGAGAAACACTGAATTCAAAATCTGTGATGGTATATAAGATCAAGAATGTCAAAGTCCCCTACATGAAATTCCGATTTGGTAATCTGCTGGAAATCCATTCTTTTATAAAAGTAAAAAGTTATGCACGAGGATTGTCATGAAAATATCTATGGTTCCCAAGTTGAAATCATCTTAAGAAAGCTGTCTTTTCTGAAATCTCTTTTCTTATTTGAAACAAGTCTTTTTCTGTAAAACTTTCTTAGAAACTTTGTTCTGTCTGTAAGTATTCCGATGCTTTTGTGTAAAAGTTTAATCTCATGAAAAATCTTTTATAAAATTTATCATTTCTGAAAACTGTATCTCTGAAAACCATTTCTCTGAAAACCTGTCATTGGAATCTGTCTTTGAAAAAACTGATGCATGGGGGCATTACGTATCGATGTCCCCCCATACGCCTAACTAGTGGTCTTGGGGCGTTACGTATCGATGTCGTCCCCCAAGCCACTGAACTAGAGCCAGAAGTACTGATCTATGCTACTATCTGACCCTGAAATAGTATCTACGGGCATTTGTCATCTCTAGTCCTGAAATAGGATCTGGGGGCGTTACATATCATCGTCCCCGAGTCCTCTACATGTGCACATGTTACTGTTGGGTACTCCTAGAACATGCCAAGGATCTATTAAGAATAAAATTGTGTGAATAAACTATGTAAGATTACGGAAAAAAAAATACTAACATATATCGGTAATGAGGATGTAAGATAACAAAAAAATTTCAAACCTTTGTGTAGTGCTCCAAGCCCTCATTTTATTGTATGTTGAGCTCCAAGCTTTGATTCTTGAATTCCAAACTCAATGGAATGGTTTCCCTAACACATTTGT
This sequence comes from Zanthoxylum bungeanum, assembly GCA_019454045.1. Taxonomy (NCBI): domain Eukaryota; kingdom Viridiplantae; phylum Streptophyta; class Magnoliopsida; order Sapindales; family Rutaceae; genus Zanthoxylum; species Zanthoxylum bungeanum. The sequence goes on from SKCR01000092.1 coordinate 190,794, forward strand.
TTGACTCCTTTAATGTGCTAGCATGCAAGATTTTGAAACAAAATCATCACACATGAAACTTAGGTTCACGCCAATAGAGAGAAAAGAGGGGGAAGAGGATTCAGCCAAATGGTAGGGAGAGAGATAGGTGTTTTTTTTCAATTTTTGTGAATTATGTAATTGATTTCCAAAAACCTTACCTATTACCAAAAATCAAAGTTGGTAAAAGTCATTCCAAATGACGTAAAGTAAGCTTGTGTGTTTTACAAGCTTCCACCAACCACCAACTTCCATCAACCACAAGGTAAACAAAGTTGACTAGTGATGTGACTTCTGGGCCCTACTTAAATTCAAAATCCGAGTGGGCCCGCTAAACACATTTCGGGCTCGGGTTCGTTAATTCCGAATTAACGAATTTTCCGATGCGACATAATTAAATCTAATTTAATTAAATAATTATGCCTAGCAAAATTATTACGAAAGTCGTTTACGAATTAATTCTAAATTAATTCGTTCGCCCAAATTAAAATCCAATTTCAATTCCGCTATGAAATCTAATTTCATTTAATATATCGAATATATTATTTTATCAATTAATTCTAAATTAATCGTTCTCTCTCTTCTATTCAAATTTTGTCCCAGATAAAATTGTCGCCGTAATTAATCCTAGATTAATTCTCTCTCTAATGATTAATCCCGGATTAATTCTATTCGAGTCAAACATCATCGGTACATCTTCGGGAAGCGACCCATGAGATCCCTGGATATGTTGGTAGTAAATCTGGTTATCGGACTATCCGAATACATGCGTACCCAGTACCACGTTCTTACTGATTTACAAGACATGGTTGGCTTCCAGCAAAGCACCGTGGCTACCCAATTCTCCAGAAATATTCTTTTAAGGAATAAGTAATATGTGTCAGGCGTAGTATACATAGTATTTCGTATTACGGACCAGTATCGATATCACATGCTAGGCCTAGGGCTGGTATTGTGTATGCCCCATACGAAGCATATATCAGATCTCCGGTAACTAGTCTCTATAATCGGATAATCATGAGCTAGTCATATTATCTCGATGACTACAGTACTAAAGAGTGCTAGTTCCGTATCCTACGTGATCATCATCTCCATATGACTGAAGTGATACTTCCATCTTGACATCACACCCAATACACTACGATTCTCAGTATACCCAGAAGAGGCGTACACAGAACCTGTTAAAGCCCCGGACGACCAAAACCAAATTAAAATGATTGTCGCAAGTATTAGCGATGTAAGTCTCAAGTTAAGACCAAATACATCTACCCTGATTCGGATTCCCATAGACACATAGTCATATTACCAATGGGATTCCGAGGGGTCTATCCAGAACGAAGCTGTTTCCGTACCATCGGTAAACAGAACCTCCTTCTACACTTGCATGAGTATCCAATTTCCAAATATATGAGAACTATGTCGTTACGCTTCCATAACACGCATAAGTGTAATACTAGTCTATTCCGCATTGTCGATGTCCAGTCTCGATAATACTATAACTATGGATATTTAATTATTAAACCTTAGTGGATTAATATTGTCTCAAATCTAATTAATCCGGTACTAATCATATGGACTTTTATCATTTATATATCTTGGTAATCTAATTAAAAATGATAAAAGAGCAATTTCCTTTGTCACATAGTTAATTTATACAACAACACCATGTTCTGTACAAATAGTGATGCTATGGGTCATAATTGTCCAACAATCTCCCACTTGGCCTATAACCAATCACTCAAGTGTCCTACTCCTAAACTATATACAGGTCGCTCAAACTTCAGCTGAGAAACAGCTTTCGTCAGCGGATTTGCAAGGTTATCATCTGATGCATTTTTATTCGATCATCACATCGCCACGATGTATGATCCGACGAATCAGATGAATTATTTGAAGTATATACTTGGATCGTTGATGAGATCGTAGTTCTTTAGCCTATGTTGTAGCCAAGCTCAACTGCTAACAGAACTACACCTAATCCAATTAGGATTATATATATCCTAAATGCTTCTTTTGCTGCCTCAGCTACAACAATGTTCCGTTATTCAAACTAAATATGTACCCTTATTGCGAATTAAAGTCATCTTTGTCGGTTTGGAAACTTGCAGCGGTGAACCCAGTTACCTCAAGTTCTCTTTTCCCCATATGATCAGAAAGCATCCTTAGTTCGTCCAAGATACTCAAGGATGTTCTCTACTTCAATCCTGTGACCATCACCTGGATTGGCCTTATAACGTCTACATATGCTCAAAGCATATGATACATCAAGTCACATACCTTTCAAAAACATACGAGCTCTAGGAGGTTTGTCAGCAGCTTTCTAGATCTATCCCAGTTGATATTTATTCATAGAATAAAGCCTGCTTCTCCAAGGTATTCCATGGAGAATTTTAATGAAAGCCAAGCTTTCACCGATTATATTTTATGTGAATGTTATTGCTAAGAAGCAATATTTCATCAATGTGAAGGACAATCATTGTCAGTGCGCTCCCACTAACCTTCTTATATACATAAGAATCATATTCATTTTGAATAAAATCATATACCATTATGATCTTATCAAAACGTTGGTTACAAGAACACAATGCTTGTTTCAATCCATAAATGGATCGATTTAACTTGCAAACCTTTGTTTGCATGTTTTTGGTACAACAAAACCGTCAGGTTGTATATAAACATCCTTCAAAAGGTTTCCGTTTAAGGAAATTAGTTTTGACGTTCAGCTGCCATATTTCATAAATGAAATATACAGCTTTTGCAAGAATTATCCGAATGGATTTAATCATGGAAACAAGTGAAAAAGTTTCATCTTAGTCGACACTATATCGTTGACAATACCCTTTCTGTACAAGCCTAGTTGTGTACATTTATATGTTGCCATCCATGTATGTCTTCCTTGAAGACTCATTTAGTACCAATAGGCACAATGTCTTCTGGTACATCAACCAGTGTCCAAACTTAGTTGGTATACATGGAATCCATTTCAGACATCATGGCACTTTTCCATAAAAGGAGTCGATACCTTGTATCACTTCCTCATACGTAGTCGGTTCATCTTATTCAATAAGATTGATATCTAAATGAAGTGAGATCAGAAACCCTATACCTCTCAGGTTGTTTTCCGACTCTCTCCGACTTATACGGTTCTTGTGTATTCGAAGATTGTGGTACAGTTTCATCCTTCATGAACTGTTTGTGTTCCGTTAAGGAATCGGTGCCTGAACAGTATTACTCCGATTTTCATCGAGTTTTACTTTCCTCCCACTTACCAATGCATATAGGTATTCCTCATAGGACAACCGCATGAAGAGCAACAATTACATTGTTCTCTTATGAGTTTGTATAAGTACTATACTTCGATTTCCCTAGGACAACCTACAAATTAGACACTTATCTGATTATGGTTCTACTTTGGTATCATCCAAACATATGCCCAGCATTCCCAAATCTTCAGGAATGAGAAAACCCGGTTTCTTTCCTGTTCATATCTAATATGAAGTCTGTCTAACAGATTTTCATGGAACCTTATTCAAAATAATTATTGCACTATTTAATGTGTATCCTCATAAGGAAATTGGTAGCTCAGAGCGACTCATCATTAACCTTACTATGTCCAACAAAGTTCGATTTCTCTGTTCGGACATACCCTCAAATTGAGGTGTTCCGGGAGGAATCCAATATGAAAGAATACTATACTCTTTCAAGTAATCTTGAAACTCATATGTTTAAGTATTTTACACTATGGTCCGGCTGTAATGTTTTTAATACTTTTACCGGTCTGTTTTCTTACTTCGTGTCAAAACTCTTTGAATTACTCAAAAGTTTCCGACTTGTGTTTCATAAGATACACATAACCATAACGCGATGCCACATCTATAAAGGTTACGAAGTATTCATATCCACCCCTAGCCTAACTAGACATTGGCCCACTTAACTATGAACGAGGGCTAACAGATCGGTGCCACTTGTACTTTTACCAAGTAAAAGGTGTTTTAGGCAATTTTCCTAACAAACTAGATTCGTATACATTATTTGAATTAGAATCAAATCCGTCCTAGTATCCACTCTTCGAAAGTGTGGATATACGAGTCTTGTAAATGTGTCCCAGACATCAATGCCACTTTTAAGTCTCACTATCATCTTTATAAAGAAAACACTTAGTGTTCTAGAACATAAATGTATACCCGTAACAAGTTAAACTAGATATAGAGATAATGTTTTTAGTCAAACTAGGTACACTAAAATAGTTTCCTAATTTAAGTACATGCCCAAAGGGCAGTTCCAAAACTTATGTTTCTACGGCCAAAACAACGACTCATGTCCTGTTTCTGACTCATAGGTCAATCTCAACTGAAGCCAGTCTCCTACTAATCAGCAGATCCCGCACATCAGCACATATATTTATGTACCACTTCCAGTATCTAAAATCCAATTTTAAAACCAGCAGTGGACATGTTTATAACAACCATACCTGAAGTCGGAGCCTTGCCCGTCTTCACTTCCATCATGTCTGCCTATGTCCATACGGCAGTCACGCTTCGAGTGACCCCGTTTGCCACAGTTTAGGCAGACATCTTGGGATATGTCCTTTGTCTTCCCATAAGACTATGACGATTTAGCCTTTGCCCTTTTTCCACATCCCCAGAAGCATTTGGCCAAGCCTTGGCCTTTCGGAATGTTGAAGTAAGATGCACCTTACACTTCTTGCCCTTTTGCAAACTCTGGCTTTGTCTCCTTGAGTATAGCCATTAACTCTACAAGTGTTTTCTTTTGCAATCATTACTTCTATGATCTAAGAATATATCTATTAAGATCCATCAATTTCAATATCATACTATAAGGATCTAATCCTTAGGTCCGACGAAGAAATTACGGAGTCTTTGTGGCAAGCATAAAGGATTGAACACTAAATTTTTCATCACGATGAGTCTTCCAAAGCTCATGTTCTACTATTTGCTCAACTCCGAGCTTAGGCCCGAGAGGTCGCTCTATCAAATAGATTAACTTCTCAACTCGCGGGACTATCATGAGATTCATTTCCAAATATGAAAATTAAAGTCGTAAAATACATTTTTCACCTAGGATTATGTCCTTTGGCGCTAATCTTTCAAGTCATCTTGATTTCTATAGTCCAACTATCCAATCAACGATTTTGGGTACAATTTAATGTAATAATTACTATAGTCTAACTATATAATTAACTATAAATGAAGTAGTTTGAATACAGTCCAACTGTTTAATTAAAATAACAATTGAATATTAGTCCAGCTAATATATTCAAAAATATTTAATGACGAAAAATGAAATGAGCGTGTATTGGCAAGTATCTAAACGAAATTGTAAATTTAATGCTTGTCTCCCACTATTTTTCGGCGAGCCTCTAACCCTCTGTGGAGTACTCGGGAAACCTAGTTTCATAGTGGGCTAGGATCCCGTTAAATAACACAAAACCTTGACTTTGGCCAACAAGTTGTATGAAACTTAACTAGGTAGATCTCTAAGATCAATTGGATCACATCCAATTCCTAGATCCAGTAGGTGGACCTCCAAGTCCGAAACATATATCCAATATATGCCAATATATCCGATATATTCCCTAACCTTTTTCCTCTGAATCAACTAAGCCTTGGCTTTGGCTCAACAAGCTTAATGAAACCAGTTAAGCGTGACCCATTGACAGTGGGAAAGCTTAGTAATCGAGGTCGATGAACAAGAAGTGACCTTGACTTTGGCCAACAAAACAACTTGCCCAAGACGTACGATATGGAACAAAGCTTTCGTGATTCAAACACATCCGCGATGGACAAAGGTGTTGACTTTGGCCAACAAACCAGCGCCAATCTTGGATCTGAAAGAGAATCACTCAATGGAAGGAAAAACCCTTAATATAAAATGAGAGTTTTTGTTGCGATTTGGCAACCAATTTGTTATCTTTAATTAGGTCTCATCATACACCCTTAAACATGCAATCGAAAAAAATAATAAGGCGCGATAAATAAATTTAATAATGATATGCGGATGGATATTTAAAACAACTTGTTCCTAGAACAAATCTCTCCATTTCCTCTCTCTCGCTAGCACAATTCTTACTTCTACCCAATTACATAACACTTCTAAAGAAACCTCATTTACATTGAGGGGAATAGGTGAGAAGAGAAATACAAAGAATCAAGAGGTAATAGGCTGGACACGCGGGTGCAATTTAATAAATTCTAAATTTATTACAACAATTTTCAAAATTGCCCCCACCCATCTAATATCCATCCGATATACATTATTCATAGATCACATCCATGTATTCACACAAAACATGTTATTAATCAATGTAATCCAGTTAATTAATCTGAAATTAATGACCATCCAATGTTCAAACAACGATTTGATTTGGGCGAGTCCGACTTGTTTTAAGAATAAGTACTCGAAGTACGAATTCTTGAATTATATCAAACTACAACATTAAATCCAATTTAATTTGTATTCAATACTAATTCTTTAATTAATTCCAAATTAAATAATTACACTTTATTAATGAGCATTTGCGACTTAGATTCTAAATCTAATCTTTATGGGTCTCAAAGCCCAATTAACATCCAATGTCAATTTAATTAAAGTCCAATGGGCTTTCAATTAATTTTTTAAGGCATGGACTTTGGCAACCAAAGCCTGACCGGCGTAAACACACATGTATAACGCAAGCACATGTATCGTTCAAGTAGTGTAAAAATATCTATCCCACGAGGACTTAATTCCTACTATTGTTATTAATTATTGATACTATTTATTTACAAGTATCTAATTATAGGGAGAAATGAATTGATTGCTTTTGGTTGGTTGAATGTGGTTTTACAAAATAAAATAAAAACAGACTCAAAATAAAATACTAAGGAAAATAAAATAAAAGAATCAAGGATCTAGGGTCGTGACTCCACACAATATTATTATAAAGATGAATTGATTCTCTTATTTATGTGTAATAAATAAGATTGCTAACCTGGAACACGAAAATATGCAAAAGCCTTTGTCGATGGTCAGACGTAAATACCAAGTATAACCCAATTGAACCATATGTCAACGTCAACCAAATTACTTGGATTCATTAAGACCAAGTTCCAATTATGGCTACCGCCGCCCGACATGTATATGTCTATCCTGTAAGGAAATCTATTAAAGGGTTATCTATCCTCAAGGAAGATCGTGGGCTATTGAATCTAAGGCTGAAACTTAAAATCCTTATGTCTAGTTCATTTTAAGTTTACCCTAACAATATTATTAATGGCCAGTTAACAAGAAGCATTAAGCTTAAGACTCAATAAAAAATCTAAAGAATTACCAATAAAAAGAAAATCAATTATTAAGTGTGGATATTTTGTTTCATCATTTCCCTAGAATATAATAAAATGCTGGGGTTAGAGGATCCACATTTAATATTTCTTATCTAGGAATCTCACTTATTATAAAATATAAATTATTTTCTGTTCTGCTTTCTCAAGAATTAGTAATGTTAAACATTTAAAACCAGCCTATTAGGCAGTAATCCATTTAGTCTAATTACACCAGCCATATAGGCGGTAATTATCTGTCACATAAAGACCAGCCATATAAGCGGTAAAGTAATTTATATTTAGACCGACCATATGACGGTAATAAAGTCTGACATTAATTAATCCGGTTAAATTAAAATTTATAAATTATAATTAAGTGAGATTTACCTAGATAATTATATTAAGGGTTTCAACTTTTACCCCAGCGGAAATTTAACTACAAAACATAAAGTAAATAAATAAAAAGTTGTAATAAAAACTAAAAATAAAAATACATAATTTTATTATTACAAAACTAGATGCTTCCTATGAAATCAGGGAAAAAAATCCCAAGGAAAGCACACCAAATGAAGTGGTGAAGGCCTGAATTTATAGGCATTTTCTGGAACCGGCGTCGCGACGCCAAGACGCGTCTTCGGTCAACATGGGTTGACCACGCGGATTCTGTCGGCACAATCAGGAGGTGATACGTGTCACGTGGTGAAGGTGGTGCAATGAGAAGTCAACACGTGGCACACGGTGATTAGCTGAGCTTTCGATCCAATGAACATTTGACACGTGGCACGCGCTTAGGGTTGGTCCAATGAGAGATTAACACGTGGCATCATGTGATTCGCTGGTGATTCGGTCCAATGAGAACTCGACACATAGCACGTGCTTGCTTTGGTCTAATGAGATTTCGACACGTGGCAGACGACGCATTTTAGCATATCTTCTGTGATGATGACACGTGGCACGGCGAACGTTAGCAAGGTCGGCGCACGTTAGCAAGTCCACTTTCTCAGATTCTGACATGTGTCCTTCGGCGCACGTTAGCATGGCCGGCGCACTTTAGGCGTTGCGACGCTGAAGGTCTTGGCGTCGCGACGCGGACAATTTTCCGAATTGCCCTTTTGTCATTTTTTCTCTATTTTGGCCCCAAATTACTTCCAATGCTTTCCTAACTTTATTTATCTGTAAAATAACACAAAACACATCAAAATGTTCACAAAACCCGAGAAACTATACAAAATATTAGGTTAGATGAGTGGGAAATAGTGATATAAATACCACTCATCACACCACCAAACCTAACATTTTGCTAGTCCTCGAGCAAAACACAAAATAAAATAACAAAAATAAAATTCACTAAGCCACTTTCGTATGGATCACGGTTGCATTTAGCGTATGCAACAAGCCTTTAAACCCCTAGGTGTCCCTAGTGGACGAGTTGTAGTCTCGTGAGGATTTACAACAATGATACCCACAAACATTTTACAAAAGTAAAAAAGAAAGTAAAACTAATGCACACAAAAGCAAAAAGACAAGGGAAAAGAGAATAAAGAAGTTAGTGATTAATCAGATGAAACTTCTACTCTAAGTTACTAGTTGTTTTGTTTCATTCTAAATTACGGAATAAGTAAATTCTCCGATTATTTTTACCATTCTCCATATACACAGCCAACAAAATATTAAACAACTCATTTTTGCCCACAATAGTCACAAGTGCAGTTGATAAGAGAGTAATATTTTTGTCCTAAAGTTCTATCAGATTTCACACCATGTTGTAGCAATGGAATAATTTTTCGGATTTTTTTCTGATTTTTTCTTTGATTTTTTTTTTCTATTTTTTATTTATATATAATATCTTCCATCTATGTAACGAGCTTTAGGTCGGTGGCTCCCAAACTAGTTGGCTTTAGGGCACCAAGTGTTAAGACACCCCTACAGACTTAATTACTCAGACTTCAGATATGTATATATTTATTCGGCAACATCTCTTATCCATATAACGAGCTTTGGGCCAGTGACTCCCAAACCAGTTGGTTTTAGGGCAGTAGGTGTTAAAACACCCTTACAGACTTAATAACTCGGATCTCAAACGTTTTTTTTTTTACTCCATTGTTTTTTGAGATGCTTCCTCCAATTAAACTAGAGCACTGAATATTACAAACTTTTCAATTTTAGCTCATGTCTGTATGTTTCTATGTATGTTGATAATATATGTCAACTGAGCATATGAAGATCCATTTTAGTCTGTTTTATGGAGAATTTACAAATTAAATAATTCAAAAGGAAATAAACAAAAATTAACTTGTTCCGAAACAGGTTTGAGATACGTCTCAGGAGTGGAAACTCCTTACTCAGCTATCTATTACCAATTTCACCTTTTTAGTCAAAATAAAAACACAAAAATGCAAATTTTTTTTGTAATTTTGGAAAACTTTTCAATTTTTTTGTATTTTCCGAAAAAAAAATTGGACTAAAAATAAAAACAACCAACACAAGGTACTGATCAACTAATTCCCTCCCCCAAACCTAAATGAGACATTGTCCCCAATGTCTTAAATAGTGGAAGAAGAGTTTAGAAGATAATACCCGGTTAGCTGAAATTTTACAGGAAAAATTACTGATTAAGATCTATGTCCAATTTACGCTTCTTACCACGATCGTTATTTGACCATTTTTTAGTAAAAATTTTTGCAGAATCACCTCTAAAAACTCAAAATTTCCCAAAAATTCTCCCTAAAACTATAATCACAACAACCTTCGCCCCCAAAATCTACGAATTCAATCAGTCAATCCCCAAATCAGAAATCTGCCAATTTCTCACTGCCAAACTTCCAAGTTCAGTTTCAACAAATTTCACCACACAAATCAACAACTATCACAAATTTTCGGTCTTCCCCTTCACTGTCAATGGTTTCAAATCCAATAGCATCTTTTACAAAATTAACCACACAAAGTATCCACAAATTCGGCCTTTACCCTTTTGTAAATTTGAAAATTGAAGAGCTAATGAAGAGTTCAAGAATGATTTTACCAGACCGAAAATGGTGATCTTATTTATTGGAAAAGCTGGATCTGAACATGAAGGGTCTCGGTAGAGGGAGTGGTTCTGTTTGAGATGGGTCTCGGTTTCTGGTTTCGGTTGGGACTCAGTATCACTCGGTTTGGTGGTGAAGGTCTTGGCAAAGGCTCGGTGGCTGTTGGTGGCTCACGACAGATCTCGGTTTTTGAGCTGATCTCGGCTGTGGGTCAGTTGGTCGTGGGTTGTGTTGGTGGTTTCAGTGAAGATGGTGGTTTGAAATCTTGGTGAAAGCTCTTTGGTGGTTCGGTTATGACTGATTTTGGCAGTGGGTGGCTCGGAATGGCTCAGTGGTTTCTCGGTCGTGGGATTGGAGGCACGGCAGTGGCTGGATCGAACGAGATGATGGGAGTTTGTGTGGGTTATTTGTGAGATTTGATGAGTTTAGAAGGTTTTGGTTGATGATTTGGTGATTGGATGGTCGGATTTTAGTGGAAGATTGAGAGGAAATGGCGAAATGTTGAAGAAGGAAAGTGAGATCTGTGCGTGGTGGCTGCTGGTTTTAGATTTGTTACCAAACTCGCGTCGCGAAGCCAAATTGCTTCGTGCGTCGCGACGATTGGTTTTTTAGGGCAAGGGTTCTGTGTTTAGGATCTGGTGTCGCGACGCGCAGGGTTTTCGCGCCGTGACGCGGGATTTTTTATTTTTTTATTTTTTATTTTTTTTGGCAAAACCAAGTCTTTCGACAGATAAATCCACTAGGATGCGTCTTAAGAGCTGACTCCTTACTCGGCCGTCTCTTCTGGATTGACTTTATATCTTCGTGATTTTGTCAAAGTTTTATTTTATGAAAATACAGCTTGCACTGGCTTGCTTTGTCTTGAAAAATTCCGTTTTTATTTTTCCTGCAAAACTAACACACAAAATTAAGAAGTTCACACAAAATATGAAAACAAATTACAAAAAATTGGATGGGTTGCCTCCCTGCTAGCGCTAAAGTTTTCATATTCTGCTAGACGTGACTGAAATCTATATGTCAATGAGGTTTCAGCGTTGTTTTGGATGTCTGATTAAAGACAATCCCGTGAGCGTTGCTTTTGAAGGGTCTCTTCCAACTGTAAAGTGGCAAAAAGAATTTTGTCCCATTCAGTGCTTGTGCCACCTTTTTGATCTTTGTTGCTCCAGTGGTTCCTGCAAAGAAAGAAAGAAAATTAGGAGGTCTCGTATGGTGCTTGACTTGGAATGGAAGTTCCATTCTGTCAAGTTTCTGGGTGATATCTTTGATTTGTACTCCCTGATACAGCGATGTTTCTCTTGAATGCTCTGGATCTTTATTAAGGTCAGACATTTGCTCCTCCATTTGCTCTGCTTTTTGCTCCACCTTTTCTTCACAGATGTATTTGAAAATTTCTGCATTCAGCTCTTCATCTGTCATCTGTGAAAAACATGCTTCAAAATTGTCAACCTGAGGATGAAGAGATGTGTCAGATTTTAGGTCTTCATCCTCTGATCTGGGTGAAATGATTGGCTCAGGTAGATATTCTTCAAACATTTATGCAATGGATGCTCCAAGATCTTCATTTTGAGGATACATAATTCCATCCTCAAGTGTTGATGTAGTTGGTACAAACAGCTCAGTTTCATCATCGTCAGAGTCAGAATAATAAAAATCAAATCGAGACTTTGCCGGTTCGGGCTCCTGAACTGATACCTCATGTTGTTGATATTGCTCAGCCTCCTCCTCTGTTGAAGTGTTATTGTGAAATGATTGGTACTTGAAGGCTTCATCAGTGTCATCTGAAACTGGTTCTTGAGGTATATAGTTCTGGTTTTCTGTTAATTGTCTCGTCTGATCTGTCAATCTCTGAATGAATTCTGATTGTCTCTGAATACTTTCGAGTTGATTCTGGTATGTTTCAAGCATCGTATCCAACTCTTCGTCTCATTTCTTGAACCAATCTTTGAGCGTGTCAATCATCTGATCTTCTTCTTATGGTTCTGATTGTTGATGAAGATCATAGGTAGATGGTGGATAAGATGGAAAATATGATGGTTCTTCGTACCTTGAATGATTCTGGAAATTCTGCCACTCTGAAAAGTATATGCATTGATCGCTCGGGTGGTTACCATCACATATTACACATCTCCCCATTTCATTCTGATGAGCAAATGTAGTATTGCTTAATTCTGGCAATGGACAACAGGCCTTAGAAAACCGGACTGTTGCTCTCTGATGTGGGGTGTATCTTCTTGTAAGGCTCGTAATCTCTCAATCTCCCAATAATGTTCCATTTTTCAACCACCTGAAATAAAAGAAAGAAATAAAAACTACAGATAAAAATAAAGTAAATTAGATACAAGTAAATTAGATAGCTTCAAAATTAACAACTCAAGAAATATAAGTCCCCGGCAACGGCGCCAAAAACTTGACCGGCGTAAACACACACGTATAACGCAAGCGCACGTATCGTTCAAGTAGTATAAAAATATCGATCCCACGAGGACTTAATTCCTACTGTTGTTATTAATTATTGATACTATTTATTTACAAGTATCTAATTATAGGGAGAAGGGAATTGATTGCTTTTGGTTGGTTGAATGTGGTTTTGCAAAATAAAATAAAAACAGACTCAATATAAAATACTAAGGAAAATAAAATAAAAGACTCAAGGATCTAGGGTCGTGACTCCCCACAATATTATTATAAAGATGAATTGATTCTCTTATTTATGTTTAATAAATCAGATTGCTAACCTGGAACACGAAAATATGCAAAAGCCTCTGTCGATGGTCAGACGCAAATACCCAGTATAACCCAATTGAACCGTATGACTATGTCAACCAAATTACCTGGATTCATTAAGACCAAGTTCCAATTATGGCTACCCCCACCCGACCGGTATATGTCTATCATTTAAGGAAATCTATTAAAGGGTTATCTATCCTCAAGGAAGATCGTGGGCTATTGAATCTAAGGCTGAAACTCAAAATCTCTATGTCTAGTTCATTTTAAGTTTACCCTAACAATCTTAATAATGGCCAGTTAACAAGAAGCATTAAGCTTAAGACTCAAAAAAAAATCTAAAGAATTACCCATAAAAAGAAAATCAATTATTAAGTGTGGATATTGTGTTTCATCACTTCCCTAGAATAAAATAAAATGCTGGGGTTAGAGGATCCACATTTAATATTTCTTATCTAGGAATCTCACTTATTATAAAATATAAATTATTTTATGTTCTGCTTTCTCAGGAATTAATAATGTTAAACATTTAAAACCAGCCATAAAGGCGGTAATCCATTTAGTCCAATTACATTAGCCATATAGGCGGTAATTATCTGTCACATAAAGACCAGCCATATATGCGGTAAAGTAATTTATATTTAGACCGACCATATAGGCGGTAATAGAGTCTGACATTAATTAATCCGGTTAAATTATAATTTATAAATTATAGTTAAGTGAGATATACCTAGATCATTATATTAAAGGTTTCACCTTTTACCCCAGCGGAAATTTAACTACAAAACATAAAGTAAATAAATAAAAAGCTGTAACAAAACTAAAAATAAAAATACATAATTTTATTATTACAAAACTAGATGCTTCCTATGAAATCTGGGAAAAAATCCCAAGGAAAGCACACCAAAGGCCTTGGCATCGCGACGCCAAGACGAGTCTTCGGTCAACACGGGTTGACCACGCGGATTCTGTCGGCACAATCAAGAGGTGACACGTGTCACGCGGTTAAGGTGGTGCAATGAGAAGTCGACACGTGGCACACGGTGATTAGCTGAGCTTTCGGTCCAATGAACATCTGACACGTGGCACGCACTTATGGTTGGTCCAATGAGAGATTAACACGTGGCAGCATGTGATTCACTGGTGATTCGGTCCAATGAGAACTCGACACGTAGCACGCGCTTGCTTTGGTCCAATGAGATTTCGAAACGTGGCAGATGGCGTATTTTAGCAGATCTTCTGTGATGATGACACGTGGCACGGCGCACGTTAGCAAGGTCGGCGCACGTTAGTAAGTCTACTTTCTCAGATTCTGACACGTGTCCGTCAGCGCACGTTAGCATGGCCGGCGTACTTTAGGCGTCGCGACGCTGAAGGTCTTGGCGTCGCGACGCGGACAATTTACCGAATTGCCCTTTTGTCATTTTTCTCTATTTTGGTCCCAAATTACTTCCATTGCTTTACCAACTTTATTTATCTGCAAAATAACACAAAACACATCAAAATGTTCACAAAACCCGAGAAACTATACAAAATATTAGGTTAGGTGAGTGGGAAATAGTGATATAAATACCACTCATCAAAGCCCAATAAGGAATCACCCTTTGCCATAAAAATTAATTTTGGCCCATTAGGCCCAATTAATTATTTAAAGGCCCATTTATTATATTTGGACTTATTGATATGGTTTTAGGCCCAATTTGGATCCAATCCAATTGTCCTAAACCAACTTGGCCCAACCAAGCCCATAAGGCCCAAATATAACATCAATATCCCAATTCCAAATTGATGCCTAATTAATTAAATTCCAATATTCCAAATATCACAAATTTTTAATTAAAGTGTATAGCCATAATTAATTAGTTAAATTAACATTTCCAAAACACCAATTTAATTAATTAATCATGCTTAATCATTATCAATTCATGTCCAACATATTTGAAGCAAAATCAAACTCCAACATGCTTCCAAGGCTCACGGCAATATGGAAATATAATTGAAGCAAAATCAAACTACAACATGCTTCCAAGGCTCATGGCAATATGGCATTGTTTCATCAATTTTGATTTCAATCCAATTAAATCACAAATCAATATACTCATGCATTTTAAACACATCCAATGGTCTAAAATCAAAAACCACCATGAGCTACTAGGGTTATCATATTCGGCCAAGCATATGGAATTATGGGAAAATATATCCAATTCATTTTCTCAATTCCTGAGATGCATAAATCTAATTTAACATAATCCAAGCTCAACCAAATCATCAATTTGAAGAAATCATGCTCAAATCACAAAATCCCAAATTAAAGTATATAAACCGTAAGTTCATTTTATGCTTAATTTTTGCTCTGATACCATTATTGGGTTCTCCTAGAACATGCCAATGATCTATTAAGCAAAACATTGTGTGAATAAACTATCAAAGATTACGGAAAAAAAATACTTACATAGATCGGCAATGAGGATGTAGGATAACAAAAAAATTTCAATCCATTGTGTAGTGCTCCAAGCCCTCCTTTTATTGTATGTTGAGCTCCAAGCATTGATTCTTGAATTCCAAACTCAAGGGAATGGTTTCCCTAACACCTTTGTTTGACTCTTTTGATGTGTTAGCATGCAAGATTTTGAAACAAAATCATCACAAATGAACCCTAGGTTCACGCCAATAGAGAGAAAATAGAGGAAGAGGATTCGGCCAAATGGTAGGGAGAGAGAGAGGTGTTTTTTCAATTTTTGTGAATTACGTAATTGATTTCCAAAAACATTACCTATTACCAAAAATCAAAGTTGGTAAAAGTCATTTCAAATGGCATAAAGTAAGCTTGTGTGTTTTACAAGCTTCCACCAACCACCAACTTCCATCAACCAAAAGGTAAACAAAGTTTACTAGTGATGTGACTTGTGGGCCCCACTTAAATTCAAAATCCGAGTGGGCCCGCTAAACGCATTTCGAGCTCGGGTTCGTTAATTTCGAATTAACGAATTTTCTGATGCAACATAATTAACTCTAATTTAATTAAATAATTATGCCTAGCAAAATTATTACGAAAGTCGTTTACGAATTAATTCTAAATTAATTCATTCGCCCGAATTAAAATCCAATTTTAATTCCGCTATGAAATCTAATTTCATTTAATATATCGAATATATTATTTTATCGATTAATTATAAATTAATCATTCTCTCTCTTCTATTCGAATTTTATCCCAGATAAAATTCTCGCCGTAATTAATCCTAGATTAATTTTCTCTCTCTAATAATTAATCTCAGAATAATTATATTCGAGTCAAACGTCATCGGTGTATCTTCGGTAAGCGACCCATGAGATCCCTGGATATGTTGGCAGTAAATCCGATTATCGGACTATCCGAATACGTGCGTACCCAGTACCACGTTCTTACCGATTTACAAGACATGGTTGGCTTCTAGCAAAGCACCGTGCCTGCCTAATTCTTCAGAAATATTCTTTTAAGGAATATGTAATCTATGTCAGGCATAGTATACGTAGTATTGCGTATTATGATCCAGTATTGATATCACATGTTAGGCCTATAGCTGGTATTGTGTCTGCCCCATGCAAATCATATATCGGATCTCCGGTAACTAGTCTCTGTAATCGAATAATCATTACCTTGTCATATTATACCGATGACTACAGTACTAAAGAGTTCTAGTTCTGTATCCTACGTGACATCACACCCAATACACTATAATTCTCAGTATACCGAGAAGAGGCGTACACAGAACCTGTTAAAGCCCCGGATGACCAAAACCAAAGTATACTGATTGTCGCAAGTATTAGCGATGCAAGTCTCAAGTTAAGATCAAATACACCTACCCTGATTCGGATTCCCATAGACATGTAGTCATACTACCAATGGGATTTCGATGGGTCTATCCAGAGCGAAGCTGTTTCCGTACCATCGGTAAATAGAACCTCCTATTACACTTGCATGAGTATACAATATCCAAATATATGAGAACTATGCCGTTACGCTTCCATAACACGCACAAGTGTAATACTAGTCTATTTTGCACTATCGATGTCCAGTCTTGATAATACTATGACTATGGATATTTAATGATTAAACCTTAGTCGATTAATATTGGCTCATATCTTATTAATCTGGTACTAATCATATGGACTTTTATCATTTATATATCTTGGTAATCTAATTACAAATGATAAAAAAGCAATTTCCTTTGTCACATAGTTAATTTGTATAACAACACCATCTTCTGTACAAATAGTGATGTTATGGGTCATAATTGTCCAACAGTTACATCTGTCAATTCCAATATCCGTCAATTCTAATATTTGTGCAAAGTTACATCTGTGGTGGGTTTTTCCCCCATGCTTCCAAAATCACAAAATCATACTTTTAAATTAATCTTTCTAAAAACATTATCAATTTGTAAAGCATTTAAAATCAAACTTGGCTAACGCCCTGATATGCTTAAAAGTATGTCTCAGTTAAAAAACAATAAGTAAATATAAACTTTGGAAAGAAAAATATCCACTCACTATAGCTAGGATCCAGGGGCATTACGCATCGATGTCCCCCTGGTCCTGGTTCTGTATTTGTCAATGTGTATTGTGTCTCCCTCTGGGTATGCAAAATGTGAATGCATCATCATAACAACCATATAATCATGTAAGTCATACAATGAAATGCAATACAATGCAATGCTATTACCTATATACACAAGAGCAAAGTCAACCACACTCACACCAAAACTAAACTCACGTCTGGAAACTTCGTTAAAAATTTTTACATAACTTTTACATCACACGTACTGAGAACGTGTTCTACTAGAGGATTTGCTTAACTATGAAAATGTGACGACATCTTGTGCTAAATGTTTCATGCTGATACTAGCTTGATATCTAGAAACCTGACACTATACGTTCCTTCAGAAAATCTGTTTCTATACATGCTCTTTTACAAATCTGATTTACAATACTTCTGAAAGGTCTCATTTCATACTTTCTAAGACTTCCATAACTACTGATACATATTTCTACGAGCCACAAATCTACACTCATATCTATATACATATATAAGTATATAATCAGGTATCATACCATGTCTACCTAAGGCAAGATCACAGTGAGGTACTTACCTGGGGTCCATGCAATTCTTTCTCTCTCCTTCTCCATCTGTAAAACAAAATACGGATGGCTTAGGTCGTTAATCATAGAAACTTACTTAGAACATAAACTCTCTAACTTTACGAGAAAACCTAATTTAAATATGTTTTCAGCGATTTCAGTTTCATTACTCATAATACATCATTATACATTGTTCTATATCTATCCAGTAGCTCAAATATGCAAAATATGCTTTTCCAGAAAATCCTCCAAAAAGTTTTCAAAAACGCTGATAAAGGATCATAAACCCTCCGAACATCTCTTGAATTAGTCAAATACTAGCAGATCAACACAATTAACCTATTTCCTTTCATTTTCTCCTATTAATTTATCATTTAAGAGTATTGAAATAATTAGAGAAAACATGGATGAAAAATGAAATAAATATGCATTTAACATTCATCGCATATTAAAATCATCAAATAATTTTGGCATAAAATTAAACATGATGCATGAACCATGAATAACGAATTAGAAACCTTAGAGAATTATTATGCCACGGAAATCTATCATCCCACAAGTAAGTGTCGTCGTAGGGTAGGTCAAGTACTTGCATGATAGATCGAGACAATCTCAGTCGATTAATATATACGGGAATAACTCATATTCCTATATTAACCAACTACCGTTTGATTCAATCAAGGAATTTCATTAACAGTTAATTATTCCTTTGTGAGTGTGACTCGCCGTTTCGGGATCCTTGGACTTAACAAGTAAAGTGCCGCCGTAGGGTAGGTCAGTTCACAATATACATCTGAATCCATATCCTCTCGGAATCCAAACCTGATATTGACCCAAAATAGACACCATCCGTATGGGGACGAAAGCAAAGCCGTCTCGAGGCGCCTTTTGAATCTCACGTTATCAGACTAACAATTGAGATAGCGGGATATACTGTCGTATATCTCTGTCCCACTCACTATTTTAAAATTAAGGTTTCTATTTATAAAATATCTAATATTTTAATTTAACTAGTGTGAATAAATTTATGGCGGCTAAATCATAACTCTTATTTACACTGGTACATTATTAGTGACCTAACCAATTTTAACTCATAAAAATTGTATCACTAATTTCCATTGCTCTCTACTAATTGTATTACTCAATTAAACTAATTTAATTAGAGTTGTATTGGTGACCTATTATATTTTAATTTTTTAAATATTAGAACATTATTTGGTTTAAAATTTTAGAATCCTAAAATGGTCAAGATTTATATTAAACTATTTAATTAATCTTAGTGCGTTATAAAATCCAATTGTACGTGGAATTGTATCCCGAGTGCATACCACATTACCATCCATTGGGATTCAACCTTGAAATTTATGTCAGGGTTTCCATCCTATATACCAATGGAATTTATTATGCACTTATTAAGCCCAATATATTAGAATTCAAATTTTAAACCTTAAAACAAATTAATCCAAATAATTTTTTTCCATGCATATCATATTCTAATTTAAACATTTTAAATCACATAAAATCATATTTCATGTCAATAATGATAATGTATCTAAAACATGTTATGGCATGCGAAATGCAAGAGTAGGCACCCTATGCTATATGACATGTTATTCAAACATTTCGAATTAAAACATAAATATAACATAAAAATTATTTTGCATTGACCATGCTCTTATTTTTTCCTATACTAATCCAATTAGTACAAAAATTCCCAAGGCATCCATTGGTCTTCAAATCACGGTCATGTTGGGACAGTAGTGGAACCCCTAGGGTAGGATCGGTGCCTCGAGCAGCAGAAATGGGTCTAACCCATGGATATCAAGTATGGTGTAATTGTAAATTATTTAATGAAATATTATATTCCATTACGGGTGTATAGGAAAAAACTGGGACTGAATCGGAGTATGGAAACTCAAAAATGAAGCAAAACAAAATTATCGCTGGCACACAACAGTAAATTTTTTAATTTTTTTTTATTTCTTTCTCACATTCAGCTCATTTTCCAGTGAGCTTAATGGATTAGTGTATTTTACCCTAATCTATTTCGGTTCTCCCTAAACACTTCAAAAACACCCAAAATTAATTTTTAATATCAAAATCAACATCAACATATGTTATAGAATAAAAATCAAGTTTTAAAAAAATATTAAATATTTTTACAAAAACATATATTTATTCTTAATACTCACTTTCGTAAATTTTGAATCCAATACATAAACTAAATTAGAATCCCAATAAGAAATGTCTTGTGAACAATTCTAGGTCACCCAAAGGTGGTCAAGTGATTCTAGAATGGCAGCCATAGCTCTAAGCTTTAATCTAGAGTTCCAAACTCTTATTATTTTTTAATGTCCAACATGAACATCTTTGACCTAATTACAAGCATGTTGTGTTTATACTTCTAAAGTATTCTAACAAAATTGATTAGCCTTATTTCAACATTAAGCTTTGTGATCATGCATCTAATACACAAATGAACATAGCTTAGGAGAAGATCAAACATTACCTAGTAAGCATGATGCAAGATCCAATCTACTTCTCATTTGTTGAAATTGTTGGAGAACCTCCAAGGTGTGCAAGCTTAACTTCAAGATCCAACCTTGATTTCCAATGCTTGCAAGTTTCATTTCAAGATCTAATCTTGATTTCTCCTAATTGAAATGTTTTAGAGACCTCACAAGCTTCTCTAAACACTTCTATAACTTAGGCTAATTTCTCTAAGAATTTGCTTGTATTTGTACTTGTAATTAAAACCTTCCTAAAGCTTTCTATTTATAGCAAAACTTAAGCAATTTTTAATTAACAAAAGTTGTAATCAACTTCTAAGTGGGCTTAATCCAATTTGTCCAAATATGTATAATTAGGCTTGACTAATCTCCATTGTCTCCCACTTTAATTTAATCCAATTAAATCAAGCCAAGGATTATGAAATATATTAGTTAAATGTTTGCCACCTTGATTTAATCCAATTAAATCAAGCCAAAACCACCTATTATTATATACTTATAATTACCATAATATCCTCAAATGGTAGAGATAATTATGATTTTACAATTAAGCCCGAGTGTAATTATTGAATTAATCCAATTAGGTCAAAGTAAATATTAAATGTTATCCAATAACACTTGATTATCTTAGTTGATAATTATAATATCGAATATTATCTTTTATAAAAAATAATCGGCTATCCAAATGCTCAACGAGTACACTTCATATTGGGACACTCTAAGTTCAGAGATGTTCGTCATATAAGCCTAGCTAATATGTATGCAATTCGGCCACCTCTGAATTCACGAAGAACAAGAACAACCTTTCTGAACTATACAAGTCAAGGTCATCACATATGTTTAACAATCCCTCCATCGCAGGCTATCCGAGTTGTGCTTAGGAAACATAGAATATATCGTCATGTTTCCGAAGCGCACATCTTATGTCGACATGTCCACGATTCTTCATAACTGATGCGATCCACCATAGGTGATCCACTTTGGAAATAGATTTAATAATCATGACTTTACTCACATGGATACCTAAACCCCTTATGGTACATATACGGGCCGATGAATCCTATCTTACTTCGCACTTGATTACTGAGTGCATCGATCCACACCCAACGAACATCTAGAGGCCATACCATGAAAGGTTTCTGACATACATGACATCAAAGTGTGGATGATCTCACACAAAATCAATTATATCCTATAGTCAATGGATTACATATGCTACTCGACTCGAGGAGATTCTAATTGAAGGTAGTGTGTACTTCCAACTATTAGGAATCGTTTGTGAGTCATTCAGTATTCGCTTCATTGAATAACCACATGTCTATACGAGTTTCCAAAACTCATGGGACATCGGGTTAAACCATTGGAACTCCAATTCCAATATACGACATGTGCTAGTCTTCTAGGTTATAGGAATTCCACCGTATTCTAAAACCAACGACTAGGAATATTTACTTTAAAAATAGTTTACACCTAGTATCAAGACTATTCTAAGGTCGATGTCATTCTTAGCATATCTATACATCAATTTAATACGCGTAATGACAATACCATGATTTAATGGACCACACACATCGCTGTGTATTAGCTTTAGTAAATCTCCAACACGGTGTCCAACACCTTGAAATGGGGCCTTTGTCATCTTTCATTGGATACATGACTCACAAATCGGATAAGGAACTAAGGTAAGATTTTCAAACAAACCATCATTTACCAATTTGGATAGACATCTAACACATATGTGGCCCAATCTCATATGCCATAATTCAGTATTATTTAGTTCAGAATTCCTACTTGTATTTTTCTCTCTAATAAAGACATCCCTATATGTTTCCAAAACATAGTGACCGTTTGATAAAGAACATTCACATTTCAATAAATTTTCTTTATCATACAAACATAAAGTTTCATCCTTAATGTTTATTTTATATCATTTTTTATCTAATATTGGTAGTGATATTATTTGTCTGATAATTGAGGGAACATAATAATAGTCATGTAAATCTAATTTACATCCTTTAGGGAGATCTAGAACAATTGTTCATATTGCCTTGACATCCAATGTCTCACCATTGCCAACTCTAAGCTTGATCTCCCATTTATTCAGCCTTTTTTTTAACCCTTATTTCCTATAGGGAATTACAAATATGAGTAAGACTGCCAATGTCTAACACCCATCCATTATAATTGGAAAAATACAAAGCGTACCTGAGGGTCCTGCTTTTCCTTTAAGCTTCGGAGTGTCCTTCTTCTAGTGTCCAGACTTCTTGTATTGTAGACATTTGTCACGAGCTACTTTCAGTTTTACACCTTTGCGCTTCTTGGAGTTTTTCTTTGATATATTCTTCTTCCCCATTTTTATTTTCTTTGACTTCCCAGAAATATTTAAAGAGCCAACTCCACCATGGAGATATAGTGTGGGGTTGTCTTTCTTCAAATCTTGCTCTGTCGTACGTAGTATGTTATGAAGTTCTTTGTATATGGCTTGCATCGAATGCATATGGAAATTTAATACAAAGCCAGCATATGAACCAGACAAAGAAGACAGAATCAAATTACGACCCAGTCGTTCATCAAACACAAAGTCCTATAATTCCAGATATCGAATCTGATTGATCATGTTCAATATATTAGTGCTGACAGCTCCTCCCTCCTTGAGTTTAGCACAGAACAATTCCTTAGAACTTTGATAAAATTTTATCTCTTGATTTTCCTCGAACAAATCCTTAAGTGTTCGCATTATGCTCCAAGCATTTGGTACTTCAATGTACTTTCTCAGCAAATCTGGAACCATCGATCCTAAGATATAGGATTTCACCTTTAGGTTATCATCCTTCCATCTATCAAAAGTTTCTCGCTCTTCTGGAGTGGAGTCAGGATCGATATCAACAGGTAGTGGATTGATCGTGACATAAAACTACTTTTCATACTCCAAGACAATACGCATGTTCATTTGTCATTCGAAATAGTTCTTGGCTCCTTTTAGCTTATTGGAATCTAAAAGTTTCATCAATGGATTAGCGGCAGCCATCTACAAGACAATATTTTTGAGTATTAGCATAACAGTTTTCATTTCAAAAGTGATAACACTAATTGATTATGGAATTTTTAATCTATTAGTGCCTTCCCACTACTTTACGTAATTCTATAATCTCCCTTAACGGAAAAATAGAAATTTGACTATCATAATTTCATAGCGGGAAATGGATCCCATGACATTTACTCAAGCCTCACACTAACGACGATATTGGCCTTTGTAAACTCATTAGGTAGACCTCCACGGTCAATCACTTCATGTGACTCCTAGTTTGGTCCTGAACCGTTTCTTATCCTCACACTAATGACGATATTTGATTAAGACGTGGTCTAGGTGTATACTTGTCAACGTGCACTAATGACATTCGTATGTACACCCTCACACTAATGATGATATTGGGTGACTACGTTAACTCATCACGCTACATCTAATATTTTACCGGAGCGACCTAAGTTCCGAGCACTTATACTCTCACACTAATAACAATATTGGATATAAGTAGTAAGAACCCATACATCTCCATATTGACAAGACAGACCATCCAATAATGCTCCAATATTATTAATACTATTACCTAAATAAAGTAATCACCTAATCACAAGAGATTTATGACAATCAAGTCATTAAATTAATTAGGTCAAAGTTTTAATTTAAAACATACAATACATATCCAATATTTCTTATGCATAATTAAATTAAAATTACTATGGCATAGATTCAAAAATATGTGTTGTGTGGTTAAGCCTTTGCTCTGATACCGTTCTGTTGGGACAGTTGCAGAAACCTAGGGTCAGATCGGTGCCCCGGGCAGCAAAAATGGTTATAACCCATGGATATCATGTATGAGTGTAATTTTAAATTATTTAATGAAATATCATATTCCATTACGAGTGTATAAGAAAAATCTGGGACTAAATCGGAGTCCTGAAACTCAAAAACGAAGCAAAACAAAAATTACCGCGCAGTACGCGTATGCGCGTGCTAAAGTTTTGATCCATTACCCATGCGTAAGTCAACCTCCCCATGACGGAGTCTCCTACTGTTTCTCAGGCCCTGCACATTGTTACATAAGTGAGTCCCACAACCGGTGTCAAGCACCCAAGTAGAAGGTTCAAAGTTTTGAGAATATAGTTCAATCATATACAACATACCTGAAGCATTGGGCTTCTTGGCCTCTTGGGCTTCCCTAGCTTCCTTGGCTTTCAAGGATCTGCTGTCTTTCTTCCAATGACCCTTCTTTCCATAAAATAAATATTTCCTCTTTCCCTTTTTCTTCTACACCTTACCATTGGGCTTTAGATGATTTGGAGCCTTGGCCTTGCCCTTATTTTTCTTTGGGCCTTGTGGCTCCAGGTCCATACCCGTAAGCATGGCGGAGGTTTTAAGCTCCGGTTTAAAGTCCTTCTTTGATTGCTTTATCAGATTGTGCAACTCTGCTAAAATATCTTCTTTATTAGACATATGAAACTGCATAATAAAGTTAGAGAAGTCTTTTGGTAAGGACTGAAGAATTAGATCGTGACCTATCCTATGATCCATGATGAACTTGAGGTTGGCCAATTTTTCAATGTCGCCAATCATCTTAAGCACATGTCCATTAACATATCATTCCTTATACCTTGTTTGTAATAAGGCACATGACACTTGGAATCTCACGGTATGACCGAAAGATGCATACAACTCCTTCAAGTGAAAGATGATGGTTTGACCATCCATATCTTCTTGAGCTTTCTGAAGTTCATCTGACATAGAGCCAAACATTATGTAAACTGCTTGCTCATCATCATCGACATGTTTCTTTCAAGCATCAAATGTATTTTGGTCAGCATCTTCTGCAGGTTCAGGGGGAAATGGTCTTTCAAGAACATAGAAAATCTTTTCTTGTCGTAAGACAATTTTAAGGTTTCTAAACCAGTGATTGTAGTTGTCCCTTTTGAGCTTATGCTCATCAAGGATGGAACGAAGTGATATTCTGTTTGCCATTTGAATGTTTGTGAAATATTTTAACCCACCTGTTAAGAGAGAATGTTAGAATTAGGAATATGTTTTCATTAATGTTTCATAAAAACATGGGATTTTATTATTATGAAGTTTCTCCCACTCAATTGTTCTAAAATTTTAATCATATCGCATCAACTTCAATATTATAGATTTCTTGTGGGCAAGGATCCCTTTATCATCATTTCACCACTCCAACTAGGGCCGGTCGTTATTAAATACAATAATTAGGTAGGTTCCCAACCAATTTTTGATATAAATCACAATTCCTTGGTCATTAGGTTGGGCAATCAAACATGGCATAGCTTATGCTAGTCCTTGTGGACACCCAATCTTTGCCACTAAGTTATAAGACCACGCCTAAGGGTCGCTGCAACTTATGACTCAGAAAAGTCACACCATTGTCAATAGTAAGATTTAGGGACAAATTGGTATTGGGCGAATTTTAGACTTAAATTATTATTAAGGATTTTAGCAAGTTTAAGCAAATAATTGTCAAATGGATTCCTCCATTGAAAATTCCCTAGAGGGAGGGTGGAGCGAACTGTTGGGTTTTCTAGGTCAAACCAAGATCAATTAAGCAATAAATCATTTGAATACAAGAAAGTAAGAATGCGGAAAATACTCACTTAGATCGGTTTTGGATGTAGGAGATAACAAAAATTCCAAGCCTTTGTGTTGTGCTCCAATCTCCCATTTGATGTATGTTGACCTTCCAAGCTTGTCCTTGAATTCCAAACTCATGGATTGGTTTCCCTAACACCTTTGAATGACTCCTTTAATGTGCTAGCATTGTTGATTATGAAGCAAAATCAAGAAGAAAATTGATGAGTGGTAAATCTATCACTATTTCTCACTCATTTAACCTAATATTTTGTATAGTTTATTGAATTTTGTGAACGTTTTGATATGTTTTTGTGTTATTTTCTAGATAAATAAAGTTGGGAAAGCATTGGAAGTAATTTGGGGCAAAAATAGAGAAAAAATGACAAAAGGGAAATTCAGTAATTTTTCCGCATCGCGACGCCAGGACCCTACGCGTCGTGATGTCTAACATACCCCGGACATGCTAACGTGCGCCGAGGGACACGTGTCAGAACCTGAGAAATCGGACTTGCTAACGTGCGCCGACCTTGCTAACGTGCGCCGTGCCACGTGTCATCATCACAGAAGATCAGCTAAAATGCGTCGTCTGCCACGTGTCGAAATCTCATTGGACCAAAGCAAGCGCGTCCCAAGTGTCGAGTTGTCATTGGACTGAATCACCGGTGAATCACATGCTGCCACGTGTTAATCTCTCATTGGACCAATCGTAAACGCGTGCCACGTGTCAGAAGATCATTGGACCGAAAGCTCAGCCAATCACCGTGTGCCACGTGTCCTATTCTCATTGCACCACTTTCACCATGTGACACGTGTCATCACCAGATTCTGCCGACAATGCGCGTGGTCAAAAGCCATTTTGACTGAAAATGCGTGCTGGCGTCGCGACGCCAGAAGCCGAATCTGCCTATAAATTCAGCTCCTATTCACTTCATTTGGTGTGCTTTCCTTGGGAGCTTTTCCCTATTTTTAGAGGATTGCATCTAGTTTTGTATATATAAATAATATTTTTAATTATGTATTTTAATTTTCAGTAATATTAATAGTAGTTCTTTTTCTTCTCTTTTCTTTTATGTTTTGTAGTTAATTTCTGCTAGGGTAAAATATGAAACCTTTAATATAATTATTTAGGTAAATCTCACTTAATTATAATATTTAAATTATAATTTAACCGGATTAATTAATGTCAAACTTTATTACCGCCTATATGGCTGGTTTAAATATAAATTACCTTACCGACTATATGGCTGGTCTTTATATGACAGATAATTACCGCCTATATGGCTGGTGTAATTGGACTAAATGGATTACCGCCTATATGGCTGGTTTTAAATGTTTAATATTATAAATTCCTGAGAAAGCATAATATAAAATAATTTATATATTATAATAAGTGAGATTCCTAGATAAGAAATATTAATTATGGATCCTCTAACCCCAGCATTTTATTTTATTCTAGTGAAGTGATGAAACACAATATCCACACTTAATAATTGATTTTCTTTTTATGGGTAATTCTTTAGTTTGTTTATTGAGTCTTAAGCTTAATGCTTCTTGTTGTCTGATCACCAAAAAGATTGATATGGTAAACTTAAAATGAACTAGACATAGGGATTTTAGGTTTCAGCCTTAGATTCAATAGCTCACGATCTTCCTTGAGGATAGATAACCCTTTAATAGATTTCCTTACAGGATAGGAATATACATGTCGGGCAGGGGTAACCACAATTGGAACTAAATCTTAATGAATCCAGGTAAATTGGTTGACATAGACATATGGTTCAATTGGGTTATACTGGGTATTTGTGTCTGACCATCGGAAGAGGCTTTCGCATATCATCGTGTTCCAGGTTAGCAAATTAATTTATTACACATAAAGAAGAGAATCAATTCATCTTTATAATAATATTGTGTGGAGTCACGACCCTAGATCCTTGAGTCTTTTATTTTATTTTCCTTAGTATTTTCTTTTGAGTCTGTTTTTATTTTATTTTTGCAAAACCACATTCAACCAACCAAAAGCAATCAATTCCCTTCTCCCAATAATTAGATACCTGTAAATAAATAGTATCAATAATTAATAACAATAGTAAGAATTAAGTCCTCGTGGGATCGATATTTTTATACTACTTGAACGATACGTGCGCATGCGTTATACGTGTGTGTTTACGCCGGTCAAGTTTTTGGCGCCGTTGCCGGGGACTTATGTTTCTTGTGTTGTTAATTTTGAAGGTATCTAATTTACTTGTATCTAATTTTCTTTCTTTTTATCTGTAATTTTTATTTCTTTATTTTATTTCAGGTGGTTGAAAAATGGAACACTACTGGGAGATTGAGAGATTACGAACCTTACAAGAAGATACACCCCACATCTGGGAGCAACAGTCTGGTTTTCTGAGGCCTGTTGTCCAGCCCAATGATTATCACTGGATGCCAGAACCAAGCAATTCTACATTTGCTCAACAGAACGAAATGGGGAGATATGTAATATGTGATGGTAACCACCCGAGGGATCAATGTATATACCTTTCAGAGTGGCAGAATTATTGGAATCATTCAAGGTACGACGAACCATCATATTATCCATCTTATCCACCATCTATCTACGATCTTCATCAACAATCAGAAAAAGATCAGATGATTGACATGCTCAAAAATGTGTTCAAGAAACGAGATGAAAAGTTGGATACAATGCTTGAAACATGCCAGAATCAATTTGAAAGTATTCAGAGACAATCAGAATTCATTCAGAGACTGACAGATCAAACAAGACAATTACCTCAAGAAGAATTATCAGATGAAACTGACAAAGCCTTCGAGTACCCAGAGATCCACAATGACACCTTAACAGAGGAGGAGGCTGAGCAGTATCAACAACCAGAGGTATCAGTTCAGGTGCCCGAACCAGCAAAGTCTCGATTTGATTTTTATTATTCTGATTCTGACGAAGATGAAGCTGATCTATTTGTACCAACTGCACCAACAACGGAGGATCAAACTTTTAATCCTCAAAATGAAGATCTTGGAGCATGTTTTACCATGATGTTTGAAGAAGATCTACTTGAGCCAATCATTTCACCGAAATCAGAGGATGAAGACCTAAAATCTGACATTTCCTTACATCCTCAGGTTGATAATTTTGCAGCATGCATTTCACAGATGACGAATGAAGAGCTAAATACAGAAATTTTCAAATACATCTATAAAGAAAAGGTGGAGCAAGAAACAGAGCAAATGGAGGAGCAAATGTCTGACCTTAATAAAGATCCAGAGCATTCAGAAGAAACATCACTGTTTTAGGGAGTACAAATCAAAAACATCGCCCAAAAGCTTGACAGAATGGAACTCCCATTCAAAGTCAAGCACCATACGAGACCTCCCGATTTTCTTTCTTTCTTTGCAGGAACCACTGGAGCAATAAGGAGCAAAAAGGTGGCACCAGTACTGAATGAGACAAAACTATTTTTGCCCATTTACCGTTGGAAGAGACCCTTCAAAAGCAACGCTAATGGGATTGTCTTTAATCGGACATCCAAAACGATGCTGAAACCTCCTTGACATATGGATTTCAGTCATGTCTGGCTGAAGACGTAAAATTTAGCGGTAGCAGGGAGGCAACCCATGCAATTTGTTGTAATTTTTGTTTTCATATTTTGTGTATACATGTTGTAGAGTTTTTAATTTTGTGTGTTATTTTTGTAGGGAAAAGCACAAACGGAGCATTTTTAGAACAGAAGGAATGGTGTTTGGCAATCAGAAAAAAGAGAGCTAATTCATTTGTGATGGCTGAGTAAAAAAAATTAATTCTTGAGACGCATCATAATGAATTTATACTAAGCAAGTGGCGTATTGCGTACACAATTCCGTTGCCTTAATTATTGCTTTGATTCGCTTTTCTGTTGTAATTATCTTTATTTTCGTAGACAGGATCCAGACTTTTTGACCTTTCACGATTCATTTTGTTGTTTAGAAAACAAACGTCCTCTGGAAGATACTAGTGCTATTATTACTCACCCTTTTTTAGGTACTATAAATTCAGCCCGTCATTGCACTTTTGAAGGCATCCAGAGTTGAGAAAGAAATACATAAAAAATGGAAGCCACTTCAAGAAGACGAGTTGAAAACATCTGTGTGTTTTGCGGTAGTAGTGTTGGTACTAAACCACAATACATAGAAGTAGCACATGAATTGGGTCGAGTCTTAGCTGCGAGGAATATGCACTTAATATATGTCGGAGGAAATCTTGGACTTATGGGGATCGTTTCAAAGGCTGCACAGGAAGGAGGTAGTCACGTTTTCGGAATCATCCCAAAACCCTTGGCAGAGGCAAATCTTATTGAACCATCAAACGGAGAGGAACTGATTGTGCCAAGTATGTCTGAACGACTAGTGTAAATGATTAACCGTGCTGATGCTTTTATTGCTTTGCCAGGTGGCTTGGGTATATTGGAGGAAATTTTTATTGTGTTATCTTGGGCGAACCTGAACATACACCAGAAACCAATCGGATTGCTCAACATTGATGGATTTTATGATTTTCTTTGTGTGTTTCTTGATGATGCCCGGAGAAATGGGTTCGTGTCAAAACCTATGAAAGAACTCCTCTTTACTGCCAGAACTGCTCCGAATCTAATAGACCAACTCATAGCCTATGAACCACGAGTTGACCCTATCCTTTCAAAGATAAATTGGTCTGAGGACGATCGTGGTAAGAGGCGTAGGATTAATATGGATCTTAACCTTTAATTTCCTGTAGATTTCAGCTAACCAGG
Source organism: Zanthoxylum bungeanum (assembly GCA_019454045.1). Taxonomy (NCBI): domain Eukaryota; kingdom Viridiplantae; phylum Streptophyta; class Magnoliopsida; order Sapindales; family Rutaceae; genus Zanthoxylum; species Zanthoxylum bungeanum. Next base: position 221,919 of record SKCR01000092.1, read on the forward strand.
TACGACCTTCGTAACTCTCCTTTTACTGTTTAAGACATTGGGGACAATGTCTCATTTAGGTTTGGGGGAGGGAATTAGTTGATCAGTACCTTATTTTTAGTTTGTGTGTTGTTTTTATTTTTAGTCCAAAATTTTTCGAAAAATACAAAAAAAATTGGAAAATTTTCAAAAATTATAAAAATATTTTGCATTTTTATTTGATTAAAAAGGTGAAATTGGTAAGAGATAGCTGAGTAAGGAGTTTCTACTCCTGAGACGTATCTCAAACCTATTTCGGAACAAGTTAATTTTTGTTTATTTCATTTTAAACTATTTAATTTGTAAATTCTCCTTAACACTCACTAAAATGAACCTTCATATGCTCAGTTGGCAGGTATTCTCAACATGCATAGTAACATACATACATTAGCTAAAATTGAAAAGTTTGTAATATTCAGTGTTTTAGTTTAATTGGAGGAAGCATCTCAAAAAATGATGGAGTAAAAAAAAAAAAAAAAAAAAACGTCTGAGATCCGAGTTATTAAGTGTGTAAGGGTGTTTTAACACCTAGTGCCCTAAAGCCAACTGGTTTGGGAGTCACTGGCCCAAAGCTCGTTACATGGATCGAAGATGCTGCAAAAATATATATATTTGAAGTCTGAGTAATTAAGTCCGTAGGGGTGTTTTAACACCTGGTGCCCTAAAGCCAACTGGTTTGGGAGCCACCGACCCAACACTCGTTACATAGATGGAAGATATTGTATATAAATAAAAAATAGTAAAAAAAAAATCAAAGAAAAAATCAGAAAAATCAGAAAAATTATTCCATTGCTACAAAAAGGTGTGAAATCTGATAGAACTTTAGGACAAAAATATTACTCTCTTATCAACTGCACTTATGACTGTTGTGGGCAAAAATGAGTGGATTAATATTTTGTTGGCTGTGTATATGCAGAATGGTAAATATAATCGGAGAATTTACTTATTCGGTAATTTAGAAAGAAACAAAACAACTAATAACTTGGAGTAGAAATTTCACCTGATTAGTCACTAACTTCTTTATTCTCTTTTCGCTTGTCTTTTTGCTTTTGTTTGCATTAGTTTTACTACCTTTTTACTTTTGTAAAATGTTTGTGGGTATCATTGCTGTAAACCCTCACGAGACTACAACTCGTCCACTAGGGACACCTAGGGGTTTAAAGGCTTGTTGCATACGCTAAATGCAACCGCGATCCCTACGAAAGTGGCTTAGTTAAATTTTATTATGTTATTTTATTTTGTGTTTTGCTCGAGGACTAGCAAAATGTTAGGTTTGGGGGTGTGATGAGTGGTAAATCTATCACTATTTCTCACTCATTTAACCTAATATTTTGTATAGTTTTCTTGAATTTTGAGAACGTTTTGATATGTTTTGTGTTATTTTGCAGATAAATAAAATTGGGAAAGCATTTGAAGCAATTTGGGGCCAAAATAGAGAAAAAATGACAAAAGGGCAATTCGGTAATTTTTCCGCATCACGACGCCAGGACCCTACGCGTCGCGACGTCTAACATACGCCGAGGGACACGTGTCAGAATCTGAGAAATTGGACTTGCTAACATGCGCCGTGCCATGTGTCATCATCACAGAAGATCAGCTAAAATGCGCCGTCTGCCACGTGTCGAAATCTCATTGGACCAAAGCAAGCGCGTGCCACGTGTCGAGTTGTCATTGGACCGAATCACCGGCGAATCACATGCTGCCACGTGTTAATCTCTCATTGGACCAATCCTAAACGCGTGCCATGTGTCAGAAGATCATTGGACTGAAAGCTTAGCCAATCACCGTGTGCCACGTGTCGTCTTCTCATTGCACCACTTTCACCGCGTGACACGTGTCATCACTAGATTCTGCCGACAATGCTCGTGGTCAAAAGCCGCGTTGACTGAAAACGCGTGCTGGCGTCGCGACGCCAGAAGCCGAATCTGCCTATAAATTCAACTCCTCTTCACTTCATTTGGTGTGCTTTCCTTGGGAGCTTTTCCCTATTTTTAGAGGATTGCATCTAGTTTTATATATAAATAATATTTTTAATTATGTATTTTAATTTTCAGTAATAGTAATAGTAGTCTTCTTTTTCTTCTCTTTTCTTTTATGTTTTGTAGTTAATTTACCGCTGGGGTAAAAGGTGAAACCTTTAATATAATTATTTAGGTAAATCTCACTTAATTATTATATTTAAATTATAATTTAACCGGATTAATTAATGTCAGACTTTATTACCGCCTATATGGCTGGTTTAAATATAAATTACCTTACCGACTATATGGCTAGTCTTTATATGACAGATAATTACCGCCTATATGGCTGGTGTAATTGGACTAAATGGATTACCGCCTATATGGCTGGTTTTAAATGTTTAATATTATAAATTCCTGAGAAAGCAGAATATAAAATAATTTATATATTATAATAAGTGAGATTCCTAGATAAGAAATATTAATTATGGATCCTCTAACCCCAGCATTTTATTTTATTCTAGTGAAGTGATGAAACACAATATCCACACTTAATAATTGATTTTCTTTTTATGGGTAATTCTTTAGTTTGTTTATTGAGTCTTAAGCTTAATGCTTCTTGTTGTCTGATCACCAAAAAGATTGATATGGTAAACTTAAAATGAACTAGACATAGGGATTTTAGGTTTCAGCCTTAGATTCAATAGCTCACGATCTTCCTTGAGGATAGATAACTCTTTAATAGATTTCCTTACAGGATAGGAATATACCTGTCGGGCGGGGGTAACCACAATTGGAACTTAATCTTAATGAATCCAGGTAAATTGGTTGACATAGACATATGGTTCAATTGGGTTATACTGGGTATTTGTGTCTGACCATCGGAAGAGGTTTTCGCATATCATCGTGTTACAGGTTAGCAAATTAATTTATTACACATAAAGAATAGAATCAATTCATCTTTATAATAATATTGTGTGGAGTCACGACCCTAGATCCTTGAGTCTTTTATTTTATTTTCCTTAGTATTTTCTTTTGAGTCTGTTTTTATTTTATTTTTGCAAAACCATATTCAACCAACCAAAAGCAATCAATTCCCTTCTCCCAATAATTAGATACCTGTAAATAAATAGTATCAATAATTAATAACTACAGTAGGAATTAAGTCCTCGTGGGATCAATATTTTTATACTACTTGAACGATATGTGCGCTTGCGTTATACGTGTCTGTTTACGCCGGTCAAAAATGAAGCCTTGCTCCATGCCAAATGAGAGGAGAAAGAAGGCCATATATTCGGCCAAGAGAGGAGGAAATGGTGAAGTTCACGCCACTTGTGTGTTGAGAGAATGAGTGAGCTTATTTTCAATTTTGTTAAAATGTAATAATGATTTCAAAAATCAAAAACCATTTACAAAAGTGTAGTTGGTAAATGTCCATCACAAGTCAAACTTTTGTAAGCAACAAGTTACAAATTATATGCTCACTTACTTCCATCACCTTAAAGCAAATAAAGTGAATAATGATGTGACTTGATGTGGGCCCCACTTGATTCAAAATCTGAGTGGGCCCGCAACACATCCCGGGCTTGGGTTCGTTAATTTCGAATTAACGAATTTTCTGTTGCGACGTAATTAAATCAAATTTAATTAAATAATTATGCCTAGCAAAATTACTATTCACGTCACTCGCGAATTAATTCGTTCGCCCGATTTAAAATCCAATTTTAATTCAGTTATGAAATCTAATTTCATTTAATATATCAAATATATTAATTTATCGATTAATTCCAAATTAATCGTTCTCTCTCTATTAATTGAATTTGTCCCAGATAAAATTCTCTGTAATTAATCCTAGATTAATTTTTTTCTCTCTCTCTAATTAATCTCAGATTAATTATGTTCAAGTCATACGTCATTGGTGAATCTTCAGAAAGCGACCCATGAAATCCCTGGATATGTTGGCAGTAAATCTGGTCATCGGAATATTCGAATACGTGCGTAGCTAGTACCACGTTCTTACCGATTTAGAAGACATGGTTGGCTTCTAGAAAAGCACCGTGCCTACCCAATTCTCCAGAAATATTCTTTTAAGGATTATGTAATCTGTGTCTAGCGTAGTATACGTAGTATTGCGTATTGCGATCCAGTATCGAATGTCACATGCTAGGCCTGAAGCTGGAATTGTCTCTGCCCCGTACGAAGCACATATCGGATCTCTGGTAACTAGTCTCTATAATCGGATAAGCATGACCTAGTCATATTATTCTGAGACTGCGGTACATAAGAGTACTAATTTCGAATCATGCGTGATCATCATCTTTATATGACTGAAGTGATACTTCCATCTTGACATCACACCCAATACACTACGATACTCAATATACCCAGAAGAGGCATACAGAGAACGTGTTAAAGCCCCGGATGACCAAAACCAAAGTATATTGATTGTCGCAAGTATTAGCGATGCAAGTCTCAGGTTAAGACCAAATGCACCTACCCTGATTCGGACTTACATAGACACATAGTCATACTACCAATGGAATTCTGAGGGGTCTATCCAGAGCGAAGCTGTTTCCGTACCATCGGTAAAAACAACCTCCTATTACACTTGCATGAGTATCCAATACCCAAATATACGAGAACTATGTTGTTATGCTCTCACAACGCGCACAAGTGCAATACTAGTCTATTCCGCATTATCGATGTCCAATCTCGATAATACTACGACTAGGGATATTTTAATGATTAAACCTTAGTGGATTAATATTATCTCATATCTTATTAATCCGGAACTAATCATATGGACTTTTATCATTTATATATCCCGATAATCCAATTACAAATGATAAAAGAGCAATTTCCTTTGTCAAATAGTTAATTTATACAACAACACCATGTTATGTACAAATAGTGATGCTATGGGTCATAATTGTCCAACAATCTCCCACTTTGCCTATAGCCAATCACTCAAGTGTCGTACACTTGAACTATGTACCGGTCGCTCAAACTTCTGCTGATAAACAACTTTCGTCAGCGGATTTACAAGGTTATCATCTGATGCGATTTATTCGATCATCACATCGCCACGATGTTTGATCCGAACGAATCAGATGAATAATTGAAGTATATACTTGGATCGTTGATGAGACCATAAATTCTTTAGCCTGTGCTGTAGCCTAGCTCAACTGCTAACAGAACTATACCTAATCTACTTAGGAATTTTACAGATCTAAAATTGCTTCTTTTGCTGCCTCAACTGCAGCAATATTATGCTTTTTTTGTTTATTCGGCAACAGTATCTTGCTTGGAAGATTTCCAGCTCACTGTTCCGTTATTCAAACTATATAGTACCCTTATTACGACTTATAGTCATTTTTTTCGGTTTGGAAACTTGCAGCGGTGAACCCATTCACTTCAAGTTATCCTCCTCCATAGCTTAAGGAAACATCCTAAGTTCATATAAGATACTCAAGGATGTTCTTTACATCAATCTAGTGACCATTACTTATATTGGCGTGATTGTGTCTATATATGCTCAAAGCATATGAGACATCGGGTCATGTACATATCAAAATATACAAACACTGAGAGAGTGTCAGCAGCTTTCTAGATCTATCACAGTAGATCTTTATTCCTAGAATAAAGCCTGCTTCTCCCAGGTATTCTATGGAGAATTTTTCATGAAAGGCAAGCTTTCACCTATTTTAGTATGGAATGTTATTGCTAAGAAGCAATACATCATCAACTTATAAGACATTCATTGTCAGTGCGCTCCCACTAACCTTCTTATATACACAAGAATCATTTTTGTTTTGAATTAAATCATATACCATTATGATTACATCAAAACGCTGGTTCCAAGAACGCAATGCTTGCTTCTATCCATAAATAGATCGAATTAACTTGCAAACCTTGTTGGCATGTTTTGGTACGACAAAATCGTCAGGATGTTGTAAACATCCTCCAAAAGGTTTCCTTTTAAGGAAATAGGTGTTGACATTCAGCTGCCATATTTCATAAATGAAATATGCAGTATTAGCAAGCATTATCCAAATGGATTACATCATGGCAACGAGTAAAAGGTTTCATCGTAATCAACACAATATTCATAACGATACTTTTTCGCTACAAGCCTAGCTTTGTACGTTGGTATATTGCCATCCATGTATGTCTTCCTTGAAGATTTATATAGTACCAATAGGCACAATGCCTTCCGGTACATCAACCAGTGTCTAAACTTGGTTGATATACATCGAATCCATTTCGGATTTCATGGCACTTTTCCATAATAGGGAGTCGATACCTTGTATCACTTCCTCATACGTAGCCAGTTCGTATTCCTCAATAAGATTGACATCTTCATGAGGTGAGATCAGAAACACATACCTCCCAGGTTGTTTTCTGACTCTCTTCGACTTATGCGGTTCTTGTGTATTCGAAGATTATTGGTACAATTCCATCCTTGATGAACTGTTTGTGTTCCATGAGGATTCAATGCCAGGAACAGTATTACTCCGATTTTCATCGAGTTTTACTTTCCTCCCACTTACCACTGCATATAGGTATTCCTTTTAGGAAAACCGCATGGAGAGCAACAATTACATTGTTCTCTTGTGAGTTGTATAAGTACTATATTTGGTTTCCCTAGGATAACCCACAAATTATGCTTTTATCCGATTTGGGTTCTAGTTTTGTATCATCCAAACATATGCCTAGCATTCCCAAATCTTCAGGAATGAGAAACCCGGTTTCTTTCCTGTTTATATTGTTGGACAATTATGACCCATAGCGTCACTATTTGTACAGATCATGGTGTTGTTGTACAAATTAACTATGTGACAAATGAGATTGCACTCTTATCATTTGTGATTAGATCACCAAGATGTATAAATGATAGGAGTTCATGTGATTTGTTCCTGGATTGAGAATGATATGAGACAGTATCAATCCACGTAGGATAAATCATTAAATATCCCTAGTCAGAGTATTATCGAGATTGGACATCGATAAATACGTAAAAGACTACTATTACACTTGTGCGCGTTGTGAGGGTAGAACATCATAGTTCTCATATATTTGGGTATAGGATACTCATGCAAGTGTAATAGAAGGTTGTGTTTTACCGATGTTACGGGAAACAGCTTCGATCTGGATAGACCCCATCGGAATTCCATTGGTAGTATGACTATGTGTCTATGGAAGTCCGAAATCAGGGTAGGTGTATTTGGTCTTAACCTAAGACTTACACCGCTAATACTTACGAAAATCAATATACTTTGGTTGCGGTCGTCCAGGGCTTTAACAGGTTCTGTGTACGTCTATTATGGGGATATTGAGAATCGTAGTGTGTTGGGTGTGATGTCAAGACGGAAGTGTCACTCAAGTCATATGGAGATGATGATCGCGTAGGATACGGTACTAGTACTCTTAAGTACTGCAGTCATCGGGATAAAATGACAAGGTCATGTTTATCCGATTATAGAGACTAGTTACCAGACATCCGACATGTGCTTCGTACGGGCAGACACAATTCCAGCCCCAGGCCTAGCAAGTGATCATCTGATACTGGACAGAAATACGCAATACTACATATACTACGCCAGATATAGATCCTTTATTCCTGTAAGGATATTTCTGGAGAATTGGGTAGGCATGGTGCTTTGCTAGAAGCCAACCTTGTCTTGTAAATCGGTACAAACGTAGTACGAGGTACTTACGTGTTCGGATAGTCCAACGACCGAATTTACCACAAACATATCATGGGATCTCATGGGTGTCTTCCCAAAGATTCACCGATGACGTATGACTCACACTCTAAATTAATCTGGGATTAATTAGAAAAGAGAGAAAATTAATCTGGAATTAATTACGAAGATATTTTATATGGGATAAAATATCAATTTAAAGAGAGAACGATTAATTTGGAATTAATCGAAAAATTAATATATTCGATATATTAAACGAAATTGGATTTCGACACAAAATTAAAATTAGATTTTAATTCGGGCGAACGAATTGATTTAGAATTAATTCGTTAGCGACGTGAATAGTGACTTCGCTAGGCGTAATCATTTAATTATGACGCAACAGAAAATTCGTTAATTTGGAATTAGCGAACCCGAGCCCGGGATTGTATGTGAGCGCATTCGCATTTCGAATTCGAGTGCGGCACGTAAGTCAAATCAAGCGTCAAATCATTAGTCGCATCAAGCGTCAAATCACTTGTAACTTTGAGTGATGTGACTTGACAACTTGATTGATGTGATTGATTGATTGATTGATGTAGTGGTTAAAAGCCTTAAAAGTTTGACTTTTTAAAAGCCAAAAGTTTGGTATATGTTTTAGAAATCAAATACCAAAATTTAATTAACACATTTATCTCTCTCTCTCCACCATTTTTTTCTCTCCTCACGCCATTTTTTCTCTTTCTTTTACTGGTTCTGTATTGCCGTGTAAATGGAGGAAGAAAAGGGAAGCAAGTTGGATTTGTGGCAAAATCATAAGTACTAGCACACTTACGAGACATGCGAAGGTGATAGGGAAGTCCACCAATGAGCCGGGAACCATTCGACGAAGCTTGGAGCTTGACGAACGACCACCATTGACACCAAAACAGTGAGCTTGGAGCAGTCCACTGCCGCAGTTCACAGTGAGCAGTTTTCAGTTTTTGTTCGTCGCGCGTCGCTCAACCGATCGATGTGAGTATTCCGCAACTTTGTTGATTTGTAGTCGCACATATTTCATGCTTGTTTATGATCTTGGGACCTTAATAGAAACCAACAATGGCATCTAGAGCAAGGTTTGAGCATGAAATTGATTTAGGGCTTAAAATTGGGTAAAATGTATTTGAGCATGATTTGGATGAATTGGATGTTTGAGTATCCTTATACATGTTTTATTGAAGTTTGATATGATCAATTTCAAGAAAATTGATTTGGAACAATTTTCCCCAAAATTGGATGTGTTGGCCGAATAGTTGATGATCCTAAATGTCTTGGAATTTTGATTTTTGATTCATTAGATGTGTTGGAAATCATTAGGGAATGTTTATTTAATGTTGAATTGATTCAATTGGATTGGATTTGTAATTTGGCATAATAAACCCTAAAAGCCGAGAGTAATAGCCCTAAGTGTCTTGGTGATTTTTTGTTTCGTTGATCATTGGATGAGTTGGAAACGATTGGAAATGTTGATTTAATGTCGATTGAGGATTTAATTGGATTGAAACCGAATCGGACATAAAATCACCATTTAGCTGAGACTTTGAGCATGTGATGATTTAATTATTTTGGGCCTATTTTGTGAAATTGGGCCTGAGTGTTGTAACTGGGCTTGTGTGGCCTTTTTTGTACAAAGTTGGGTTTAGGCAAAATTGGTTGGGTCCAATTGGGCCCAAAACCGCCTCCATAAAGCCCAGATGCGACTAATGGACCTTTAAAGTTTAATTGGGCCTAATGGGCCTAAATTGATTTCTGGGCTTATGGGGTAACTCCCGGATTGGACTTTGGTTATGGGTTTGACCCGAGTTGACCAAAAGTCCACGCCTTAAAGAAATTAATTAAAAGCCCATTAGACTTTAATTAAATTGACGTTGGACGTTAATCGGGCTTTGAGACCCGTAACGATTAAATTTGGAATTTAAGTCATAAAAGTTCATTAATAAAGTGTAATATTTAATTTGGAATTAAATAGTGAATTAGAATTAAATACAAATTGAACTGGATTTAATTTTGTAGTTTAATTTAATTCGAGAATTCGTACTTTCAGTACTTATTCACAAAACGAGTTTGACTCGAGCACAATCAAATCGTTGTTTGAACATTGGATGATCAATAATTATCAGATTAATTAATTTGATTAGATTGATTGATAACATACTTGTGTGAATACATGGTTGCGATGCATGAATAATGTATATCGGATGGATATTAGATAGGTGGGACAATTTTAGAAATTGTTGTAATAAATTTGATTTATTAATTGGACCTGCGTGTCCAGCCTTATACCTCCTCTTACTTTGTATTCTCTTCTCACTTATTCCCCTCAATGTAAATGAGGTTTCTTTAGAAGTGTAGTGAACGGGTAAAAATAATACATGTGCTAGCGGGAGAGAGAAAGAGAGAGATTTGATCTAGGATCAATGTGTAAAGTATCCATCCGCATATCATTATTACTTTATTTATACGCGCTTTATTATTTGTTTAGAATGCATTTTAAGGTGTATGATGATGAGACCTTAACAAAGATAATAAATTGGTTGCTAATTTGCACTCGAAAAACCCTCAAACAATATTACGCATTTTTCCTTCCATTGAGTGATTCTCACTCAAGATCCGAGACTGGCATTGGCTTGTTGGCCAAAGTCAAGGCCTTTGTCCGTCGAGGATGTGTTTGAATCACGAAGGCTTTGTTCTATATCAGTGTCTTGTCCAAGTTGTGGTTTGTTGGCCAAAGTCAAGACCACTTCTTGTCCATCGACATTGATTACGAAGCTTTCCATGGTCAATAGGTCGCGTTTAAACTGGGATCACTAAGTTTGTTTGGCCAAAGCCAAGGCTTAGTTGATTCAGAGGAAAAAGGTTAGGTAATACATTGGATGTATTGGCATATATAAGATATATGTTTCGGACTTGGATGTCCCCCTACCGGAACTAGGAATTGGATTGGATCCAATCGATCTTAGAGATCTACCTAGTTAATTATCATACAATTTGTTGGCCAAAGTCAAGATTGTGTGATATTTAACGGGATCCTAGCCCACTAGGAAACGCGGTTTCTCGAGTACTCGACAGAGGGTTAGAGGCTCGCCGAAAAATAGTGCGAGGCAAGAATTGAATTTGCAATATTTGTTTAATTACTTGCCATACGCGCTCAAACAAATATCATTCGTCATATATATTAAATGTTAGTTGGACTAATATTTAAATGTTGTTTTAATTAACAGTTCGACTGTATTCAAACTATTCATTTATAGTTGATTTTATAATTGGATTATAGTAATCAATATAATTGATTTTAATCTATTAGATTATAGTTGATTAAATAGTTGAACTAATGTAATCATTATAATAAATAGTACCGAAATCGTTGATTAAATAGTTGGACTATTAAAATCAAGAAAAATTGAAAGATTGACATTTAAAACATGATCCTAGGGAAAATGTAATTAAATGGTTTAATTTTCAAATTGGGAATAATTTCAGGATGGTCCTGGAAATTAATAAGTTACTTTATTTGATAAAATAACATATTAGGCCTAAGCCCGGAGTTAAGCAAATAGTAGAGCATAATCTTTGGAAGATTTATGTAATGATAACTTTAGTGCTTAATCCATTATACTTACCGCAGTAGACTCCTTAATTTCTGAATCAGAACTAAGGATTAGATCTTTAAAGTATGATAAAGAAATTGAAGGATCTTCATAAATCTATACTTAGGTTTTAGAAGTACTAAAATTGCAATAGTAAACTCTTGGAGAGTTAATGACTATTCTCAAGGAGATAAAGTCAAAGTTTGCAATTAGGCAAGTATCGCAAGGCGCACCTTACTTCGATATTCTAGAAGGCCAAGGCTTGGCCAAAGGCTTCTGGAGTGTTGAAACTGGCAAAGGCAAAATCATTATAATCTTCTGGGAAGATAAATGACATATCCCAAAATGTCTGCCTAAATGTGGCAAATGGGATCGCGGAAGCGTGACTGCCGTTTGGACAAAGTAGACATGAAGGAATTGAAGACGAGCAAGGCTCTGACTTCAAATATATTTGTCAAAATTATGTTCACTACTAGTATTGAAATTAGATTTTAAATACTTAGTGTGATACATAAATGTATATTGATGTTCATAATCTGTTTTGAACAGGATACTGACTTCAATCGAGATTAATCTGCGATTTGGAAACGGGATGAAAATCTTTGTTTCAACAGTAGATACCTAATTTTAGAAACTACCTTTGGGTGTGTACCTAAATTAAGAAACTGTTATAATGTTACTAGTTTGACTAGAAATATTATCTCTATATCAGTGTTTAACCCGCTGCGGGTGAACCTTTATATTCTAGAACACTAAAGTGTTTTATTATATAAAGATAATATTGAGATAAACACATTAGATGTGAATAACATAATTTATATTTTGAATATAAATAAATCTCAGAAATATAATATGACAAACAAATAGCTCAAACTGATTGATCAGAAGAAACATTTGTGGCATTGTTGTCTGGGACACAATTAAACAAGACTCGTATATCCACACTTTTGAAGAGTGGATACTAGGACTGCTTTGATTCCATTCAAATAAAGTCTACGAATCTAGTTTATTGGGCAAAGTGCCTAAAACACATTTACTTGGTAAAAGTGTAATAGCCACCGATCTGATAGCCCTAGTTCATAGTGAAGCAAATGGGCCCATGTCTAGCAAGGTTAGAGGTGGATATGAATATTTCGTGACCTTTACGGATGTGGCATCGCATTATGTTTATGTGTTTCTTTCAGAACACAAATCGGAAACTTTCAAAGTTTTCGACACGAAATAGACAAACAGACCAGCTAAAGGATTAAACTGTCACGGTAAGACCGTAATGGAAAATAATTAAGAAATAAGTTTCTAATATACTTGAAATTGTATAGTATTCTTTCAAATGAGGACTCCTCACGGAACACGTCAGTTTGACGGTTGTGTCCGAACAAGTAATCGAATTTGTTGGACATGATAAGGTTAATCATGAGTCGCTCTGAGCTACCATTTCCTTCAACGATAAGCTTTAAACAGTGCAAGAACTTATTTTGAATAAGGTTCCATAATAATCTGTTTGACAGATTTCATATTAGATATGAACAGGAAAGAAACCAGGTTTCTAATTCCTGATAATTTGGGAATGCTAGGCATACATTTTGGATGATACCAAACTAAAACCCAAATTGGATAAGTGCCAATTGTAGGTTATCCTAGGGATATCTTAATTATAGTACTTATACAACTCACAAGAGAACAATTAGATTGTTGCTCGCCAGGCGGTTTTCCTAAGAGGAATACCGATGTGTAGTGGTAAGTGGGAGGATAGTAAAACTCGATGAAAATCGGAGTAATACTATTCAGGCACCAATTCCTTAATGGAACACAAATAGTTCATCAAGGATGAAACTATACCATTAATCTTCGAATACACAAGAACACGTAGTCGGAGAGAGTCAGAAAACAACTTAGGGTATGGGTTTCTGATCTCACCTCATAAAGATGTCTATCTTATTGAGGTATACCAACTGACTACGTATGAGGAAGTGATACAAGGTATCGACTCCATATTATGGCAAAGTGCCATGAGTCCGAAATGGATTCCATGTATATCAACTTAGTTTGGATACTAGTTGATGTACCGCAAGGCATTGTGCCTATTGGTACTTTATATAAGTCTTCAAGGAAGACATTCATGGAAGGCAACATACCAACGTACGAAACTAGGCTTTTAGCGGAAAGGTATCGTTATCAAGATTGTGTTGATTACGATTCAACCTTTTATCTGTTTCCACGGTTAATCCATTTGGATAATGCTTGCTAAAGCTGCATGTTTCATTTTTGAAATATGACAGCTTTACGGGAAAATCGCTTTCCTGAAAAGGAAATCTTTAGGAGGATGTTTACAACACCATGTCGGTTTTGTCGTACGATAACAAGCAAACGAGGTTTACGGGTTATTCGATCCTTGTTTGGATTGAAGCAAACATAGGTTCTTGGAATTATCTTTTTGATGTAATCATAATGGAGTATGATTTAATTCAAAACGAAAATGATTCTTGTGTATATAAGAGGGTTAATGTGAGCGCACTGACAGTGGATGTCCTATATAATAATGATAATATGTCATTTCTTGGAAATGATATTCCCATAAAATAATCGGTAAAAGCTTGGCTTTCGAGAAAACTCTCCGAGAAATCGTATATTGAAAAATGTACGCGACCTGGTGTCTCATACGCTTTGAGCATAAGGATTCACAAACATGGCAATCCAAGTGATAGTCACTGGATTGATCTTAAGAACATATGTTAGTCTCTTAGAGAACTAAGGATGCTATCTTAAACTAAGGAGATAGAGAACTTGAAGTGACTGGGATCAGTGTAGCAAGTTTCTTTAAACCGATAAAGACGACTAAAAGTTGCAAACGGTACTATACAGTTTGAATAACGAAACAGTGAGCTGGAAATCTTCCAAGCAAGATAAAGTTACCGAATAAATAACACATGCGGGTTATTGCTGCAGCTGAGGCAGCAATAGAAGCCATTTGGGTCGATAACAAATCTAATTAGATTAGATAAAATTATGTTAGCAGCTGAGCTAGGATTGCAGCACAGGCTAAAGAATTAATGGTCTCACAACGATCCAGATACATACTTCGTATTCATCTGATTCGTTCGGATCATACATCGTGGAGATGTGATGATCAAATAAATCGCATCAGATGATAATCAATACAAATCCGTTGACGAAAGCCTTTCCTCAGCAGTTTGAGCCAACCGTGTAGGTTTCTAATATAGGTCCCAAGAATCATGAAATCAAGCAAGAAAACACATGAATACATCAAGGAGTAAGGCGGAATTCATACTCACATTGATGGGTTTTGATGAAATGAAGAATAAAACTCATTTTCCTCCTTGTTCAAGCTCGGCAATGGCTTCTTTGATCCACTGGACTGCACGGTGGGGGGGTTGTTTTGGCTCCTCCAAAATCGGCCATGAGTGACCTCCATGGAAGCTCAAAGCTTCATGATCCAAAAATAAATCAAGCTCATGAAAACACTTCCCTATCACCATAGTATAAACCCTAGAGTGTGCTAGCACTTGTTCTTCTTCTTCATTTTGTTTGATCAAACCGGAAATGATGAAGAAATTCGGTCTTGACCGTGAGAGAGAGAGAGACAAACTTTTTATTTTTTTATTTTTTTT